>VXAZ01000971.1:42665-78879 GCA_013399875.1 Gymnorhina tibicen | reverse complement strand
GGGGCTGAAGGGGGGGGGATGTGTCAGGAAGAGGGGTACCCCCTCCTCCCCCCATTGCCCCCCAGCCTCTGGCGGGTTTACAGAAGTTAGAGGGAGATTAGAGGTTCCTGCCCACTCCCCGGGAGCACTTTTACGAGCATCTGGGGCTCGCTGCTGCGTTTCCGCATCTCACAGCCACTTCCACAGCTGCTATGGAATCCGGAGCGAGGAGGAGGAGAAGAGGTACGAGGCTGTGCTGCAGGCTGCATGCCTGGAGCACCCCTTTGTTGAGACATGGGGTTTGCAGAGTGGGGGCGGCCGGCCAGCAGGCAGGGAGCAGCATCCTCGCGGGGAAGCAGCGGGGGGGCCCCCGGCGCCTCAGTCCCCGGGCTTTCTCCAGACGTGATTTCACCACTGCGGGGAGGGAGCGCGGCCAAGGGACAGGCCCTGCTCGCCCCGACGGCACCCGGTTCGCTTGCCGGAGCGTTAGTCATTTGGGCCATGGCTGGGGATGGGATGTGCCTCGGGTCCCCATGGGGCAGGGGGACGGGGGCTTGGAGAGCCTGTACAGGAGAGAGGGAGAAGGATGGGGGCAGGGATGGATGGAGAGGACATCTGGGCTCACAGCCCACAGTCCCCTTCTTAACAAGCTGGGAAGGGGAGCAGAAGGCAGTGGTGAAGCCAGATGTGTGCTGAGCATCTCCAGCTGAGCAGGTGGGCCAGGATGGGGCCACCTTTGCTGAGCTGATGCCTGCAAGTGCTTCCCAGCCTCCTGCTGTGACTTTCCAGAGCTGGACATGGCAGCATGGAGGCAGCATCCTGCTTCAGGGATGGATTTGGGGAGATATCCCAAAGAGAGGGCTTCTCCAGAGGTTTATGGGCTCCCTGGGAATGTGGGGAGCCCCATGGGACCGATGGCACCCCCTATTCTGCGTGGGCACAGGGTGTTGCCTGTGAATAATTTTAAGCCTTGACCAAAAGACCATCCAGCTTATTTTACTTCCAGCAGGGAGGCAGGGAGAAGCCAAGCAGTGGAGTACCAGTGGTGCTGCCATGTGGCTGCTGCCAAGCAGCTGGGGCCAGGCAGCCTTGGCTCCATGCAGGCAGGGCAGTGGACAAGGGAAAGCAGGGAGCTGCGGGGGCGTCGAGGAAGGGATGTGTGGGGGTGGATTTTACAGAAGCACAGCTGTGATGTTTACCCAGTATGCATAGCTGTAGAGGGGGGACCCTCCCAAATCTGCTCCCTCCTGGAGATGATGAGCTTCACTCCATAAGGGCTGGGGTCTCGCTGACAGCACCTCAGCCCTTGGGCGAGCTGGGGGTGGCTGGGGGGGCTGTGGGAAGGGGGAGCTGCTCGTGCTGCCGGCCAGGTGCCGAGCATGACGGGAGAGGGGAAAGCCTCGGAGACTCGTTCTGAAACAAGGCTGCCCTTTTATTCTACTTTACGAGTGCATTTTAATATCCACAAACATCCCGCCCTCCCCAGGCTGCTGCCAGCAGAGCCTGTATCGCCTGCGCTTGGCCTGCCGAGAAACCCTGGCCAAACCCTGGGCCCCAGCGCAGGGGAGAGGATTATTTTTCCCCCCTCGTTTTTTTGTAAGATATGTTTTCTATAGCTCTAATTGGACGGGCTTGAGCCCCGGCCAAGGCAAACACACCTGGGGGAGCCTCACTTTACAGACCCCATCTGCTGTGTCGGGGGCTCTGCTCCCCACACAGCCGCTGCCTGGCCCCTTTATAGGGGAGGGGGCTGCTGGGGGTGGGGGGGTAGGACCGCTCCCACGCCAAACCACTGAGCAACCTCTGTGGAGGAGGAGAACCCAGCGAGGCGGCGCAGGGAGATGGTGCAGAGGCAGCAGGGGCACCCGGCAGAGCCCCGTCCCACAGCAAGATTCCAGCCCGGCGTGGAGCTGAGGTATTTCCCCCCTGCCAGTGCTGCTGTGGTGGCACAGGGCTTGGTGCCCACCAGGGTGGGATGCTGTGGGTGGGAGATGCAGCAGGTACCAGCAGTGTTTTGCCTTCCTCAGGTGACAGCATGTTCATCAAGGGGTTGCAGTCCCCAAAATCTGCATGTGCCCAGAGAGGGAGGATGTGGGGGTTCCCCAGCATGTCGGGGTGTGTTTTGGGCTGAGGGACCACCTACCCGTGAAACCCATTCAGAGACCGTTCAGGAAAACAGACAAGGGACATCACCATGCCAGGCCACTCCAGTGGCTTGCATTGACATCCAAATCCACGCTGGACTGAGCTTTACGTGCTTCTCCCTGCAACTGTTGGCTTTTTTGTGGGGCTTTTTAGCTGGGCTCTTCCCCTTCCAGTTGTTTCAGGGTCTGCCTCCGATGCCCCCATTACCAGCGGGCTGAGCAGTGCTGGCACCCTTACACCGGGGTCTCATGGGCTTCACCTCATATCTGTACTTAGCCAGAGCCAAGAGAGCTGTTGGGGTCTCTGCTTGACCATGCTGGGGTCCCACCTCCCGGAAGGGACCAGGGTGCATACCCTGACAGCATGATGTGCGCCAGGGAGCAGCAGCACACTTACGTGGCACCCACCACTTGGCTCATCCTGAGTACCTTTCGTCCTCCCTTCCACACCCCATCTCCCAGGGGTGTGCTGGGCACAGTGCTGTGTCCCCACTCCATCCTCGGGGATTGTATGCAGCACACTGTCCCTTCCTCGTCCTGTCCGTGCGGTGACCCAGCAGCACCGAGGAGACATCACCGCTGCAAACCGCGCTCCTGGTGCTCAAGGTGCCACTGACCGCTCCCAGGAGGAGCTCTGGCCCTTCTGCACCCTCTCCCCTCTGCCTGGTGCTATGGAGGTGCTGCCTGCATAGGGAAATACTGTGTTTTCTTGGGGTGCATTGCCCCACATACCCCCCAGTGCACCCAAGTGCTTTGCACCAGCACTGCTGACTTGGAGCATTAAGAACTGAAATACCAGCTTAAATTTTGAAAAGGTAGGATCCAGCCTCACCAAGGCTTGCTGTCTCACTTCAGGTGAATGGGATGAGCTGTGGGGAATTATGCAGGCTGGGATGTGCCTCTGTGCCCCTCTGGCCTGGCCAGAGGATATCCCTGTGCGTGGCGGGGGGGCTTTGGGGCACAGCCAGAGCTGTGGCAGTGCACAGGGCAACTCAAGCATTTCATGAAGAATTTTGGAGCTGTCTTGGCCTCCAGTCAGAGCAGGCTGCAACGGGAACATTTCGAAATTCTTTTGGATGAGGAAAATTCCATGGGCAGCCCCCCTCCAGAGAAAGTTTGGGATGGCTGAAATGTTTGGAGTGAGAGGCTGCTTGCTTTTGTTTACTCTAACTATAACATTGGAGGGGGGGAATCTAAATGAAAAAAGAGAGACAATAGGAGCCTGTAAACAGAGCTGGCCCCGAGTGGGGCTGGGGCTTCTCTCCAGCACTGGGGAAGGAGATGTGTCAGCACACTCATTGCATGGCCCTGCTTTCCCCCTCTTGGATACAATCGCACTTAATCTTTCAGAACTTGGCTGGTTTTTTTTTTTCCCCTAGCAAAAAATGAGCCAGACGGTGTTTTTCCAACCTTCTCAACTTAGGCAGGGCTGAGCCCCCATCCCCTGGCCCTGCACTACAGCTCCCAGCTGGTTTTCCCCATCTTTCCACTTTTTGCCACGTTTCCATCTCCTTTTGGCTTCGGGACTGCCATCTGACTGGCTTGTTGAGAAGTGCGGTGTGGGGGCACGGATGCTGCCCCCAGTGAGGTGTTTTCCCAGCCTCTGTTCCTGCCGTGTGCCTCGCACCCTGCTGCCTCCCCTGAGCCGCCTCCAACAGCAAATTTGATGATCTTAGAGGTCTGTTCCAACCTTAGTTATTCAATGATTCTATGAAAGCAGGTAGGGTTGACTCCAAGCTTGGAGAAGACAGGTCATGGTTATCCTACCAGGTGAAGGAGACTGGCACCATTATCCCCACATCACATGTTGTCGGGGATCTGCAGTTTCCATCCCCCTGCCCTGTTCCCACAGGGACACTGCTGGTGGCGTACAAAAGGTTAATGGGCCACCCTTTGATGGTGGCTTTATTTGGGCCACCCCTTGGTGATGGCTTTATTTGGCTGCCCAGGTGGTCCTTAATGACTCTTGAAATCCCTCTCTTGCCCAAAAGGGATTTTGTTTTGCGCAAGGAGTGACAGCAAATTGCTAGCTGGGGGAGCATTTGTGTAAGGTGAGCTGTTTATTTTGGCCCTGCTGCGTTTTGGCTGACCTGTGCGCCTTCGTGCCTCAGGGATGGAGCTGAGCCTGATGGCTCCTGGGCTCCGGCCAGCTTTGGAGCAGGGGGAGGGAAGGGGGAGCATCGCTTATGGGGGATGCTGTGGGGCCCCGCTCCTGATCAGAGTTCCCAGCCCCAGGCTGGAGTTCATCAGGAGCATCAGAAGGAGCTGGGTGTGCCTGGGGCATTCACAGGTATGTACATGTATGTTGTCCCCTACATTTATGGATGCATGCACCCTTGTATCAGCTCCAGAGTCAGCTTATGGGGGAACTGTGTTCTGGGAGGTGCAGATGGCCCTGGGGGGCAGGCTGCAGACTGGTACCCGCCTGCTCCGCCCTACTGGGAGCTGCGTGTTCACTGAATTCTCTGCCAGGCTGGGCTGAGCCTAGGAGCAGAAAAATGTCCCAAATCCCAAAATGTTCCTGGGACAGGAAAAGCCTTTCCCACCCTGCTGTAATCACAGGGTGGCCCAGCTCTCTGCTGGCAGGTCCCACCCGTGTCCCCAGATCCAGCACTGTGCCCATCCCTGTCCTGTAACCAAGTGCCAAGGACAGTGGGATGCAGCACCCCCTCCCACCAACTTCCATGCCTCCACCCTAAAAATAATCTCCAAGCTGTGAAGAAACCCACCAGCACTGTAGCTACAGCACTGGTAGGTTTCTTTACAGCCGGGAGATTATTTTTAGGAATGTCTCTGGCACGTGGCTTTGGAGAGAGGAGTGTGGGGATGGGGATGGAGAGGGGGGTGCCCCTTCTCTCCCCCCTCGGAATGCAGCACTGCCAGCTGGCACAGTGTCAGGGCTGCTGGCTGCTAACAGAGCCCTCGCTGTTTTGGCCCTTGCCGATGCCTCCAGTTACAACCGGGAGCCAGAGACTTCTTCCCGCAGGATGGAGCAGAGGAGAGCGGAAATCAGGGCGTTGGGGTGGGAGTTTCCCGGCTGGGGTAAGAGCAGAGCCTGACCTCCATGGTGCTGCTGGCACGCTGAGGTGTGTAGGGGCCCCCCAGCACCAGGAACTGCTGGCAGCTGCTGGCTCCACAGAGGAGAGAGGTGACCCTCGGGTTATGGAGGGGTTTGGGCTTGGCTTTGGACACTGGTGGGGCTGTGGTCAGCTGGGTATCACCAGTGGATGTTGGAGGGGGTTGGTGTAGTTTGGATGGAGATGTGCACTGTATCTGGCTGTGGAGATAACTGGTTCCCGGGATGATGCTGGGGGTATCCCTGTGTTTGGGCTGAACTCGGGTTAACCCCACTGCCGGCTTGCATTTGGTTTAGCCCCACGTTTGAACTGTGTAACCCCAGGACTGGGCTATGCTGAGGTTAACCTTGTGTTTGAATTGAGCTGTGGGTTAACCCCACTCCTGAGCTGTGCTGAGTTTAACCCCACGTTAAGATGGCACAACCACATGTCTGACCTGTGCTAGGTCCAGCCTCACATTTTGGCTGAGCTGGGTTTAGCCCCACTCCTGGGCTGGGCTGAGTTTAACCACACATTTAGACTGGACTGGATTTAATTCTCCTGGGCTGTGTGGGATTTAATTCTCTGGGGCTGTGTGGGGTATAATCCCATATTTGGGTTGCCTGGAATTAAGCCCCACATCGGGACTATACTGGGTTTAGTCCTGTGTTCAGACTGTGCACCAGGCTTATTGGACTGCACTGGCCTCACAGGAAAAGACTCCAACTGGTGTTACTAGTTTAACTAGGGTAATTCCAGTGTGCTGGGGTTGCACTGGCTGCAGCTGTGCATGTGTATGTTCTGGCACAGCCCGGCATGGCATGGTACCCCCACCACAGCAGGCATGGGGGCCCATGCACCCCACTGAAGTGGTGCAGAGGAAAACAGCCCTTTTTGAGGTCCCCAAGGCACTGGGGCGGGCGGGGGGAGAGTCCTGGGGACAGTGCGCAGAACATCACCCCCAAGAGCAGTGCCTAAGGAGGGCAAGGTATTGCCTCAGGTGCTGCTGGTAGTCCTGGAGTCTGTGCATGGCCCTGGTGGCCCTGGAGGTGGTGGGGGACATGGTTCCCTCCTGCACCCACTGCTGGCTTTCTCTGGGCACCCAGGGAGGGTGCCAGCAGCATTCAGGGGTGGCTGTTGCACGGGACCATCCAGCAGTGGAGTTGATGCTCCCCCACCTCACAGGTCTGTGTTCGTGCAGCGATGAAGAAAGGCACCAGTGCTGCGGGGATGGGGCAATTCCAGGTCCCTGGGCAGACTGGTGGCCGCAGGGACGCACTCACACCACGCCATGGCTCCTCAGAGCGGGGCATGGTACTTCTGCAGTCCTGCCAGGAGCAGAGGGATAAGCAGGCACTGCTCCCAACCCCACAGGGAAACAAGGAGAGGGGAATTCCTGCTGCTTTGAAATGCCGCATTTCAACGTAGGACATGTTTCCTACAGCAGTCACTAGCAGAGAGGAGGGTTTGTAGCACAGGGCCAGGGATGCTCCCCCAGCTCAGGAGCTGGAGGAGTACAGAGTGAGGCCATCTCTGGGGCATTAAAGCCAGCTTTGGACCTTTGCCCGTTGCTTTTTGCAGGTGGGTGATTCCATCAGGGCCTGGCACAGGGCAGGCAGAGCTGCCAAGTGCTCCTGGGTTATTTGCCATATCTCTGTTGCATCAATGCTGCCTCCGACCACCCTGGGAAGAGCTTAGGAGGCACCCCAGCTTTCTGTGCTCAGTGGAGAGCATCCCACGTCTCCACGCTGCCATCTGCAGCCCTGAGGCACAATGTCATCTGCTTCTGTCCCTGTCCCCACCATCCCAGCTCTGTGTGCAGCCCATTTGCTTTGAAGAGCAACTTCAAATGAAGCAAAACAAAAAAACACTAAGAAAACAAAACCAAATGTCTTTCAAAGTACCGAGCACAATGGAAAGTTGGCTTCCCCCAGGAATCTGTGCTGGGCTTTGCCAGGCCACGGCAGGGCATGGCACAGAGCAGCTGTGCCGAGGGGACTGTCGCACCCGCCGTGGACATTGGTGCCGGTGCACATGGCCATGATTTTGAGGGAAGTTTCGGCATACAGCACTTCAGTTTGCATGCAGGAAGGGCCTTACGTCAGGATTTCTCCCCACCACTGGCCAAAAACTTTTGCATGAGCTCAAGTGGTGCCCAGCAGACCAGCAGGATCAGGGAGGGATGGAGAGTGACAACTTGCATTTCTGGCTCACATCCATGGGTGCCACAGGCTGCCTGGTGACCCTGGCCATGCCAGTGACAAGAGCATCCCGTACTGAGGGAGCAGGGTCTGGCACTGCTGCCCTTCCTGCTAGGACCAAACCATGCCCCCAGGCTGAGCTGGGTCGCTCTACCCTGGCTGTGGCATCAGGATGTCACCCAGCCCCGGGCTGGCGGCAGGCGTCTCTCTGGCCAGGATTAGCATGAAGGGAATAAGAAAAGCTCTGATTGTTCCCTCTTCCCGGCTTGGCTCCAGGACCACTGTGCCAGGACTCTGTGTCCCCAGAATGTGTCACTGCTGGTGCGAGCATCAAGGGATGTTTTCTCTGCCTGTGTGCCCATCTGTGGGGGTGTGGAGCCACGAAGGAAGGTGGGCCTGGCCACTCACATGCTTGTGTTCATTTCCACGCCTGTTTTTCCCTTGGCCAGGGAGTTTGGTCGCAGAAAATAAGGGGATCCTTTCTGGGCAGGCTGTCTTGCAGCATCTGGCCCCCTGCCCTGCTTCTGCACCTGGGGCCAACGAGGGCTCTGGGTCTTCTCTGGCTCTGTGGCTCTTTCCCCTGTTGTTTGTGACCTTTGGGCAGGCAAGGAAGGGTTTGCCTTGCTGCTTCTCTCTGCAGTGATGCTCTGTCAGGGATAGGTTTTGGCAGTGCTCATGTCGGTCATTTACTGAATCAGTGTGTGTCTGGAGGGGCTCGGTGCTGCCTTCCCACCCTGTGCTGGCAGGCGAGCTCATGGGGTGCTGGGGTGAGGGTGGGGAGCTCTGGGAGGACCCTGGGACAAAGGGTGATGAAGGGTGGAGGATGTGGACTGGCCATCAGGAGGAGCGGTGTTAGGGTTAGGTTTAGGGTTAGTTAGGGACCACACGGGTTAGGGTCTAGGTTAGTGGTCCCTAACTAGACTTAATCACTAGGGTTGTTATGGAGACGTGTTGGATACCCTCTGCAGTGTTTGAATGAAAATCCAGGGCGGTCAGGAGAAGAAATTGTTTTATTTTAAAGCTATTTTTCTCTCTGTATATTAACACAGTCTCCCTTCTTCCTGACACACACACATACACCCACTCCCCTTCCCCCCAGCCTCCCAGAACTATTCCTTCACTCTGGCCCACATGGTTTTTGGAGTTATTTTTGATTGCTGCTTTTAAGGCAAAATACATTCATTTTTGTCGTCTTTTTTTTTTTTTTTTTTCCAATCACCAAAATATTTTACTTTCAGGCCAAATGTTCCCAGTTACTTACCAGCACAGTTTTGGCAGAGACCTTTTAACTGATATTTCTTGGGAACATTTCTGGGGTGGTTTGGTAGGAAAAGCTTATGACAGTCTCATGAAATTATTTACGTTTGGGGCTTGTGTTTGAGGCTGCCTGGCATGTTCAGAGCGGGGTTGATGTGGGGTGCCGCACGCCTTCCCCCCTGCAGCAGATTCCTTGTAGCTCCTTGTTTCCTTCGCCAAGCGGTTTGGTCTGTGGCCACGGGCAGTCGACCACAGGAGGGGAACCGACTGCTGCTCTGGGGTGCTTTGCTGGGCTGGAGCATCCCTCCCTCCAGTCTCTCAGCTGTTGAACCCAGGGGGACACAGATTTATGCCTACAGATCTATGCCTGCACTTGGGGCTGGCAGGGAGCTCACTGCCTTACGTGCCCTCAGCCCCTGCCTGCAGCTGGGAGCAGAGCCCAGTGGTGTGGGTGTAAATAAACAGGCCTGTCCATTCGTGAGGGGTGGGAAGGGGGGTCTTCTGGGGAGAAATGATTCATTTCTGACTGACAGAGACAGTGTGGCACTGCTGGTAGGGACAGCATGATGCTGGCCAGGATGGATGCCCTGGGGTGATGTTGGCTGGCACACACAGCGTGATGTGGCTGGGATGGACAGGGTGACACTGGCTGATATGTCTTGCTGATGCAGGACTCTGCAGGAGGGTCCAGATGCTTTAGGGTAGTGCTGGCTGGCACAGACAGGGTGCTGGCTGGGGTGGATATTGTAGAGCACTGCTGGCTGTGATGGACAGGGTGATGGTGGCAGGGCAGGACAGGGCAATGCTGGCTGTGTTGGCCAGGGTGACACTGGCTGATGTGTGCACAGTGGTGTAGGCTGGGATGGAAAGGGGGGTGCTGGCAGGGAGACTCCAGTCTGTGGCAGGGGTTGACGCATGAAGAGCTGGGTGCACATCCCTGACTCTGCATCCCCTGCCCCTCTCACCCCAGACCTACTGGTGATCTCTGAGTGGGAGGAAGGGATTTTGGGGCCGTTTTCCCACAAGTGGAGACCTACGTGGACCAGCCTCACAGTCGGTGCAGGCCTGGACAGTGATGTGAGACTTGGTACAGCCTGAGCTCTCGCTGGCTGTGTGAGCCTGTTTAGATCCGATTGCTGTCACCTGCCATGGAAATACAGGCCAGAATTTCTCCTTGGTCCCTTCCCACCCCAGCTGCACATTCACAGGTCTCTGGACCACCCTGGGGCTGGGAGCCAGCCAAGGTTTCCAACACAGGATTGCAATGGCAAAGAACCCTTAATCCCACCAACCCACACAGTCCGAAGCTCCTGGTCAGTGTTTGTCCTCTGCGTCCCCACTCCAGGCATGGGGACTGCTCAGCAGCCAGGAACCAGCTGTGACTGTGGCACAGACACTGCGAGATGTCCCTGCTGGGGTCCTGAGATTCAGTCCCTGTTCTGTCTCTAGCAGCATGGGATGAGATGAGAGGGAGATGCAGGATCCATGGCCCTGACGGAATGCTGTGGGCTGTGGACCATGCCAGCTGCCCCACTGCAGGGAATAACACCCTCTCCTCCCCTTCTCTGCCTCCTCCAGATGCACAGTTCCATCCCAGGCCTGGGCAGGGTGATGGTGTTCCTCGCAGCAGCCCTGGCATCAGCCTCCTTTGCCATCCCTGAAGACTGGGGAGAGGAAGGTGAGATCCCCACCAAGCCCCCCATGCAGCACCCCCACCATGTCCCAGGCATGAGGACCCTGAGGGCACCCCGTTCCCCCCAGACAGGAACAGACCGACCAGGGCTACATGAAACACAGCCCTACACCCTACAGTGATGGCCAGCCTGTGGCCAGTGCTCCCCTGTATCTGCTCATTGCCCAACCCCAAGTGGGACCAGTCCTTACTAGACCCCCATGGTGGTACCTGTGTGAAGCAAGACCCCATAACCAGTACCCACTGTGGGATACAGCCCCAGGGGCTGCCCACCTGCGCCCCCAGCCCTGGCGTGGGGTGGCACGGTGTGCTAACACCCATCCGGGGCTGTGTGTCCCCCCAGGCGTGCAGTATGGACAGCTGGGGACAGACGTGACCCTGTCATGCCCTGGTGTCCGTGCGGGGTAAGTCTTTTCCATGCAATGGGATGGTTTGCAGGGTGGGCCTGGGGTGACCTGCCATCCCTGTCCCCTAACGCAGCCTGCCTGGTGTCTCCTCCTCAGCTCGCCAGTGCAATGGAGACGAGCAGGTGCCACGGCTCTGCCAGAGGGCTCAGCCATCCAGCAGGGATCCCTGGTGCTGCCGAGTGCCAGCTTGGCCTCCATGGGAACATACAGCTGCCATGGCGAGGACGGCAGCCTCCTGCACACTGTGTCCCTGCGTCTGGGGCGTGAGTAGCATGGGCTGTTCTGGGGGGAGGGTGGTGCGTGCACCCCTGCCAGGGGCTTGCCAGAAGGGGGCTTTGTGTTGACACAGGCATCCCTGTGTGCTGGATGGGCTGCAGGACAGGGGACTCCTCACTGACTGCTGCTTTCCCCGGACCCCAGACCTGCCTGGAGTCCCCTTTGTGTCCTGCAGAGCGTCTGACTATGAGAATTTCTCTTGCTCCTGGACCTCCAGTGTGGAGACATTCCTCCCCACCAAATACATCACCACATACAGGTGAAGTATCCCCACAGGGCATGGATTGGGGGTGTTACAGTATGAGCTCTGAGTCACAGCCAAGGATAACCACCAAATCCATCTGGCCATCCCACACACGTCCCTGGGTTCACCTCCTGCCCCAAGGACCATGCTGCACCCCACAGCAGGTCCTGTTTTGGGGTGAGCAGAGCACCAGGCATTTGCTTGCTCTCAGTGTGGGTCTCAGCAGCATTGGGGGGCTGACACAGGCTGCTGACAGCTCTGCCAGCACCAGAGGGGCAATAGAAGAGAAGCAGGTCATCTGCAAGCCTCCGCGCTCCGGCATGCTTTGGGATGAAAGGAACCCTGACAGCATCGCTGCTTCTAATTATCCCTGCAAGCCAAATTAGCAGGCGGCTTTGAAGTCCAACGGAGCTCATAAAGCACAGCCCTGCTGAAAGCTGCAGGAGCTGAGGGCTTGGTGGAGAGGGGGCTGAGTGGAGCATCAGGGGCTCCACAGGGAGGGGGAGTGAAAGCAAGGGATTTGAGGGGCTGTAGGGGGAGGGTGAAGCCAGGCACTGGGGAGCTGCGTTTGTCAGTGTCTCCATGTCTTTGCTGCTGCGTGATGAAACCCCAGGCAGGGAAGGGGGTCCCATTTCTTCTCCGTAGGACCCCCAGATCCTGCTGCCAGGCTGTTCACTAGAAGAGCTGGGCACGGTTTTAGCTCTATCCCCCCTGCTGTCACATGTGTATGTCAACGTGGGAGTGGGGGGCTGCTTTGCCAGTGTGGACTCCTGTCCCTCTTCTGGGTCATGCTGAGGTTCACTTTGTGCTGCCCCCTCATCCTAATCATCTGCTTTCCCGTCTGTCTCCATGGCAGGAAGAAATCGCTGACAGGCGAAGAAAAGCGGAGGTAGGATTGACTCCCACCCTGCTCCTGCTCCCCAGGGACTGGCCCCCATCCCAGAGGCTCTGGTGCTGTCTTCAGCAAGGGCCCCAAAGCAAGAGCTTGGGGTCCCCATCAGGGACCGAGCTACCTAAGCCTGGGAGTCTGGGAGAAGGGTTTTCCTCAGGGAGGGACCCTCCCAGGGGAGTGTGGGGCTGGAATGGGGGTCCCTTCTGTCATGCTCAGAGGGACTTGCCGGACTCTGGAAGGGTGAGTGCAGCTGAGCCAGAGGGGCTGCCTCCCCCACCAGGGTCTTGGCATGGGGGTCTCCCATGGCTCCTTCTTGGCAGCATTTTGGGAACTGCACATGGTGGGCAGGTAGGATGTGTCACCACCCTGCCTCCCTGTCTGCAGGAACAAGAACGGGCACATGGGGCTGTGCCTGCAGGATCTGTCCCTCCCTGGCACCTGCACCGTCCACAGGTCAGAGTTCTGGAGCTCCTACCGCCTGAACATCACCGAGGTGAACCCCCTTGGCTTCAGCTACCGCCTCCTTGACATCACCATGCAGGCCATCAGTGAGTCCCCATCCGCCCATCTGTCTGTCCCACTGTTTGTCCATCCCTGGGCAGTTACCTGTGGGTGGCAGCGGGGAGCCCTACACCCCTGTGCACGGTGGCGTACAAGGGCTCCCTGTCCTCTCCTACACAGTTAAGCCAGACCCTCCGGAGGGCTTGGTGGTGGAGCCCATCCCCCTGGCCCCACGGCGGCTCCACGTGAGCTGGAAGTACCCTTCCTCCTGGCCCAAGGAACCCCACTTCCAGCTAAGGTTTCGGCTCCAGTACCGACCCATCATCCACCGTTCCTGGTCTGTGGTAAGTGTGCAAGGAAAGGCAGGGCCAGCACAGGAGTGGGCTGTGCATAGGGCCAGGGAGGGTAGTGAGGGATGCTCCTGCCAGCCCCACAGCTCCTCTCTGCCTGGCACAGGTAGAGACAGTGAATCTGTCTGAGGTTATCACGGATGCCTTCGCTGGGCTGGAGCACGTGGTCCAAGTCAGTGCCAAGGATTTCCTGGATGCAGGGAATTGGAGCGAGTGGAGTGCCGAGGCCCGGGCAACACCAGTCAGAGGTGAGAGAGGGACAGGCTGCAGCCCCCAGCAGCCTACCACGTTGTGCCATCCCTCCCCCAAGTCCCTCCAGCACCCTGAACTGCCCCTCCTCAGTCCCTTCCCCATGGCACTCACTCCCCCAAATATCAACCAGAGTGAGTCTCAACTCCCAGGCCACTTAAGGTTGGGAGGCAGAGCCGCAGGAGGACAAAACATCTCCCAGCCCATATCAGTGTACAGCTGTGCTGATGCCATTTGGGGATTATCCCCCACAGGCTTGGGACAGAGCAGGGCTTCCAGAGCACCATTAGCACCTTGGTGACACCCTTGGGCTCATGGGATCTCTGGGGCACAAGGACACCCTTCCTTGCTCCTCTCTGTGGGTCCCTGGGGTGCTGCCTATGCTTTTGGTGAGTGTTTCCATCCCTTCTGTCCTTCCAGACCTGGCCTCCACAGCAAGTGAAGAAACCACTACAGATGCCAGACTGGAGAGCCTGGCTGAGGAACCCTCCCAGGCTCCCAACCCTGAGCCCATCAGTGAGTAGAGCTGGGGGTGGGCAGGAGTGCCACATGAGTGGCTGAGAGCAATGGGAAGGGTCTCTTGCTCCATGCCCATGCGTGGCTGGGCTGCTGGAGTGTCCAGGAGCTTGCCATAGGTGCTGGGGACTGTGGCATCCCTCAGCTGTGACAGTCTCTCTGTCCCAGATCACAGTGACCCATTGGAGAAGATGGCTGTCCTGGTGTCCCTTGGGATCTTTGCCTTCTTCATTCTGGCTGCTGTTCTTGTCATCACCGTCCTCATCTGGTAGGCTGGGTTTTGAGAAGGAGGGGCTGTGTGATTGCTGTCCCTGTCCCATCCTGAACCCTCAGCATGGAGTTCCTGCTGTAGCCCTGAAGCTGACCTGCTGGAGAGGTTAAACTGAGCTGGACACAGCTGGGCACAGCTAGGTGGAAACACAGAGCAGGATCACTGGGAATGTGGGCAGTCCCGATGCTCAGGGCAGCTGTTTGGGGTCTTCAGCCACCACTGCTCTCATCCTCAGGCTCCGGGTGAGGAAACATGGCAAGGACAAGACCAAACCCAACTTCCTGGTTGCTGCCACCCACTTGAAGGCACTGCCAAGTGAGTTGGGGTGCAGGCTGGGGAATGGGGGGAATGTGGGGCAGGGAGTGTGGAATGTGGGGCAGGTCAATGTCTCCAGTGTCCCCCTTAACCCCCTGTCCTCTCTCTCAGCAGAAGCTCAGATCCTGTAGTGAGCCCTGGCCGATCCCTGCTCCCTGCACCTGCTTGCCCACGCGTGGGACTTGATGCCACTGCTGGCCCCCAAGGACCCCACGCCTCCCGGGTCACCCCACAGCTGTGGACATTGCCGGAACCCCCAACACCCTGGGGTTGCAGGATGGATCCTAAGGAGAGAGGCTCTGCTCCCAGGAGCGTTGGACTGCCTGAGCCCGCCAGGAGCCAGCTGGAGTCACTTCGGGCTCAGGGTGACAGGCCAGCTCCACCTCCGAGCGCTGCTAAACAAATGGGGATAAGACACTGAGCCAGCCCCACTTCACTGCCGAGTGTTGAGGGGGACCATGGGTGTAGGCTCCCGGGGGTGCCGGGCATCAGTGCCAGCCCAAGGGGTGCTGATCCCTGCCTGTCACCCCCCACCAGCTGCCAGCAGGCAGAAAAGAACACCCCCTGCCCCTTCCCTCTGCCCCAATCCCCCGTGCTGTGGCTGGACGGAGCAGCGATGCCAATAAAGGGGATATGCCAATGCTATCATTGGCACTGTCCAGGCAAAACCCCTTTGCAGATGATGCTGTGCCAAGGGAGGGGTGAGTGCCAGCTTGAGAATGGTCCTTGCAGGAGGTGCACAGGCACTTCCAGCCCTCTCCTCAGGTGCCGGGAGGGCCTGAGAGAGACCCACGCCGAGGCTAAACGCCAGAAGAGGCTGAAGACAGGCAACTGTGTGGGACACGTCTCCTGCCCTCACCAGCGTGACAGCTGGGACAGGACCCTCTGCACAGCCCCCCTCGCTCTGCATGTGGCCCCCTTGCCGCACCTTGACCCGGCCCCTCTAATGGCTTCCATGTGTTGGCACCTCCCGCGCCCGGTGCTCAGTGCCAGCAGCCCAACGAGATCCAGATGGAGCTGGGTGGAAATTCAGACAGCAGCAACGCGTGGAGCACAGGGAGCAGAGCCAGTGCAGGGTGGGGACCCACGCGGGTCCTGGGGCTGCCCGTGAACCAACGATGCAGAGGGAGCCTGGACTGGAGCGCCCGCAAAGGGTCCCTGTGTGGACTGGGTTGGAGAGATCTGAGGCAGGCTGTGCCTTTTGCAGTGTGTTGTGTGCCCACAGGCTCCTTGCTGCCCTCACTGGGTGCCCCTGGATGTGGGGTCATGAGGGGTCTCCATGCTTGGCTTTGTGGGATTCCAGCCCCTCATGAGCACAGACACCCTGAATGAGAGAAATGGGAGTCAGCCCTCTACAGTGTGCTACTGGCATGGCACTGTCCTTGGACCAGAGCAGGGCTCTCCACAGGGCAGGTAGGGCAGGTCATCAAGATGGCGAGGTGTAAGGAGCCAGATCCTGCCTCAGGCTCAGCACTGGGGCACTCAGCACATTGCAGGCTCAGCAGCTACATCCCCTCTCCCAGGGGTATCCCACAGCTTGAGAGCTCCAGGTATATCACACTGCCATCCCCTGCTGGGCTCTGGTCCCCAGCATCCAGCCCACATTCTGATGTGTCACACAGTCACCCTTGCTTTGTCATGGCCACCCTTGTCTCTTCTCAGTCCCCAGCATGGCATTGGCAGCCTTTACCACTTGGAAGCCTCCTCTTACCACCACCAGATCCCACTCCTCTGCCACCGTGGAGGGGATCAAGGCAGTGGTTGCCCAGAGATGCTGTGGAACACAGGTGATGTACCTCCCGTAGCTGTGGCTCCAGTGTTTGCAAACAGCTCGGTAATTTCCTGGCATCTGGTGCTGGTTTAGAGGCTGATGCCTGCTCGAGATGTAGCAGCACAGCAGCCAGAAAACGGGAGAGTGTGTGAGACAGTAGCTCTGGCCCCTGTATTCTGCCTGCTTATGAACTCCAGAAAGCCCAGGCATGCTCCAGATAGAAGTGTGTTGCTGCTGGCTAGGGAACCCATAGATCTGTTGTCCCCGTGTGCCAAGTCCTGTGTCCCCTTCCTTAGCTGGGGCTTGCCTGGCCAGGCAGTGGGGACACCCAGTTCTGGTGACCAGGGCAGCTTGAGGGCAGGAGAGGCACATCTGGTTCCCATCACTGCATCCTGCTGCCTGGAGGGTGACCCCTTTCCTCTCTGATGTAAGGAGTCATGACCTGCCACCCATTTGGCAGCTGGAGATACCAAGAGCAGGCAAGGGGCCACATGCCACCACAAAGTCCTGCCTGCCTGCACTGCAGCTGCCTGCTGGGATGCGCCGTGGCTCAGCTCCCTGCCCCAGCACCCTGTAAATGTGACACACAGGCCTTGGGGACCCAAAGGAAGCCACAAATCCTGTGCTTTGGGGAATAAACATGCCTGGTGCTGGGTGCTGCACTCCCAGATGCCCAAGGGGAGGATGCACTGGTGCTGGACGTGGGCAAACAGGGCTTTCCAGTGGACCAGAGAAGATGCAAGGGGAGGGCTGGGGTGAGCAGCAATCTGGAATAAAGGAGAGGGATCCAGATGCCAAAATCAACTTTGTCTTCAAGCCGTGGAGAAGAAAAACAGGAAGGGACCATGAGACCAGTCCCAGTGCCGGCACCTCCCTGTCCCGCTGTGGGGCCAGGGCACTTCCTCCAAGGCTTGGGCTCTCTGGTGGCTCACGCAGCCTCTGAGCGAGCAGAGGCTTCCTGCTGCAGGCTGGAGCCCTGCCTGGACGCACCCTGCCCCAAGCAGGCAGAGGCACATCCAAACTTGCCTTTGCTGCCATATCCCACCCTCCCCAAGTGGGTGCTGTGCCAAGATCGCCAGGGGAGCTGGTACAAGCCAGGCCTGGAGATGCTGAGAATGTGCCAGGTCAAAGCAGCCCATGGACTGCATCCACGTGGAGCAGGGATGAGTCCAGCTTCCTGGCATGGAACAGGGACTAGCCCAAGCCCAGCAGGAAGAAAGTGCAGGAGAACATGGCCTGGGATATACTTGGTTTGAAAACAGGCAGTGCTACACACAAGGGAAGGTCCCCAGCATGGAGATGCAGACAGGTCCATGTCCATTGTCTCCATCCAGCACAGGGTGGCCAGATCACGTCTTAGGCAGGGGCTTGTTTGGCAAATCCATAGCTTTGGCAAAAGCCTTTGCAGCAGGGCACTGGTTGTGGGCGGTTGTGCAGCTCTGCCTGGGCTGTTTGACTGCCACCAACCCTGCCAAATTTCTGAGCTAGCCCTCAGGACTAGCCTCCTCCTCTCCCTGCCTCGCTGCCAGGATCAGCCCGCATTTTGCAGGGGAGGAGGCGAGTTGCACAGAACTGTGAAGCAGAACAGTCTCAACTTACCTCTCATGGCTGCTTCTGCTTCCTTCTCTGCCAAATCCTGAGCCAAGGAAAGAAGTAAAAGCAGCTTCAGCAGAATGTGGGAGACACAGGCCATGAAACATACATATCTGTATGTGCCCTGAGGTGATGTAGAGAGCAAAGGGTAAACACACAGTCAGGGGTTCAGCAGGGAGGGAAGGATGCATGGGTTGAGGGAAGGAGGCATGCAGATGTATAGATGGATGCATGGATTGGTTGTCAGAGGGAGGAAGGGATAGATGGGTTTATAGATGAATGTATGGATAGGTAGTTTGGACATTCAATTACCATCCTAAGCATCAAAGATGCTCACTGTGCAGGGGGTGAGAGGCCCATGGGCAGAGAGCAAGGACTGTGTTTGGGAACAAGCCTGGGTGTGACCCATACACCCAGTCCTCATGTAAGTGGCATCACAGCTGACATGGGGAGACAGAGCCTGAACTGTCAGCAGTGCAGGTCCTGAGAGTACTGGGAGAGAATGTGGAGCATCTCCAGAGGGATTGCATGCCCCTCAGGAGCTGCTTCCATCTCACACTGCCCAGACACAGAGAGAGTAGGAATAGCAGGGACCATGCCCAGAGATGCAGTGAATCCAAACACAAATGCTTTCAAAATGCAGTGCTGAGCATTCTCCCTGACCATGGCTTTCATCTCACCTGCATGTGGATACCTCTGCCTGGGAACTTGCTAGAGATCCAAGCACTCAGCCCATTAGAGACCCCTGCGAGCCCCCATGCTCCCTCTTCTTCATCTGCCTCCCTTTCTAGCTGCCACAGGCCTGAAAATTCCTTGCCCATCTTTCCTGAAACAGAGGAGACATCACCTGCCATGCCAGATGTCCTGACACCCAAACAGATGTGGAGAAGGGAGAGACCTGAGACATCTCTTGCTGCTTCACTGTCAGCTTCTCCCTCCAGAAATGGGTTGTTTCTTTCTTTGCTTGCTGGGGCCGGCCCCTTCCCTGCCTCTAGGATGCTTTTGGTCTTTCACAGATGGGAAATGCCAAGCACGTGGCCACAGAGATGCTGGGAGGCAACAGCCAGCAGCACAGCTCTGCCCAAGCACTGCTGCTCGTGATGCTCTTGGGAAATGGCTGCTCCCTGCTCCAAGCAGCAGTAGCAGCCCACGATTTTCATGCTAGCTTTTTGCCTTTTTTATTTTTCGGCACTGGAAACAGTCCTGTTGTCCAAGCAAGAGTTCCCAGCATTTCGTGTTCCTGCCTTGGAGTGCAGTGGCACTAAGGGATACATGCTGTGTGCTCCCCATGCACACATTTCTGCTGTGCAACACGAGGACTACACCTCCTCGGTGCTGCCATGTCGCTTGCTCAGAGGAGATGATCTCCTCCCATCCCCATGGCAGGAACTCCATCTTGTCCTCCAGCTGCAGGACACACTTTGGGAGCTTCCCTGGGCAGCCTCTCTACCTGCTCTCCCCCCACCAGCTGCACCTTGTGTTCCCCTTCATCCACTGCCACATCAGTTGCTTTTTCTGCATGGGCAGAATACACAAATAGAGGTTATGGACAGCATGGCCCAGCCCTATGCAGGAACTTCTGAACCAGCTGGGGCACTCCAGTGCTCCCCATGTTTCTGGGATTGCACGGAGCAGGCACTGGGCAGGCAGAGCTCTGTACAGCTGGGCTTTTTTCTGCATTCTGAATATGCTGGACCAGAGTTAAATGTGCCTCTGGGAGTCTCATGTGGTTTTGCAGGGTCACAACACATTCAAGCAACTCCCAGCCTTTGTTCTGCACTGGAAGATCCACCAGATGTGGGAGCAGCTGAGCTCCACATGAATTCTAGGCACTGGCACCAGCATAGTCACCTCTGTGCTGATGGATCGGGAGGTTGTAAGGTGCCAAAAGTGTCAGATCTGTCCAGGATCCCCTCCTGGGATGACGACTGATCCCCAGGATGATCTGCAGGTCTTAAAGGCACTGGTTTCCCAGGGGAAAGCTAGCTTGGAAAGTACTGATCACCAGAAATATGCTGACCTGGAAGGCACCGATGCCAGAGAGGATGCTGACTTGGAAGGTGCTGATTGCCAGCAGAGTGCTGGAGATGCCAACCTGGGGGGCACTGATTCCCAGGAGGATGCAATCCTGGAAGAGGGATGTCTGGGAGGATGCCAATCTGGAAGGCACCAATCCCCACGGGATTTGCTGACCTGAAAGGCACCATTTATCCAGAACGTGGTGCTTTTCCCCCTACTACAAAGCACTTCTTTCAGCTCCCCACTTAAACTGGGCAGCAGCTCAGCCAAGGACCTCTCCAAGGGCCCGGGCTAGGGATCCACATTCAGGCGGGAATCTGTGGCTGGCGAGCTGCCGGCAGGAAGCTGAACCAGCACCACCTCTTCCAGTTTCCCTCCCCCCCGGAACTCCCAGCTGGGAGCCGGTGCCCAGCTATGGGCAAGGGGGCGTGTGGCCCCCAGCTACTGCCAAAACAACCGCAAACCCCATCCTTCTGCACAGGCAAGTGAGGTACACCGACTCTGTTTTCCCACTAGATGGCAAACATTGCCTTCCAAAACAGCCTTCGGAGAAATTGTGTCCATCCCTGTGAGAGGAGGCTGAGAAAACCCTCAGGGGAAAAGCCCTGGGGGTGACGAGCCTGAGGTTGCTTCAGCGTGGGGCTGGGGGCAGCAGGGACCCTGGCATGCTCTTCATCTTGCTTTTTCTGTCATTTCTGCAATCGTTTTCCTTTCCCACCTGCCTGGTTGCTCACTGGTCCTGGAAGACCCATCCCTCACTCTGTGCTTGTGGGGACTGAGCACCCTGGGTGTGGAGGAGAGGCATCTGCTTAACCCTGGGCAGCACCTCGAACTTCTACAGCTGCAGAGTGAAGCCCAGAAGCTTTGCTGGGAATTAATTACGCTGTGGTCTGTGAACCAAATGCACGTTAATTCCTCTTTGCAAGTGCTCAGGTCCACAGGCAAGCCATAAAGGAGGCAGGGATGAAGGCTGTGCATGGGGATGTGCACACCTGTCTCAGGTCTTCTACCACCTCAGAAGTATTCCCATGTTTGTTTAAGTTTGAATTCAGACCCAGATTTCTTTTCACGGTCTCTGTATTATCCTTGTGCAGAAGTTTTCTGAGTGTTTGCTGCTGGCCCTGGCATTGCTGCAATATTGCTGTGTGGTTAAACATGATGTGTCATAGCTAATGAGGGAGCTAACTGTGGATGGTAAATGTTTAATATGGACAAATAAAGCCAATTAGGCAATGTCAAGAGAAAAGTGTGTCATCTTAGCTGTGTCTGTCCTGGGTGGAGGAGAGGTTCTGTGGAAGGGTAAAACCCCTGCCGCTGCAGGATCAGCAGCTCCTAACACCAGCCAAGGGTAAAGATGCTGGGTGCAGATCCTCCTGCAGACCTCCAGTCCACCCAGTGGGTATTTTCACCTGGGGGACAGGGACAGTTTTTTCAAAACAAGATTTTCTGGAATAAAGACCTCTGGGTGGCTGGAGGGGATGGCAGCCATCTCCAGTGCCAAGATGCCAAATGAGAAGTAGTAAATCATCCCACTTAAAGCACTCCTTGTAGACCCCCAACAGGACTCTTGGCCATTCACAGCATGCTGCCTGCTTTTGTGGCAAGCCTGTGGCCCCAGCGCTCAGCAGTGCTCAGACAGGAGCACCATGGATCCCCAACAGTGGGGTTCCCAGTGGCAGCCCCCCACCAAGCATCAATTAACTGATGGCAGCAGCTGTATTCCCTCCACAAAGGGCTCTGGAGCTCTGCTCCTCGCAGCTTCCTCTGCCCTCTCTGCCTCAGTTTCCTCCCAGGCACATTGTTTGTTATCATTTACACCCGGGTGATAAGGAGCCTTTGGGTGTCCTGGCCATTTCCTTCAGGAAGAGATTATTGCCTCTTCTTCCACGAGGGCTGGCAAGTCCCTCACAAGGCTATTTATAGTCACAGAGAAAACTCTGGAAAATGAAAGGGAGAGTGTGACTGGGGAATAGAAACTGAGGGAGCTGTCGGGAGCCAGTCTGCAGCCTGCGGCTCAGGGCAGTAAGCCAGTGAGAGATCATGACAGTCACTGATTCACGAGCCGAGCAGGTAGGAAGCCCTTCTGGCCCTTCCCAGCTGGCTCCCTGCCGAGCCTTGTGTTGTTATGGGCTGGTGCCTGGGGACAACAGGGCAGAAGCAGTGACAACTGGATGGTGTGGGCTCTGGTGCACCCCTGTGGCTTGAGGCTTCCCCATCCTGTGGTGAAACTCACAGCCTCTGCAGGCAGCAGAACAGAAGTTAAGAACGATGTGGCTACTTCACTCGTGAAGCTGAGATTTACCAGTCCAGGAGGGTTTGACCGCTACTCTTAACCCAAGGAATGAACAAGGCCTCATGTCTGAGGCTGTCATATCTTTTCCTTGATGTGTGCCTGATTCCAGCTTTCCAGTCCAGGTCCTGGGAGTGTTTCCGGCCCTTCCCTGTAGGGTCATGGTTCTGGGGATGGTTCCCACCAAGCAAACGCTTCCTGCCTCTGCATGGCATCTCTAACTTGTGACGGGCTGCCATGAGCAGCAGCCACCCTCCCACCCCCCAGTCTTACTTCAGGCCCTGTCTTGGATCCCTGGAGGCTGGGCCCTGTCAGGAGTGGTCTCAAGACAACCAGCAAACCAGGGGCTGAAGCAAACTGGGAGCCATGTCCTCTCCCACCTGCAGCAGGGTGACACCATCCACATCCCTCAGCTTGTGCTGCCAGGTGAGAAAATCCTCTCGGCATGAAGGTGCTCAATGCTTCAGTAATTCTGGTGGGGCTGCACTGAGCTACTTTGGACCTGCACCTCTCTCCCAGTGGCCTTTCCCAGGGTTTTGGCATGATGTGGGACAGACTCAAAGAGGCTGCAGGGACTGTGGGGCTGGGCATCCTGTTTGTGCCTGTTCAGATCCCCCAGCAGGTGATGGATGAGAGGCATGAGCAGGCAAGGTAGCCGAAGGAGCTGGGGAAATGCTTTTTCTGTGTGCAGAGTTGAGGGATGAGCCTCTGCAGACCCACCATGGCACGCTGCGAACCGCAGCAGAAGCACTGTGCAGAAACCAGCACCCAGGCCTGCACAGAGAGGAGCAAGGACACTCCAACCACGTTCGCACTAAGAAATCGGCTGTGCCAAGGACTGCTCTCTGGTTGGGAATGATGCCTGCCTTTGGAGTCAGGCTAGCTGACCTGGGCCAAAACCTGCCAGAGATGATGCTCAGAGTATTCCAGTACAAGGGGACATTTGCTTCAGTTGCTGTCACCTGTGCAGCCCTGATGCCCTGCAGTGGGCACCGCTCTGTCTTCAGGGGCACTGGGACAGTCGAGAAAGTCAGACTCCTGCCTGCAGCCTGGCTAAAGAGAACTGCTGGGTTCGGGGGTTCACTAGAAGGGCGAATGGAAGGAAGCACAGTACAATTCGTGTGCCACCAATGCTGGGAAGCCAGCCTGCTGCTGCCCGGCAGGAGGGGAACCCAGCAAAAACCGAAGCCTCAGATGGAGGAAAGAGGAAGAAGTCAGCACTGTTGGTGGCTCAGATCCTGCAGTGGGTTAATGGCCTCCCCTTCCTGTGGGATTTTTGCTTATTCTTATTACATAAGCATAGGAGCTTGGCTCTGCTCCAGGGCCCAGTTCTGCAGAAAATAACCTCTTTCTCTTCCTTTTTGCATCACAATCCTTTAAAAGCATCAGTTTCTAAGCTGTGGCCTGAGGATCCCCGGTGAAGACCTGACATGATCTACAAACCTGCTTAACCTCTACAGTGCTTCTTGCTCTGCAGGGCTGGAAACCTATAAAAGTGTTAGAACTGGGATCTGGAGCCCAGAGGAAATGTACTGATGCCTGGAAGGTCATGCTTTCATTTCTTCAGGAAGACAGTCGCTTCAAAGATAAAAACCCAAAAGGATCTGCCGCCTTCACTGGAACATCATCTGCAAACGGAAGTGCAGGTTCCCTTTGCACAGGCTCCAGCACAGCCCGTGGTGATCAGTGCTGTGATTCCCCTGGTGTAATAATTCTGATACACTTCCTCAAAGCATGGCTCAGATCCAGAAAGTAAGAAAAGCCCCAAAAAGACAAGGAGACTGGTTGTTGGGGTGATGGGCAGCAGCTGAAACCCCACGAGGTGCAAGAGGGGAGTGCTGCCCACCCAGCTGTTGGGTCTTGCTCCTGTCACACCAAGGGAAGCCCAGCTTCCTTATATCTCTGGGATCTGGGCTGTTGGTGTCTCATATCTCTCGTGTGCTCCTCATCATTGCCGAGAACGGCAAGGAGACAACGCAGCTCCCCACTGCCCCTCTGCCCGCAGCCAAGCCAAGCCTCTCCAAGCCACACAACCCATCAGCAGCAAAGGACAAATTACCATGGGCAGTGCAAGAAGAGAGAGGACGAGCCCCAAAGACATGGGGCTTGCAAGTATCTCTGCAAGGAAATAAACCTTCATTGTACCACTTTGAGTATTTACTGAAATGTACACAGGGCTGTGTAATCTGTAAACCTGAGCAGACTGTAAAAAGGAGGATAAGTTGCCAAGTTCTCCTTTTATCATTTAGATTTACCTTCACTTCTTTTTTCTTTGAAGGCAGTTTCCAGGCTAAGTTTCTGTATCTTGTACCCAATAAAGATATTGAAAGCCCTTTAATCTACTGCTGTGTAATCAGCAGCTTATTTCACTGCGGAGGTAAATGACACTGGTGTGAGACATTAGCTGTGCATGGCTCGGAGCTCACTGGAAAGCATCCTTGATTAGGTGGGAAGTATTCACTGGCATGCACCTGGGGCAGGCTAAGCAGGCTAGCTTCACCCCATCCCTGGCTGCAAACCAGGTGGCTTTCAGTGTCCTCTCACAGGTACAGGGGGCCATGCACAGCCTTGTGACACCATCCAAGTACTCCAGGAGGGTGCCAGGAGGGATAAAGCCAGGCAGTGGCAGTACGGAATATGTCTAGGGCTCTGATGTGATGTCAGCTCTGAACTGACACTGGCTTACATGTACCAGCATGGGAACCTTGAAAAAGAGTAGCACAGATGCACCAGGATGGAGATTTTGGCTTTCTCCCATGCTCGCTGTGTCCTGTGCAGGCTCTTTCACCATTAGCCGTGGGCATGTGTGGCCGTCACCTGTGCTCAGCTCCCTCTGCCTGCCTGCAGCCACTGCTGGTGCTGGTGGGAGTTTGGCAGATGCCTTCTTCTTGCTCTGTGTTTGTGTGAGAACGGAGCTATGGGGGGCAAGGCTTGTGGACCCATCCCAGCACCTCACAATCTCCTTGAGATGGCATCTCCAGCAAAGACAAGCATTGCATGACCAAAGCAGGGCTTCCCTGGCCCAGAGGATTGTAACAGTGTTTTCCTGTGGTTTTAGGACAGTAGGGAGGTAAAGAGAATGCTGAGGCATTTCCCACTCAGCACCGTGGCTGTGGTTCCTGCACACCAAAAGGAGCATCAGCACCCAAGTGCAGGATGTGCCCATCGCGTGTGCCTCTCCAAGCCACACAGGAACTGCTACTCTTACAGGGCTGTCCAGAGACTCAGACCTGCACTAGACCCTAAAGCCCTCACAGTCTCATCTAAACAGACCAGGCATACAATGAATAGAAGAGTTATCTGCCACTCCTGTACACAGGGAAGGAGGAGGACAGTAAGTGACACACAGAGACCATGGCAGGGCCAGTAAAAAGATGAGCTTATTGTCACTGTGGAGCAGAGCTCGGCAGTGTCATTCTCCCACAACCCTGGTGCTCCTGGGCTCAGAGCTGCAGCTATGTGTGTCTGATAAACTCTCTAACACAGGCAGGGAGCAATCTTTTCTGCTGGGTCTGCTCCTCCACTCTGGGCCATGCTGGTGACAAGGGGCATCTTCCCACAGCATGACCATGAACCCCTGTCTCCCTTCAGAAATGGTGTTGGGATGCAGCAGCAGCAGCTGCAAGAAATTTAGAGGAAGGGCAGGCTTCTGTCAGAGCAGCCTCTTACTTTGTGCCCATCTCTGAGTCCTGTCGTGTTCGCCCCAAGCACCCCTGTCCACAGAAATCACTCTCTTTTTAAATAAAAGAAACCAAAACAACCAACAAACAAACCAACTGAAACCCACAAACAGCAACCAAACCACAAAACACTTGAAATGTGCTGGAGTAACCCATCAGCGTTTTTCAGTCGATAGTAAGCACAGATGTGGTCCAGGGTGCTGTTTCTCTACTGCAAGGAACTGGAAGTACCCATCATGGTGAACTCACAAAAAACCAGCCCAACCTCATGCATCATGTCCTGAGCCCTGCATCCCTCCTGGGTTGCCTCAGGCAAAGTTCTCTCCAGCTTTTTTATCTCTGCTGCCAGTTTCTGTGGGTCTCCAGGATGTGCTGCCACACACCCACAGCCTGGAATGGCTCCATGTGACAGCTAGCCTTGGACTTTGCCTGCCTGAACAAAGACAAGAAGAGACACGGTGGTGCCTTCCTTCTTCCCAGCGGGTGGCCGCCTTTTACTGCTGGCCGGGATTTTTCAGGGAGTCAGGGACATTGGGTTAAGCATTGCTAGAGCAGGGCAGAGAGCCAGGAGAGCTCTTGTTCCCGTAGCACAGGAGGTCAAAGGACCAGCACGCTCCCTCCCGGACAGCACTCACAGCTCCTCTGTCTGCAGCCACTTCCTCAGGATGTGGAGAAATGCTGGGTAGGTAAAGACGTCCTAGGGATGAAGAACAGGGAAGAACCTCTGCTGGTACCCTTCATCCCAGCCCCCTGTAGGGTGAGGTGTGGCTCAGCAAGCAGGATGCTTAGAAAGGGCAGCAATTACAGGTCAACTGCCCCAGAACCCTGTGGGGCTCGTCAGAGGACTCCAACAAGAAAGGTGAGAACAGGCTAATGAGCCTCTTTGATCATTCAGAAGAGCGGCAGTGTATACCTCTTACAAGAACAAAAGGATGTGAAAGGCATCACGTGGAATTTCACAGCGCAAAGGGTGAAGGAGAGAGCCCAAGAGCAGCAGTGCTGGGTGAGGACAGAGGCTCTCTCGTACTGTTTCTCTCTCCAGCTGAGACCACTACTAGGCACATAAGAGAAACTGGCGGACACAGAGGAACCCAAAGTCATCCTTCCCTGCCACCCCCTCCCAGCACCCAGGAGTCACCAGTGCAGGAGCCTCCCCAGGTGGGGCTTGTGTGGGAACCACATGCACCTACCTGTGGTGGGTTTGTCCAGCCCCTGGCTGTGCCCCACCAGCAGCCTGTGCTGAGAGTTCAATGGGTATCAACAGAGAGTGTGAAAAGAGCACTGCTGTTGTTTCTAAACTTCAACCTGAGCATTTCAGGGATGAACATGAGACAGGAGCCCTTGGGTTGACCCTGGCAATGCCACAGTGGGCTGTGAGGAGGATGTTTCTAACCAAATTTGACTGGGGGTCCTGGGTCAGCCTCCCTGGAGAAGAAGGAGGCTTTAAAAGACCTTCAGGGGTTCCAGGGGATCAGAGCATTTCTAATGCTACAGGGGTAGCTTTAGGAGAACGGAGAGGAGCTCGGGGGCTTAGTAGCTTTCAATGCTGCCCAGTTTGATATTTCCTTTCCAACAATTTAGGAGTCTGGCTAACACAATGACTATGCTTGGAGTGGGATGCCTTTTCTTTTCCCATTCTTCTGACTGTTATCTTGATGACTCTCCCCTCTGTTTCCAGTAAGAAAGGATGCACAAGCAAGTCCTTCCTTAGCAGGGCATGGAGCCAGTCTGCCTTATCAGGCACAGAAGAGCCAGCCAGGGACTTTCCATTCCTTGCTGCTGTGCCCTTTTAGGAATACCAGCCTGGTACATCTTACATGCTTCAGAGACTTCCCTAGCTCCCCCTGTGCACTCTCGGCAGTTCTGTCTCAGAAGACTTTACCCTGACTTGCTTTGATGGCTTTTTCCTGTTCCTGATATGCCTCTGCCTGGAAATCCTTGGACAGGGGTATCCCACAGGAAAACTGGGAAGGAGGATGCTGTTCTGGAGCAGTACAGCCCCTTTACTCCACAGGGAAGCCCTCAAAAACCCAGCCACTGTGGCCTCCTCTGGCTTCCTTTGCAAGCAGCTGAGAAAGAGTCTCACTTTGGAATTTTGTTTTGGATCTTTGCCTCTGCTGTCCCTGATGGCCCATGCAAGCATGGCATGGAGCTGCAGACTCTCTTCCCACCAGAGCTGCACCAAGACTCAATCTCCTGGCTGTCAAAAAAAGCCCATTGTAGCAGCTCCATATCAAATCCCTGCAGAAGTACCTGCCCTCCACCTTCACACACACTGTCCAGAACAGGAGAGCAGGAAGAGAGGGAGAAATGCAACAGGAAGAGGGGGAGAAATGTTGAGCAGATCGGGGCTGTTCAGTCTGGAAAATACTGACCCAGAGGCTTTTGTGTAAGTACAAGCAGACATAGTCAATGAAGAGCAAGATTTGGACCAGGAGGAATTCTTTCCCAGAGTGCACTGAGGGGGTTCTGGAAACAGAGAGGGCAATGACCCTCCTGAAGCCCAGCCAGAGCCCTTGGGAAAAAGCACCTCAGGGTCACATTCACAGGGGTGAATGCCCTGTTGAAGGAAGTTCTCTCCCTACCTTTGCCTGCATGCAGCACAAGGAAGGCTGCAGCCTCAAAACTAATGGTGCAAGTGAGACAGAGCCCTCTGGAAAGCTGGAAGTTCTGCTCATCATGGATTTGTCCCAACTGCCAGCACAGCCCATGATGAATGGCCCCAGCATGTTCCAGCACACCACAGCCCCCCAGCATTTACTTTAGACAGCTGCAGCACAAGGAAGACAAATGAGATCCAGAGAAACCCAACCTTCAGTTGGCCCCCTCCGTCTCTATTTACATGTCTGTTTTCTCCTCCAAGGCCATGCATCTCCTTTGTTTAGTAGAGTGTCTGGCTTCTGATCTTGTTCCAGATGTTTTTTTGCTTGAGTCCTTCCTTATTCTGTTAGAGCACTGAGCACGGAGACTTGAGGGCCTGCTTTGATTAGAACTCCCTTGACTGCAGTGCTTCAGACCTTGCACCAGCCCAAAACCATGGCCTCTGCTTGGCACTACCCCGGGGGCCAGGCAGTGCACGTCTCCTGCCAGCCAAATTCTCACAGCTGCCTGCCACTCCAAATCTTAGAAACATCACAAGGGTGAGGGTATACCACAAAGTGGAATGGTCTCCATCTCTTGAAGCTCTCCAGAGAGAGAAAGGGCCCTGCAAAGGCTTTCCCCTTAAGATGAGCCCGAGCCATGCCCTTGCTCCAAGCCTGGGCTGAGCACCAGGACGCTGGCGATACACCCATCCACCCCACCAGAGCATGCAGCAGCATGAGAGCTCTGTGGGGAACCCAGCCCTGCGAGGACAGGTGGTCTGGGAAGTGTTTGGCAAGATGGGAACAGTGTGTTCTGCCAGCTAGCTCTCCAGCTTCAAACCAGCCTTTATTTATCCCTGAGCAAGGCTGCACAGCTGCTTTCAAAAGGCGTTTGATGCTAAACTCCTTGGCTTCACGTTCGCCCTGAAGAGCTCTTTTCTGTTATCTCTTTGGGTTGCTTTCTTTTTTTTTCTCAAGCCCAAATTCAAATTATGCTGGTGAAACAGAGCCAAGCCTGCCAAGGCCCTTGTCAGGAGCACCCCAGCATGTGGCCCAGATGGTGACAACGAGAATGCTGGTTTTCACTGCTGATGGTTCACAGTCTACTATTAGCACCGCACAGCTTGCTCCACTTCAAAGGTACTTCTAATGGAAGACACACAAGATCTGTTTCCTTCAGTCTGGCTTGGCAAGCTCTCCCCGTGCTCCCAAGGCACCTTCATCACATAGGCACTAGGTTGGATCCTGGATTTGCATCCAGGAGCAAGGGTTTCTTGTGACCACAGGCAGCCTCACACCAAGCACCCAACAAGAAAGGGGGGGCTTCGGAGTGTAACTCCATCCTCCCTTCTCCACCTTTTAGAGAGGTTCCCAAGGTCATGGGAAGTGAAGAATTTCATGTAGCCCTCAGAAGTATAGCATAAGGGAAAGGAAGTCTACCTCACCCACTAGGAACCTGGTAGGACAGTATAAGAGGAGGGGAAAAGGATTAGGAAGGACTGCCTGGGGTCATCTAATCCATCATATGCTGAGCCAGAGCCAGCACTGCCTCCGGCTTTCTGACAAGCTCTGGTCTAACTGTAAAAGTTTTCGGCAGTGGACATGCAGCATTTCTTCATCTGCCTCTTCCTGCTAAATGGAATTTCCCCCAAATCTGACCCCTGTGGTCTTCTGACTTATCAGAAATTAAACTCAGTACTTCTTTTCACTTTCTCTTTGCTGTATCGCTCTGTGCACTTGAAGACCATGTCATTCATTCCTGGAAAATAGATTAACTCAAGTTCCTTCAGCCTTTTATTTCAGGCCACATCATCCTCAGACCTCTGGTCAAACTCACTGCTGTCCTCCACAACCCTCCCAAGTGGGTGCACACCTTTCCAGAGTCCAGCTGTCCCATCGTGGGACCACCTCTCCCAACAAGACCGATTTTTATAATTCGTGCGCTACAGGATCACTCACGAATGATGTCCATAATCCTCACTAAAGAAATCTCAGAGATAAATCAAGAAGCCGTCCCTGCTGAAAGGGAAGGGGACAGCACCTGGATGCAGTGACAGCAAGCTGCAGGACATGTACCCCCTTTTCCTCATCCCAACAGCTGCAACACAACCACCACGTCTCCCATTAGCACTGCACCAGCTGCCAAGCTGGGCTGGAGGCCTGGGCACCTCTTGGTATGAGGCTGACTCACAAATGGCTCTTTGTGGTGATTTTTTGCTTCAGTCTGCAGTAACTCCGTTTTAAACACCAGCTCTACAGCACACAGGCATGCCAGGAGATGCTATTTTTTGCAACAAACCACCTGTGTTGGATTTGCTGGCAGCAGGGCTAGTGAGCAGTTTAGCTGGAAAGCAGACCAAGGCACAGAGAGCACCCCTCCTACCATCCTCTGTCAAGCTGCAAAATATCTGCTGCTGCAAGTGTCTGCGCTGGGATGGGGGGCAAAGCAGCACAAACAGGACAGAGCCTCCCTACCCAAAGGGAGAAGTGGTGAGCTGAGTGACAGCATCTCCAAGACCTGCTGCCCTCTTGAAGCTAGCTGAATCCCACAGGCTCAGCAAAGAGCCATTGCGCAGCACAGACACAGCCTTCAGAAACAGCAGAGTCCAACACAGTGGATTTCAGCCCCGCTTTCTCCCCAGGCAGGCAATGAAACCCACAGCCCAGTTGGCTCTGGCACTGGGAATTCCCTGGGGTAGCTGTCCTCGGCAGTGTCAGAGGACAATGCAGTGGCTGGGAAATGAAACCAACCACTGTGAGAAGAGGCTGAATCTGTAGCTGTAGCGTATCTGGGACACTTCTGCTTTTGTTCTTTGCAGTGCAGTGGCTGTCATCCATCACCATAAACGCTGACTGGTGCCTTTCCAAAAGCTGTGTCAGCTAAATAAAAAGGTGGGAAACTATACATTGCAGGTACTTTCAAGGAAAGCACTTGGTTTATTTGCCAAAGACCACCTCAGCAGCTCACATTTCTGGAGCATCATCCCTCCCACAGAGAGCAGAAAGTCACAGCTTGATAATTTAAACAGGATTAAGGAGCGTCCATGTAAACACAGTTGTGGGCTTGCAGTGTGGGGATAGTCCGTGCACATCCCAGCAGAGGAGGGGCTTTCCCAGCCATAACATCTGCAAGAAAGGAAATGTTGCTTTCTGTGGGAAAGTGGGAAAGAATGAGATGTGTTTGGAGAAAGGAACTACCAAAGGCTGCAGCAGGTGAACTTCCCAAGCCAGGAAGCTTGTGAAACACCACACCTTGCAAATCTGCATTGACACAGCACAGCTGCCAAATCCTCTGGACTGGCACAGAATAATCACCGTGCCAGTAAAATCTATCTAGGGCGGAAGGATCCGAGGAAACTGGGCAGAAACTGGGCAACACCGGGGACAAGCAGACAGAGGGAGACACCAGGATTAGAGGTTTGCACTTGTTAGATCTAAAGAAAGATTGCAGGAAGAGCCCCTGGGTCTGCCTTACCATCAACAATCTTCTGGCTTTCCCTTTTCACTGTGGACAAAGAAAGATTTCTCAAGCTTATGGGTATAATGCATCCCGGCCAACCTCGGGCTGCATACCAGTTTCACAGATTCATGAGAAGGTCCAAAATCTTGTCATCTTTTCTTGCCCCATGGCTGTCCCTCTCATCCCAAGCAGAGCTAACCAGATCTTTACTAGCCCCCTCCAAGTCCCATCCCTGCAGTCTGAGTTGGTGGTGGCCCCTCACCTCAGTCTCTGACAGAAAGAGCTCTGTTTTGCCCTGTATCCAGGCTATTTTGCTGTGGTTGCAGAGCAATTGGGAAAAGAAAGGAGGATAGGTTCCCCCCCAAGCCTTCTGTGGCTGGGTACACACTGTGGAGAGCAGAAGAAAGCCTTACCTAGAGGCACAGCTAAGCAGGAAAACAGGAGGGAGAGGTGGGGAGGGCCACAGAAATGGCACTAAGCCATTTCCTGTCACTGCCTACTGCTTGTTCCGGAGAGATGGGTAACGGGTACTTTCCAGAGTGTTCCGTCAGCAGGTTGTCTTCTGTTTGCTTGTCCTCCTGCTTTTATCTCCAGTTTTCACCACTACTGTGCATAGAGAGAAGATGGGTGCATCTGAAGGCAGAGAGGATGGGTCCCCCTTCCCTTTCCAAAGCGTGTTCTGGACTCTGGGACCTGGGCAAAGCTGTGCCTGGCTTGTGGCTGAGCCCACACTGCAATGAGCTGTAGTTCCTGCTACTTCTAAAAACACAAAGCAGAGTCAAGTCCTGTCTAGGCACAAAGGTCTCCCTATAATACAATTTTTGGGCTCAATTTGACTCCGGGAGCTCAGGCCAGGAAAAACACCCTGATCTCATGCTCCAGTCCTGAGGCCGTGGAGGTGCAGGCTGGGCAATGCCACCAGGGAGAGTTCCGCTGCAGGAGGAGCATGGCGGGAATGGCACAAGCTCCTTCTCGGAACCACACAGCCTGGCTGGGAGTGCTGGCATCTTCCCACAGGACAAACCTCAGCACAAAGTGTCCAGACAAGCAGCAGCGGTGATGATGTGCTGGAAATGAGGGGGGAGCAAGCAGGGGCCTGAGGATGAGAGATGCCAGGTCTGGATCCTCTCCATCATCCACACATGTTGTTTAGGCAAGAGCAAACAGTAAAATGGAACAAGACTAAAGGGGCTTTTCCTCACCTGGCTTCCCACCCTTCCCAACCATCCAGATGTCTCATCTCCTCACATAAACCCAGACAGGTCCCTGAGCCCCTGCCAGCTGGATCTGTCACTTGTGCCAAGGGAGAGTAGCCCCTTGCCTTGGCACCAAGGAGAGGAGACCACCAGAATGGGGAACAACTGGCCTCTGCACTGGCAAATGTATCCAGGGCTTGTCCACAACTCCTGTTGACTCTCGTGCACCAGGGAGTCCCGTGAAGAAGCTGTGTGAAGGCTGTGAGAGGGGGAACAGCTTTTAGCCCCCGTGGTGCTGCTCACCATGCCTGCAGGTCCGCGTGGGGAGGATGCAGTCAGTTCCTTCCCAGTCACTCCAGCAGCAGCGTGTGCAACACATGGGGGATGCTGGTGACAGAAAAAGCCCCCGTACACCATTTCTTTGGAGGCAAGGGACAAAAGCTGTTCCAGTAAAGTGCCTGGAAAGGGTATTAGGGTACTGAGGGAGACCAACGTAGCATTTCCCGTGGTGCCTTGCTCTGGCTGCAGAGAAGCAGATGGGTGTTTTTGCCATGGAACCTTCCTACCTCCCAGCTGGGTATGCCTGTGCCAGGCCAGACCTTGAGACCACAGGAGGTTGTGCCTGCTGTGTCTGATGCCCCTTGAACTCAGCCTGGGAAGCATCCAGGACTGCTTTCACCATGCCAGGAAGACACACGAGTGCTCTCGTGATCCCAGCTGTGAGTGCTGGCAGCCAGGGAGCAACCCAAAGCCTGCTCAGTTTGCTTGCATAGATGCAGCCTTGTCCTTTCTCTTCTGCCTTGTGCTCAGTCACCAAGAGAGCGGCTGTTTTGCCAGCTCCCTGCGAAAGCTTAGCAGTTACAGCATCTTGTTACTCCACAACATGTGAAATACAGGTCCCAGGTTTGAATAAAGGGCTACAGGTGATTCAGCCAATGCTCCAGGGCCAAAGTGATCCCTGCAAGCAACTCCAGAGCTACTGATGGTATGTCTGCATTGTACTGCAGTGGATTCTGGTCCTGCACCATCCACCCCTGAGGATGCAGTGAGGGTAGGAAAAGAGCAGGAAAAACATGTATGGGGAGTGAGAAACAGGAGGACTTTTTACTGAAACTAGCTTTGGGGTGGGAACTGAGGTTTTTGACATGGCAGTGACTAGCTGCTTTCCCTAAGGAAAGTGGCTGCTTCCTTCTGAAGAGATCGTTGACATTTTAAATCAGAGAACCTCACTCCCTAGTTTACTAAGCACTGAATCAGTCTGGTTTTTGACAGATTTCCAAGAGGAATTGGGCTCTGGAGTGGGGGGAGAGGTTGCTGCAGGGCTGGAGAGGGACAGGAGCCAGGATCGTGTACCTGGTCCAGGACAGCATCTCCTCTTGTCCTCCCCTGGGGGGTAAGAGCAGCCTGCTGCCAGAGCTGGGATCTGGATCACCATCCACTTGAGAACCATGGCAGACAAGGACCTAGCAGGGATCTGTGGTGTGCTGCTGCATTGCTCTGAGGAGAACACATTTACTGCTCCCAGGAGAGATGGGAACCCTGGGCTTTGCAACCGTGCTCTCACGGGCTGGTCAGCCAAGACATCCCTCAAACTGTTATGGAAATAGATTAACCTGCTTCCAGCATCCAAGAGATCAGTGCAAGTCCCCTCTCCCTCATTTTCCCTGGTCCAGAACACTGTTGTCCTTGTCATGGTAGCCTGTGGCCAAGGATGAATCTGATCCACCCCAGGCTAAGCCCCTCTGGCAGTCCTTGCCCTTCACAGGGACCTGCTCCAGCTGCAGCAGCTCAGCCTCAGAGCACATCCATGCCAAGCATCCTCCCCCTCCCCAGCCAGGGCCTCCTCACAGGTCACTGAGCGAGCAGCAGGAAGGCTTCTGTCCAAGCCAGCACCAGTTATCCTCATTTCCCACTCACACTGTTTGTCTTGGCCTCTCTTCCCATACCAGCCTTCCTTCTCTTCCTTCTTCTGCCCAGGATTGAATTGCTGGGGCTGTCACTATAGTTAATGATCTGGGACAGAGCTGGTGCTCTGGGAGAGTCACGCTCAGAGACATCCGAGCCCGGGGCAGCACGTGTGCAGATACCAGGGAGGAGGACCCTAGAGGGAGAACACCTGAAAGAGAAACAAGCCACCAACTGAGTGAGCCAGGCAACCAGGGGAGGAGAAGGGACAGGATTAAGCTTGCATTCAAGAGGTGTCAGCAAAAAGCCGTCAGGTGCCTGGGCACTCCCTTGCTTGAACAGCCCAGCTGCTGCACCACCGTGGATGCCATCCCCTGAGAGCTGGTGGCCGTGTCCCCCTTGCCTTCAGGAATAGTCCTGGGCCATTTCACTCCCAACCTGTGCCCAGGCATGCTGGCTAGCACCAAACCCGTCTAATTTAATGATAAGGACAGTCACACAGTGGTGCTTGGGAGGAGAGGGTGGTGCCTGACTGTTGGACACACAAATGCCACTTGTGCGTGTTCTGCCCGTGCTTCAGCTGGACAGAACAGCTTTGTTCAAACATCACAGGGCCTGGGCAAAAGGGCACATAAGGACAGTCTCAGACAGCAAGACCTTAGTCCGAGTGCACAGCAGACCCAAAGCTCAGGAGGAAAACGGCCACAGACTCTCAGCCTACTGTTGATGAGTGGCAGGAGCTGGGGGGCTGCCATCTGTGCCATACCCATGGATGTGCCCAGGAGTAGGAGTCTTCAGCAGCCTCCATTGCCCCAAAAGCTCATCTTTCTGCTCACCTGCACCCCAGCTGCCAGCAAGTACTGACCTGCCGGAGTAATCAACCACACTGTGCCTCAGTTTCTCTTTACCGCAAAGACAAAGCTCCTGCTCCTGCAGCTCTTCTTCCATGACCCATGCTCCTGTGGAAGCTGAAAGATGGGGAGCTCCAACCCAGCATCTGCACAGGCAGAACTGAAGTGTTTTGGGCTGCATGGTGCAATACTAGCGTGCTCCCTCCCACCCCACCCCTGCACACCTTCCCCCAGAGACCTGCTCCCCCAGAGCCTGGCTGAGCAGTGCAGAACAGGGCACCTGTTTTGCCATGGTTCTGAGAGACTCCCAGGAGAGACCTGAAGCCCAGGCCGTGTCTTTCACCCCTATGAACCCTCTTTCCTTCTCCCCACGCCCCAGCACAGCCCCATTGCCGCTGCAGCCCAGTAGGCAGTGCTGTCTGCTCACCACACACTCCATGCTGGCTTTCAGGCTCAAACATGAGGCACGACAACTACCTGCTGGTTTTTGGTTTTATTTAACAAAATCACAGCACA
>VXAZ01000971.1:0-42647 GCA_013399875.1 Gymnorhina tibicen | reverse complement strand
AGCACAAAAAAAAAAAAAAAAAAAAAAAAAGGAGATTAAAGAAGCAGTACACACATGGAATTGTTGCAGTGAACAGATCTAGCAGCAAATAACCTGAGAGCAGCATGACCTCCAGGCATGGGCATGGGGCAGGGGCTAAGAGGCACATCACTGCCTGCTCTGCATTAGTGGCTCTATTTCTACCCTTGCAAGGAATGGCAGGGGGGAAAGAGTGCAGGGAATTCAGGAGTGAGAGAGGAACCACATCAGCCACGCATTTCCTGAGGGCATCTGGGTTGTGCTTGGCGAGGATCAGCACAACGCATGGCCACTGTGGAACGCTTCCATCACTCCCTTCCATCCCCACACTGTCCTATGCTAGCAGCCCTTCCCGGGGATGCAGAAGGACTGTAGGCTGGGGCTGACAATGGAAACCAAAGGGATCAGACTGGAGCTGGAGGTCACCACTGCTGTGCTGGAGTCTGAGACTCCCCAGCTCACCTTGCAGATCAGTCCATCAAACAGCTTCCAGGCTGCAAAGGTGACGGGAGTCCAGCAGCCCCCGGCTCAGCCTGACACGGGTTGCTGGGTCACACCGGGGACAGAGGGAAAAAGAGAGAGCAGACAGGCCTCTGCCCAGCCTCACACACTGGCATGAGTGGGGTGGCTCAAGGAGGGTCAGCCCTGAGGCTGAAGGTGGAAGCAGGTTGGCTCCATTAGCATCAGATTCACAGCTGGGAACTGGTCCCACTCCAGCTGTTGGGACCACCCATGGGCTTCTCCAGAACCTACTCGCCCTGGGGTTTGGCCTGGGGAAGTGAAAAACCCACCTCGTATTAGTGTGCTCCTCGGGCAGGAGTCTCCCCAGAGACCCTTCCTCTGCCAGACAAGCCATGGTGGGGATGGACCTGTCAGGGCTTGCAAAGCACCCACCAAAGCCATCACAAGCCCTCCCCACGAAGATGCACAAGCAGCAGACTCCAAGCTCACAGGGCAGAAGTGGGGAAGGATTTTGCTCCCAGTGCCATTTGCCATGGCACATGGCGGGCTCAGACAAGAGTGACACTGGGTAGACAAAAGTCCCAGGGCTGCATTTATTTGGGGTGGAAGAGGGACTGCCGAGGAGACAGACTGGTCCCAGTTGGAGTGGGGAGGGATGGAGACCAAAACAAATTATCCATGCCTCGGTAGAGCATGTCCCAGCTCTTCCCAGCAGCCCAGTCACACTTGGAAAAGCCTGTTTGGCAGTGGATAAACCCACCCCCTGGCTGACCTCACATCTGGCTGAGAACAGGGATGGTTCTTACCCTCTTGGCAGGGCTGGCATCCAGCCTCTCTTGGAGACGAATCACCCATGGGGAATGGAGGGGTGCACAGAGGCGCTTGCCCTTTGTGGTGATGAATCTGCCAGGCCCACGAGGGAAAAAAACAAGATGCAGTGAGCAGGACACCCCATGGATGCTCAAGAACAGCTCAAGCTCCCACCCGCCGCCTACCTCACTGCCCTCCCCCATCTCTACCTTTAGATTACTTTCTTCCCTTGTTTTTGTCCCATGCTCTCCCCTCTCAGCTGCTTCCCCTCTGACTGAGCCTCGGGACCTCCAGGATCTCTTCCGCAGCTCTCCCTATTCCTTCACCCTCAAATCCAGCTCAACGTCCCTCCTCCATCCTTGCCTCCCTGCAAAGTCCAGCCCTTGGCCATCACGAGGCCTTGTCCCTGGGCCACCACCACATGGGCTCTTACATGGCAGCAGGGATGTCGCAGCCATCCTGCACCAGCTGGAGCCGGTAATCCCGCACGATCCGCCGCGGGATGGGCATCTCGCTGGTCCGCAGGCAGCAGTCCAGGACGTTGTTCCCGCCGTGCACTGGAGGAGGAACACACCACGCAGGCTGAGGTCAGCTGCACCTCTCCCAGCTTCCCTGGAGGGTGAAGGGGCTGCGGCAGGATGGTGCCTGCAGGAATGCTGTCACATGCTGCCCCGGCTGGGCACATAGGTACCAGCTTTCTTGCACTCACACCCTGGTGCCAGGAGCCCTTTGCCCCCTTCCAACAGAAAGCAAAGGAGATGGGGAACACTAAACAGGCAGAAGGCAACCCTTCAGCACGACTGTCCCTCCTGCACCCCAGCTAGCAAGGCAGGACATGGGGGTCTTTATTTACCCCACTTCAGGGTGCTGCAATACAGACGCACATTTCCAAGGGGCTGGGATGACTTCAGCTTTATTTACTGAAGCAATCACAGGTTTGGCAGCCACCCCACCACCAGCCCACCCCGCACGGATCATTTCTGTGACAGCTGAAGGACACAGCTGTCTGTGCTTCTCTGCAGGGAAGGAGATCCAGAGTCACCCTCCCAGCAAATGCTGTATTCACTGCTAACGCCTGACAAGGCTGGCAGTGCCCACAGATGTCTGTAGCCCCCAGCAGCAAGGTGTGGTGCAACACCACAAGGCATCTGGACCGCCCCCAGCTTCTCACTACAGAGCAGAGGTTCTGATGTCACCCACCCAGACAGCTGTGACCTGTGCAAACCCCACACCCAACACCAACAGCCCCTCAAACATGGGCCCTGCCCTAACAGACACCTTCTCTCTGGCTCCCAGCCCTGCCATTTGCCTCCGAGCTGCCCCACACCAGAGGGTGACAGGAATGTTCCCTCGGTGTACTAGGGAGAATGGGACCAAGGCAATCCCAGCCCAGTGTGTGAAAGCTGGGCTAGGGCACTGGGAGGCAGGATTGCTCCATGGCCTTTCCCAAACACACCTTCCCAGCCCCAGAGCCCTGCAGGTTCCTGTCTGGACTTTGGGCAGGACAAAGTCCCTGTGGGAGAGGTTACAAGAAGAGGATGCAGGAGGACTGGTGATAGAGCCCCAGCCACATATCCCTCTAAAAGTCTGCTGGAAATGCAAAAGAGAGAAGAAACTGAATTCTCTCCCTTCTGCAGGAAAGGCAGACTGAGAGGTCCCCCCTTACCATCCAGGATACGTCCCAGCACCAGGAGGCTGAGGCAGAGAAGGTGCAGGTGCTGCATTTTCCAGCTGAGTCTGGCAGAGGATGGGCTGGAGGCGATGGAGCTCCAGGCAAGAGAGGTGAGCTCTGCACAGCTTCCCTGCGCTCTGCTGCTGCTGCTCCCCACTGCTTTTATATCCTTCCAGCCCATGGCTTTCACTTTCTTTTGGAGAAGGTTGGGACGTTGTAACAAGTCTTACCACAGGCTGGATTTTAATCTTTGAGCAGTTCCCGAACATCCCAGCAGCTGCTTTCCCTGCAGCCAGCTGTTCTGTGGTCCCGTAGCCAAAGACTCTCTTGCCCCCTCTGCCAGCACTCAGGCCACAGATGTTGCTGGTCAGGACCAGGCACCTCCAGGGTCCCTTTACCTTGTGAAAGCACCCCAGGGCCCTGGATGGCACATGGCGGGTCTCACCCCACACATTCCCCAGTCTCTTCTCCAAGGTATGTCTGGAACCTTCACATTAAACATTCCATAGGCTCAACCCTCTGATGCTATGGGGAGTAGAACGTGCCTCAACCCCATTTTTGGGGTATATGTTGCTACTGGGGTGATGTCTGTCTCCCTCCCAGAGCCTCCCCATCTAGTTGCTGGAGCCTGGCTGTCTCCTTCTGCCCTCCCCAATGCCTGCACTGGGGCACATCCAAAGCTGGCAGAGAGAGGGGAGCCCAGTCAGCACGCTCCTCTCCAGGGCCAAGATCTCACAGACCAAAAGACAACCTGATTTCCAGGTGTCCCAGAAAATGGATTCTTGGCCAAAGGCAGCTACAGAGCTTCCTGTAAACAGATTTTCTCCATGCAAGAGCAGAAATCCCCCATGGAGGCTGTGTGCACGGCGCAGGGTGCCAGCAGCTCACCCGCTGCGTGGGCACTGCCGAGAGCGAGGACCAGCGCTCCCGCTTTGAATCTTCACAGGAGCACAGGGACGGGGGTTGTTTCTCCTTGGCGTGGTGACTCACCACCGTGCCAGTTCCACCTGCAGTGATGTCCCTCAAACCAGGCTGCTTCAGTCCCTTGTGGGAAGCAGAGAGAACTGGGGTCAGCCTAGGGAAGGATCGATGGAAGGCTCACTGCTGTCAGCAGCTGCCCTGTAGGGGGTTGGAGGTTGGAGTTGCCAGAGTCAGGGTCTTCTGTGAGGGGCCCAGGGGCAGGACAAACATAAAGGCACCAGAGGCACATAGATAAATTCCCACTGACAACAGGAAAAATATTTTGCAATAGGGGTGAACAAACCCTGAAGCAGAGTCTCTATGCCTGCACCTTTTCCCTTGCTCAAGCTTTGGACTGTCCTCGCACCTCAGTGGAGAGCACTGTACAGACCTCTTCCATGTGGACAAATATCCACCCGGGTACAAAGCACACAGCTGGGACCCAGGGACCTCAGTGAGTCCCTCTGCTCCTCTCAACAGCAGGAGAGGCTCTGCCCCTTCCCCACTCCATGGTAAGAAGCAAGAGGAGACTCCAGCCATGCCACCAGACATGGTGCTGCATCCGTGCACTGGCACTGGCACCGGCACCATCACCTGTCAGCCTGATATGTGGGGTGATCTCCACCAGGAAAGCATTGCCTCTGTCTGCTCCTGTGCCCTGGCAAGCCAGCGCTGTGGGGAAGGGATCAGGCGGGGGCTGGTGGGCAGGAGGACTAGCACAAACAGGATGTGCCGGCTTAACTTCAGTCAGCACCTGCTGACACTCACGAGCCAGCAGAAGGCAAGTTTAGGTGGTGGAGGATTAGCATCCATCATCAGCCCTGGACTCCCTGCGGGTTCGGGGATGTAGGCTGGTTCTGCAACCTGGTCTCTACTTAATCTCCTCAGGACGCTGCCAAGGAGATGTCGCAGCAGGGAGGATGACAGCTCCTGGTTGCCGGTGGCCAGAACTGCTCCTAATGCAGAGCCAGCTCCTCGCTGGGGGTTGGTCTGACAGTGTGGAGCCCTCTGCAAAGAGTGGGTCCGACAGTGTGGAGCCCTCTGCAAAGAGTGGGTCCCAAGAGTGGAGCCCTGACCCACTGGCAAGGGGTGCTGGGGGTGCTGCCTGGCAGCAAACCCTCACCTCCTTGCATGTTCAGTGGGTTTGACAGATCTTGGAGCACGACCAGGGGGTGCTGGGAGTCCTGTGCTGTGGGACTTCCCTCCAGGCACTTTTGGGTCCTGCGTCCCATGGCAAGCAGGGGTGTCTCCAGCCACTTCCCTGGCCCAAGGTTCTCCCGCCTGCTGCTGGCTCCCAAGTGGCTCTACACCAAAAGGAGCTTGCTGAGTTGGGACTTATCCATCTGGGACTAAACCTCTTAGCCACCTCTGGCTGCAGGGAACCCCCACTTCTTGAGTTCCCCACAGCCCCTTCCAACAACACGGGCAGGAAAGGGAGGTTATTCTTCCCCATGACAGTTGTCTGGGAGCCAAGTGGGTGAAAGCACAGCTGCTTCACACGCCTCTCTCCCTCTCCCCAGGAAGAACACCAGGGAGTGAGGAAAGGGGCTTTCCGGCTGTATTGTGAAAGGGGAATGTGGCGGGTTTCCCCCCCTCTACTGGGGTCAGTAGGATTTCTAAGAAAAGTGTAGTCATTTCTGAAGTGCATCCCTGTGGCATTCAGGAAGGTCACCCATCCCCCTCATCCTGAGGCAGGACTGAGCCTCAGGGACCAGAAAAGGTGGTGTAGATGGGAAAGACAGGGATGCTTCAGGGTCCAGGGTCCCCAGAGCAGGGGGTTTGGTGGGGATGAGGGAAGAGCATCGTATGCACTGACTCATTTAAGCCTCTTCCTGAGCAATTAGGGAGCACTGGAGCTCCAGCCCCAAGAAGAGCGTGAAGCATCCATGAGCACTCACTCCTGCAGAAACCTTGATAATGCAGTTGTTAAAGTGGAAATCAGAAGGGACAAATGATCCCTGTGGGAAATCCAACCCATGAAAAGGTAAACGGACCATGTGGGTATCACCTTCACCCGTCAGGGCTCTCCTCAGGGAGCACTGACCATGCTGCTGCCTTCCTGGACACCTGGCAGCCGCAGGAGCCCGCAGGACAGCTGCTCCCCAGGCTGTCTGGTGGTGGTCTGCCTTCCACCTCTACGGAGCTGGAAAGGGCAAAGGGGGAATTTCAGCAAATTCCAGCTACAGCCAGTCCCTGGGGTGGGATCTGGCCTGGCTGCATTCATTTCATTGGGAAATACTGGGCAAGCACTGCAGCTACTTCAATTCCCCTTGCAATACCCAGCTTGTGGCAGCGTCACACAGCTCCCACCACATTCCCAGTCCTGGTGTAGCACAAGGACTGAGGCCACAGCAGCCTGTGGGGCTTGGGGCCCCACTGGATCTCCTCTAGATGAGTGAACACAGTCAATCTGATTTAAATGGAGATAAGGGGGGAAAAAACAGTAAGGCACGGCTTTGCCCAGAGGTCACCATGAGTGATGAGCAGCAGATCCTTCATTTGTGTCTTGCTCTACAGTCCTAGGCAAGCAACCATCTCCCAGGATCCCTGCAACACACGTGTCCCTCAGCATCACCTTTGGGCTGCAGCTTCCCAGCCAGATGCCTTCCGCAAATAGCACCGAGATGGCAGCGGCCAGGTGGAATGCACCCAGCCCTGACTCCCTGCCATCGTTCTGCCTTCCTCTCTGCAACCTCTCCAGGGATTTCAGAGGCGATGGCTGGGGACAGCTCGAAGACCTGTACAAAAAGCAGCCCATCAGCAATTTCCTTGACATCTCCTGCGTGGCTTGGCAGGGAAGGATGCCTGGTGAGGCTGCACACCAAATTCACCTGTGGACAGATCTATAGGCATATGGGACAGAACAAACCCTTGGGGACTGCTCTCACTGCTCTCTTGGCTCTTTGACAATGGGCAGGGAGACTGTGGAGTTCTTGGTTTGTTGCAGCTCTGGGTCAGGGCTCAGGTTGGCCCCACCACGGGACATCCTCAGAGTACAGCAGATGCTTTCCACAGCCCAGGAGCTGACCTGCAATGGTGAGACAAGGATGGGAGACAAGCAGCGGGACCTTGGTTTCTGGGGAAATGGAAGGAGGAATAGCAGCATGAGACACCCCAAAGCCAAGGGTCTTCAGACAGAAAAACAGAAGGTGGGAGAAGGAGAACACTTGGGAATTACACGTAGGCAACCAAAGGGTTGAGAGGAAGCTCTGGGCTGTGCCCTCTAGGACAGCATGAGTGCCAGGGGACTGCCAGGACTGGGAAATACCTTGGGACAGGAAGGGCGAGAGCCCCTGTTGCCCACCAGCCACTCTCCCACATCCTCTCTGCTCTCAAGACCACAGCAGACCTCAGGAGAGCAGTGTTGGTGGAGAGAAGACCGAAAAACACCTTGAAGCTTTGCTTGGAAACCAAAGCCCCTCTAACACCCGTACAGCCCCAAAAGCAGCCCTTGGCTCCCATGAGGCTGCTGCAGCACAGGCAGCTCCTGCTGCTGGGCAAGGACACGGCATGGAGGGATGGAGCTGGTGTGCCTATGTCCAGGTGAGCCTTGCTGGGGCTCTGCCTGGCATCACAGCCCAGAGCACTCCGCTGCTGGCACACCCCCAGAGCATCGTCTGCACCAGCTAATGACTTGAGCTAATCATTTGGCCTGGGCTCAAGACTTTCTTGGCTGCATTCTGTTTTCTGTCTCGCCTGGCTGCTCTCTGCTGTCACTGAAGCCTTTCTGCTCCAGGGCAGCTGAGCTTTCCTAACTTTTTGCTCAGCTTGACATTAATGCAGCTTTCTTTCCTTCCCTGCAGACTGATTCTATGTCTAGGTTGGCTTTTATGCAGCCCTTGCCCACCTACTACCCCAGCACATACTTCATCAATACTGCCTTATCTTGGCACATGGGGCAAAGCAGCAGGTTTGCCCTGCCCAGGCGTACAGCTGTGCGAATTCCTTTCTGCTGCTTCACTGCTTCACCCTCTTAGACCTTCTTCTTCACATCTCTTGTCCCAGCTGGGGTCCGTGGACTCAGCTCCTCTGTGAAGAAGGAATTTTGGTGTCCGCTGAGTGCTGCAGGTCCCGGCTCATCACCTCTGACAGGGAATCTCCTTGGAGGTGTTTCCCTGGTGCCATCTCACCCTAGCAGCACTGTGGCCACCTGTTTCACACCTGCCTCGAGAGCCACCCTGCCACCTTGTTTTCCTGGGAAGCAGCATTTGGCAGTAAAGCTGGAAGGGGAGTGCAAACATCCGTGTGTTTGCAGGCACAGGCACACATGGGATTATGTATGTATGGGGGTCTGTGTCCATGCTCACGTGTGACTTCCTGAGCAGGGGACAAACTCCAGTGCACTTCCAGACCCTGATTTTTAGGTAAATTTTAGGGCAAATGAGAGCACCAACACAGGCACGTCTTTTTAACCTGTTTTAGCCTAATGGCCTCCTAGCATTTAAAGGGAAAAAGCTCTTCTGTACAGTGTTCAGTTCCACAGCCACAGAGATACTAGGGCATGTTTCACATGCTGGCTCGCTCCTGCCATTTTCCCATGCTTAGTTGTCTGGGGTTGCAGATGTATTGGGCTGGACTTCATTTCTAGGGAATTTTTGCAACCATTTCACAATCCCCTGACACCACAACCAGCACAAGGAGCTCGTCAGAGGCAGGGCTAACCGTAAGCCCTGGATGCGGTGTGTCCCCATCAAATACAGGGCTGCCTCCAGCCCTCCCAAGCACCCCCAGCTGACTCCTTGTATGCAGGTGTCAGTTCCCAGGCTCCCAGCAAAGCACAGCCTCATTAATAACCTGGTTTATTGCTGTTATCCCAAAGCAGCAAGGAGCACAGAGCCCCTGCTTTGAAGAAGCAGCACATGTCCAGGATGGGTCGGAGTTGGAGGTACAGTCTCGGCCATGAGAAAAGACTTGTCCAAACCAGTGCTGTGCCCATGTTTGCACCTCAGAACCCCTCACTGGGGACAGATGAGCAACTGGGAGGTCTTCACCTAGCTGGGCAACACAGCTACAAGAGAGGGGACTTGCATTCCTCCCCTGTGCCAGCAGGTCCCAGCCCGAGCACCCCAGGGATGCGTCGCACAGGAACGGTCCAAAAGCCCGGACATGGGGGATGATGGTGTGTGGGGCAGGAGAGCACCCCGCCATGCAGCCCTTCCCACCCCACCAAAGCCCATCACAACAGCCGGAACGAGTGAGTTTGGTTATAAAGAATACTTTATTGCCACACATCCTGTCCAAAAGCCAGTCTGGCAGACCTCTGCGTGGAGGAGGCGGCAGCAAGGAGACAGCTCAGCGCCTGCCCCGTGCTCAGGGCCGGTATCTTGGACTTCACAGTTACTTTACACAACCTTAAAATAATAGACCTAAATGCCCTCTTAATAAAGCAGTCAAGCCAGATACATGTACCTGGTAGAAACACTCAGCTACAAGCTTTACTACAGCAAACACACAGCCCGTGTTGATACTGCTAAGCTCTGCAAATCCTATTATTGCATTTATATGACTTAATAGACCTTTACTGACCAAAGTCCACGTTTAAAATCTCTGCAAGCAGATAGAAGTGTGGCTCTAGCACAGCTGTTCAATTTGCTCCTTCTCAGCATGCCAAGGAGGGTGGGTTGCAAGCACAGGGAGATGCCATTTCCCCTCCAGCCCTGTCCCAGGGGTCTGTCCCACCTCTACTTGCAGTCTCACCTAAAGGTGTCCTCTACTTAGTGACTTCTCTCACTAAAAGTTTGGGATAGAGCTGCTCTCAAACGGCTGCAGGATGTCTACAATGAATTTTATTAAATCTTCTATTCCCCCACCTTCGCAGCCTCACATGCGTTTTTCACCATGTGGGCTTTTTAGATTTGGTAAATAAGTGTAAGAAGCTTCCTGGCGCTTTTTTCCCAGAAAACTAAGCATTTATCTTAATAGTGTCTGAATACCTGACACAAGCAAAGCCACGGGAAAGAAAAGGGTAAAATTCCACTAAACCGAACAATTTGTTCTGATTTCATTGCAATTTTGTAGCCAGGGGAGCTAAAAGGTTATAATTCCACTAAATTGAACAATTAGTTCTTATTTCATGGAAATATTGTACCTAAAAAAGAAAATAAAAAAACCCAAAGGGACAAATTGTGGCTATCTTTATCCAAACTACAAAGCAACAGTGCACCATAAAAAACTAAAAGATTAGAACAGCCCAGACACAGAGCCACACTGTTACCCCAAAACTCTCCATCTCAGCCACTATTAATTGCTCTGCAAAGAAGCACCCAGCAAGCAGTTCAAGCAGGACCATAGGACTTGGGACCTGCCTAGTACCCCACGGCCTTGCAAGCCAAAAAGGAGCAAAGAGATGAGAGGAAAATAAAATGCAGCCATGGTTTATTTGGTAGAAAAATAAGAGAAACCTTCCAGAAAATCTAGCCTGCAGCATAAGGGCTACTTTGTGAAGCACAAGGAGACAGAAGTAAAGCCTTTCAGGAAGACTGAATGAAAGCACAGTTTTCAAATATAAATACAAATGTATAATATCCCCCGAAAAATGTCATAGGAAAAGCGGCCATCCTGCTAGGCTAAATAACTCCCCTTCGGTGGGAAGCCTGTCCACCTCCCCCTAAGGGCCATGGCTCAGCTCCCACTCCCAGGTCCCCACCTATTTGGCCATGAGACAAGTGAGGACCTGGGTGCCTGCTTCGCTGAGAGCACCCAGGCACTGCAGGTCCTGAGGGATCTCTGTGTCAGGCATAGCAGCAACAAAGAGGTTCTGGGGCAGCGGGAATCCTCCCCAGCCTGCCCCATCCCCGCCCTGGGGTTGGCGGGTGGGTGGGTGTGTGGTTTGTGTATGTCCATTGCCATTGCCGGGCCATGGGTCAGTCACCAGTGGGAAGGCATCCATCCTAACAAAGGCAAGGAGGAGGGGGTGAGATGGGGAGGGTCTCAGCGAGAACACCCACCCCCAGTGGGGGCCATGCCCTGGTTGACCTACCTTGCCCATCCCCAAGCATTGCCTTATCCCACCAGCTCCAGAAATAAATTTAATTTCAAGGCAAGCACAAACCAGGAGAGAGACGTTCCCTAAGTGCCTCAGTGCTCCAGCCATGGCTCTGGCAGTTCTCCCAGGCTTTGCACCAGGAGCTGAATGCCCACCCTCCCACACAGAAGGATCTAGAATGGGATGCAGCACCCTCACCCTATTGACCCCCCTCACCTACTTCTTCAGGCCTGACTTAGACCTTCTGCTGCCTCTGCTTCTTGCGTCTGTCCTTGGGACGCTGGGTCTGTGCCCTCTTCTTGTTCTTGGCCTTCTTGTCCAGGCGCTCAATTAAATTCTGGACAGCGCCATCCTTAGGAGAGGCACAGATTTTCCTGTTGTTCTTCGTGGTGAACCTGGGGGAGCAGCAGAAAGATTTTCTGGGGAGGGAGCAGCGGGAGGACAGGGGAGGGTTTGCCTGAAGCCAAAGATCATTCCAAGTGGTCCAGACCACCACAGGGTACTCACACAACAGCACGCAGCAAACATCCCGACTCGGGTTCCTGGCGGTGGTAGGATGTCACCACGGTAATGGGAATGGCTTTCCGGCTGTACTTCAGGCAGCAGTCTTCGGCCGAGCTTCCAATGGCTGTGAGCAAGGAGGAGATGTGGGATTTGGGATGGTCAGTGAGTCAGGACACCTTCAGCAGAGAGTGCCAGCTGACAGCACAGGGCTTGCTTGGTGTCACTGGTGGGGGTGATCCTGGGCAGCGCATGGGGTTGGAAGTTCTCAACCCCAGTGCCCAGTTACAGGTCAGATGTGGCCGCAGGAATATGAGACACCACATCCGAGAGTAGTGGAGGGGAAACTGAGGCAGAGACGAGCTCCTTGAAAAGGGACAGAACATCGTTCTCCCTCCTGTTCTTCCGAGCCTGGGGTGCTGCTGCCCCACCAGCCACATGCACACAGACACACTCCCAGGCTGAGCAAGCACTGCAAGCCAGTGCCACAGGCACACAGGCACACAGAGCCCTACACACAACCGCAAACCCCACACACCGACGCACTAAAACACCCCGCTCACCGCCCGGCACCCTGTGCAGACCCCACTGAGTACCCACACGCCCTGCCCCGTCCCAGCAGGAGCAGGCAGCAGGGCTCCTCGCCCCTCACCTTGAGTCTGGGTGATGAAGAGGGTGGCAGCCAGCAGCAGCAGCGGCAGCAGGAAGAGGCGGAGAGCCATGGTGCTGCCTCGGGTGCCGAGCAGGGCAAGGCTTGGGAGCAGGACAAGGCTTGGGAGCAGAACACGCACTGCTGCCTCGTGCTGAGGCTGCTCCTATTTATCTCTGGATTCCTTGCTTTCGTTTTCAGACAGCCTGGCAGGCAGCCCACCAGCCGGCCAAGGGCTGCAGAACTAGAGGGTGGGGGATTCCTGTAAGCTGCAAGCCCCCCTTTACAGACACGTCCTGTCTTGTTCCCAGCTGCCCATCACGGCGTGGGGTGCCAGGTGGGGGACAAGCTGGAGAACAGCTCCCATCACAGCTAGATGGGTTTGTGGGCTCCAGTTTCCTACACAGTCTCACAACCTGCCGCTACCTGCTCTCAGAGGGTCAGGTGTTTATTCCCGTGAAAGGGACCCTGGAAGGTGGCCAAGCTGTTCAAGAAACCACGGAGTCAACCTGTTTTGCTCCCCCACTTCGTGATTTGCTTCCAAGCCAAACCACCGACATAAATAATAGGTGAAAAGTGGCTCAAGGCAAGCCCACAGCCCTTCTCCCTGAGCCCCCATCCGCGTCTGGCTGCCTCGGGGACCTCCTCAGCTGAACAGAGCTGAATACAGCTGTAGGGCTGGGATGTGTGAGGGCCAGACTGCAATGGGGCTGGGGGAAACAGCACAGCCCACAGTATTTCGGTGCTGATAGCAAATTGTGAGGAGCTGAGGATGAGTGGGGACCTTGACTAGCTGAAGGAATGTGCTGACAAGGATGTGAAAACCCACAGGCAGGGTGGCAGGACCGTGCGCAGCTGGACATAGCTGGACATAGCATAGATGGGGACTAAGCAGAAGTGAACCCAGAGAGCTGAACAGAACCCCACAGGAAATTCCTGTGGTGACAAAAGCCATCCAAAGAGATGACCATTGTGACCGGACCAAGCCCTGAGCAATTAGTGTGACATCAGTCCTGCTCTGGGGAAAGGATGATCAGACATCTTTACATTTTCAGGTAATCACCAGAGCACAGTCTGGAAGAGACCAAGGATAGTTTCACAACTGCTTTGGGCAACCTGTCCCAGTGCTTGAAATGTCCCCAAGTTGAAAACATTTGCCCCACTATTTAATAGGAATTTCCTGTGATGCATCCGGTGTCACTGCCTCTCACCCTGCTCCAGGCCCCCTCTGAAAAGAGATGATGTCCCAGCATCACTCCAGCCCCCCTGGACATCTCCCAGCAGCAAGAAGTCTGCCTTGCCATCCTTCACCACCCACTGCTGACTGCCCCTCTTCATTCACCCTGGCCTCCAGCTCCTTGGCTAGCTCCGGTCCCAGTGCTCATGCCAGCTGTGTCCTGGGAGCCCCAGTGGGATGGGCAGCCCTCATGGGGTCTAACCAATGATAGTGGGGGGTCAAACCCCTTCGAGAGCCTTGCTGCCTGACAGCTGGGTTGTAACCCCAGAACTTTCCACCAGTTCCTGATAATGACCCTGATAAATAGTCATCAAGGACAATGAGTAACCCAGGAGAAGACCAAAGTCCCAGCTGCTGTAGAAAGCAGAGCTGTGTAAGGTGCCCACATTCTTGTTCCCCTCAGCAGGGAGAAGGCAATGCTGGAGTCATGGATCACCAACAATTGCCATGCAGCCCTCTCTTGGGCCAGCAGACAAGAATTCCTCCGGGACTGCCTGGGGCAGTGTGCCAGGGCTGCACTCCTGGGACTTCCTCCATCACCCATGCATGGAGATTCCATTTCAGGGGGGGTATCCACATGCCCAGCACCCAGGCAGAGGGAGGCAGCTCCCCACACACTTGTGCAGCACAGAGGCTGGTGTGGAGTCAGGCAGCAGAGCCTGGGGCAAGCAGCAGGCACGGGACATGGGCAGTAGCGGGTTGTCTGCAGGTGCATCTCCCCAGGGTACTTTTCAGCATGGGGAATGGGTCCCCAGAGGCATCCTGTGCTGTCACCCATCCCTCCAATCCCAAATCATTGGTGGCATCAGGACAGGGCAGAAAAAGGAGAGCTATGCTGGTACTTAGTGCCTTTCCAGCCCTTACTTGTGCAACCTCTCCAGACAGCAGTGCCCAGGTGCTGAGCACCTGAAAGAATCCCCACCCTTGGCACAGCTGGAACACTGCCCCTGAGCTGGAGAAGCTGGGGGAGCTCTGATCCTGTAGCCATCCACCCTGATCAAGTGTCTCCCAGAACCTATGTGGTATCAAGACAAATGATGTAGAAGGATGGAGGGAAGACATCACAGGTTGCCACCAGCACAGACCAGTCCACCACAGGACTCCCTCTGCTCGCAGGAAAGCTCTGCAGTCCCAGCACAGAGCCCAGATTCCTTCTTTGCCCAGTCTGTGTCCCACTATGGCAGCAGGCTCCTGGAAAGTCCCTGGCTCTCTGAGTGTTTTCAAGACACCGCAGCAGTAACCTCTGGCCAGAGGCCAGCCCCAAACACAGTCCGAGCTGCTGAGTAGGGTCAGGGCACACGTTTCCCTTCCCAAAGGCATCAGTCTTTGGCAATTCCCTGTTGCTGTGATTTGCACCTCTAACAAGGCATCTGGATGAGCAGACTCTCACTCTTTCCAAGGAAGGTGCTTGCAGAGCTCCCAGGAGGGAAAGGGGTACTTGGCTGTTGCAGACACATCTGCATGCCTGAGCAGCAGGGCCCCTTGGAAATCAGTCTGGGGGTCCATGCCCAATCTCCCCTTCTGCCTCCCTTCCCTCAGAGCATCCCCCTTCACTCCCTCCACTTGATGTTCCTTGCTCTGTCACCTGTTCCCCCAGCCCAGGGAGAAAGCAGGGAGCTTCTGGCAATGAGAGATGAGTGAGCATTCCAGTTTGCAGGGATGACCGAACTTTTGGGATACAGAGGAACTGACAGCAGAGTGGTAGAGACAAGGCTTTCCAGGGCTCTCAAACACCAGCAGCCTCCAGCAGCTAGCCAGGCACAATTTCTTACACATAACCCATTTCTCACTGATCTGGGCTCCTGCAGCCACCACCTTTTTCCATAGCTCATAGGTGCAGGATGGAGGCAGACACAGGGAGGGATACAGAACCGGGCTGGGTGCCCTCTGAGGTGTCTCAGCTACAGAGAATCCCCTCTGACCACAGGGTCTGTGTCTGGCACTGTACAGAGCCACTGCAAGAGGGCTTTGTACAGTGGTGCCTCCAGCTACCCCCATGCTCAGGCAGCCCAGCTCCCACCCTTTGCATCCCTGTGGTGGAGGGACTTCCGCAGTGTATGGAGAGGGGAGGGCGTCCTAGGCAGAGACTGTGGTGTCCCCACACACACACAGAGAGCACAAGAACAGCAGGACCATAGCAGAGGTCACCTCACTGCCTTGCTTGTGATCCTTTCCCAGGCAGTAAAACCACTGTGGCACTCTGTAGGGGCTCTCTCAAGCCTCCATCCCAAATGCTTCCCAAGTTTGCACCCTGCACTGGAGCACCAGAGCTCTGGGGCCTGGAGTTCATCTGTGGATTACTTCCGTGGTTTCTAGCATCACAGTTTCCTAGCATCTCAATCCATATTGCCAGGAGATCCATTCTCCTGAGCACTCAGCCCTCTGCTCATCCATGCCTGGGCTGACCATCAGCCCTGCAGAAGCCCCCAGCTCTGTCCCACTTAACCAGATGGCAGGATCTGCTCCCCAGGCAGCTCAGGGCTGGGAGCAGAAGTTCCTCAAACTGAAGGCATTAAGAGGGGCCAACCAGTGGGACTGGGAATTTCCAAATCTTTGTGGATGCTGCCTCCAAGTTAAAGTCACTGCTGACAGGAGAAGGGTCGCACAGCTCAGTTCAACCCGCTGACCAGCAAATTCCTTCCCGCAGAGGCCCTGATTCCCAGGACCCTGCACAGAGGTAGTTTGCAAAGCCCAGTGTGGAAAACCCCCATGTCTGGGAAGCGTGCTGCCAGGCACAACGTATAGAAATGTCAAACAGCGACACATTTCTTGGGACACGGGAAAGAATTGCTGGAAGCCGGCGGCACACGAGCCGGGCAGGCTGCCTGCTGGCTGCTGCACCATCCCCGGCCTTCAGCGAGGCCGATGGGAAGAGCAGGGTAAGCATAACATGCTGGGAAGGGCAAGGAAACAGCTCCGCGGGAGTGCACGGGTGCTGAAGCCAGCTGCGCCGGGAGAGGGTCTTCAGCCTTGAAAAGTTTGCCCCCCACACACACTCTGCGTTTCTCCAGATGGAAATTTGATTTCCCAGCCGGGTGTGGGTTAACCCTTTGGTTGCTAGCATGGCTGCAGAGTGGCTCCGTTTTGGGGCAGGACGCTGAAAATGTTCAGGGGCTAAGCGAGAAAGCTGAGAGGGACCTGAGTGGACCCTGCACCCTGGAACAGTGCTCTCTTCCCACAGCATCCTCTGAGGGATGTGCAGTGCTGCACATTGGCCTTGCTCAGACCCAAAATCAAGGGCAAGATATGTATTTTGTGTCCCCATGGAAAATACCTGGTCAGCACTGCTCAATTCTCAGCCTCCCCTGATCCAGGCACATGGGATCCTTTGGGCTCTGGCTGTTGTGAGTGTGCACTGCATCACCAGGAAATACAGGGGTGATGGCTCAGAGCCTGTTGCTCTGTGGCACGGTGGAGATCTCCACAGGGTGGCCAAGAAGTGTGTCAGAAAGGGGACGAGGCAGAGAGCAGGAAACACTTCAAGGAAGAGAGGTTCAACTGTTGTTTGCACAACCCTCCAAAAACAGTCCCTCTCAGCTAGTCCTCATCTCTTCCACCAACCACAGGCACAACCCTCTCTCTTCCATCAATAAGGGAAGTACATCAATACTCCATCCAGAAATCCCACGGGTCCTCGTATGGAAGCGTAAAACTCAGTGGAAACTACTGGCGCCAACCCAGCCTTCACTGAAAGTGGAGATGTAACAAGTCATAAATCCTCTCGTGGCAAAGCGAGCAGCAGCTCCCAAAGCAGGGCAGGCGTGTGCCAGCCGAGCTGGAGCTCTGGGTGGTGGGAGATGGGTGGGTTGGACAGGCGCTGTCTGAGATGAGATGTGCAGCTCCCTGTGCTTCGTGCGAAGGCATCGCTCTGGCATGTGAATTCACAGAGACTTGAGAAGCTGCTGGGAAAAAAAGCTGTCTGAGTGTAGTTGGAGAGGAAACTGCTCCTTCTCTGTCTTGAGATGTCGGACTTTGACACCAGGCAGAGCCTCGCTGTGGACACCCGGCAGCCCGCTCTGCCCCACGCTTCTGGCAGGAGCTCAGCTCCATGGGATGGAGATCCTGAACCAGCCTCCAGAGGAAAGAGCAGCTGACACATTCAGTGAGTTCATCAGTGGGGTGGGCGGGGGGCTGTGTGTGTGGAGATGGAGGGATTAAAGACAGCCAAAGGGAAATGAAGCAAAACATCGAGAAGGCTCTGGAGATTTTGCAAAAGACATTACAGCAAACCGTAAACTAGGAACTGGATACGCTTCAGCCAAGACTGGAAAACACCAGAGAAGGGCTCTGCTCCTTGTGGCAGCTCAGCCAGACACCCCAGCCAAGGAAGCAGCTGCCAAATGCCCAGGCAGCAGCAGAAAAGGCAAACAGCAGAGAGAAAGCAAAGAGACGTGAAGCCCCACAGCGGAAGGAGGTGTCAGGCACCAACACCAGGCAGAAACCCACCGTGTTGCCTCCCAGTTTCATGGGCCATGAACATCAGGGCTTGGCATCAAGGAGCACCACTGCCAGGAGGGCACCTGAATAGTGGTTGGCTAAGCTGTTGCCAGCAGCCTGAATGGAAAGGAAACAGCTGCTGGAAGAGAGGGAAGTGGACAGGGGGGCTCTGGGAGCTCAGCTATGCAGGGGACAATTCTCTTCCTGCCCGGATATAGTTAAAAGATAAGAAAAAGTTACATACTCCAAATCTAATTATAACTGGCCATGAACAGTAATTCAGAGCACTAGGGGCAGAACAGCAGAGCCTTCAGAACTTGGCAACAGCTGGCTCCACCATGAGGCCAGCACTAGAAGATATGAGGAGTGACCTGAGGCTCGTTTTGGCACCAGGCAACACGATTTACGCAGAGGGGACACCTGGCACCACTAAGGAGACCTGCACGATGCAGAGCAACCTCCTCCCAGGCACACACAGAGCAGGGACTGGCCCAGGCACACCAAGGACCTGGGGAGTCAAGACTGGCCATGTGACCTGGCCATCATTAAATGTCCAAGAGGATGCAGAGGACACATGCTTAAACACTGGGAAAAACATTGTTTGGAGCTGGGACACTGCTCAAGATGCCGCAGCCAGCCAGCATCTGTGGTTCAGAGGGTGGCTGCAGACAGCGTGTGAGGCTGGGAACAGTGCGAGGCGCTGGAAATTCCCTTTGGGCATGGGGATCAGGCAAGCATCCGTTTACAGCAAGGAAAGAGCCGCAGGGCCAGAAGCTGGGACACCTCCCGGCAGCAGCTGCCTGCCAAGGCCCCACAGGTCCTGCAACGGCAGCTCCAGAAAAGTCACCCAGACAGTTTGAGAGATTCTCTTTGACGGTATCTGGCTCAGGCATCAGGTCAAAGGGCAGACACACCATCACACCCACCGATGGGCTGCATCCCAGTGCCTTGGCGGCAGAGCAGGCCAGGCGTGCTGCAGAGATCTGGAGGGGTTCATGGCTGCCAAGCCAAGTGCAGGCCCTGTTCCATGTCCTCCGGAACTGACTGAGTGTGGTCACAGCCACAAAGGGGAAATTGCCCACCAAGAATACCATGAGGGCTGCAGCCCCAATTTCCAACTATGCAGGACTCTGCTTGAGGACTGAAGGTCCCTGTGGTAGTTTGTAGACCCCACATGGTGCCCCAAGGCAAGGTTATAGAGGCAAGAAAGAGGTTTGTGAGACCAGCTGGTATAGTTGGCATTTATCAGCAGACAGGGAGAACATCCTCAGGACAGGTTGCCCGGAAAAGTTGTGGATGTCCCATCCCTGGCAATGTTCAAGGCCAGGCTGGATGGGTCTCTGAGCAGCCTGGTCTAGTGGGAAGCGCTCCTGCCCATGGCAAAGGGGTTGGAATGAGATGATCCTAAGGATCTTTTCTAACCCAAATTATTCTGTGATTGTATAATTCTGTGCTGCTCTTTCCATTGCCTGCAGCTACGTCCCACGGAACAGCAGATCCCTTACGCAAATACCACAGCCCCTGAAGCCCCTCAGGACACAGCTCTGGCAGATGTGGCCTATCCCATTCCCTTTGGGTTTCTCTCTCCACTCAGTAGGGAGATGAGGCCAAATCTCCCCATGGGTTTCCAGACACAAAAACTGTTCTGCCTGTTCCCATATCTTCCTGCTCTTAGGCTCAAGGCTGAGTTGGGCAGGACATGTCCCACCAACAACTGGGGACAAGGGGGAATGAGTTCAAAGGGGAAGAGAGTAGGTTTAGATAAGATACCAGGAAAAAAATCTTTACTGTGAGGGTGGTGAGGCACTGACATAGGCTGCCAGAGAAGCTGTGGATGCCTCATCCATGGAGGTGTTCAAGGCCAGGCTGCATGAGGGTCCCAGCAGCCTGGTCTAGTGGAAGTGGAAGGCCCATGGCAGAAGGCTTGGAACGAGGTGATCTTTAAGGTCCCCTTCCAACCCAAACCATTCAGTGATTCTATGAACTCACAGCAGAGGCCTCACCCTCCCACCACAGCCCTGGAGTAACACAGCCTTAATTTAAAATAGGCTGATGAGCTGTTGTGGGTTAACCCCAGTACGCAGCTAAACATATGGCTCACTCACTCCCTGCCAAGTGGAGTGGAGGAGAGAATCAGAAGGGTAAAAGTCAGAAAACTCGTGGCTTGAGATAAAAGAAGATTTAGTAGGTAAAGCAAAAGCTGCATGCACAAGAAAAACAATATGAGAAATTAATTCACTACATCCCATCAGGAGGCAGGTGTTTACCACTTCCAGGAAAGCGTTCATCATGCTGGATGAAGTAAATACTTCATCACGTGTGGTGGCTGTTTGGAAAGACAAATGCTGTAACTCTGAATATCTGCCCTCCCTCTTTCTTTCCCCCACATTTTATTGACCACAACACCATTGGTATGGGGTACACCTTTGATCTGTTGGGGTTAGCTGTCCCAGCTGTGTCCACTCCCTACCCCTCATGCACTCCCAAATTATAAGAAAGGCATTGAGACTATGCAAACACTGTTCAGCAATAACAAAAACATCCCTGTGTTATCAACACTGTTTTTGATCACAAATGTAAAACACAGCACCATATGAGCTATTGTGAAGAAAATGTACTCTTTCCTGGACAAAACCAGTACTATCTTCACTCCTTATTTGATACCATTTAGGTTATGTTCAGCTCCCACACCACCCAGTACCTCCTTGTTAACTATCACCCCTTCCCTTTCCCATCCTTTGATTTATAAACAGCCATCGATCTTTAGTCTATTGGCCATCCCTGTAAAACAGCTACAAAATGACCATTGAATTCACTTAGTCCACGCCTTTGCCCATCTATTATGGTGGTCACTGGGGCAGGAGAGGGGGTGTGTTGGGTGGAGCTACTGGGCACCAAAGCCAGCTCAGATGGGGTCACTGCTGCACTTGCACCACTTCTTGTGAGGCTCATCCTCCACTGGCTCAGGGGTTCCTGATACAGTAATTCCCACAACGTGCCACTCAAATCCCAGGTTACCACAGTGCAAGGTGACAATTTCCTCCCCTGGTCTCTTGGGCATAACACCGTGATGTACCCCTCCCCTTGCCCCTGCTCTGCTGTAGACTTATCCATGGGCCACAATCCCTTTAGGGGAGAGCCTGCTGTGATGTGCAAATATTTACGGCCCCAGAGACTTCAAGGTATTCCAGCACAGCTTTATCCATGGCCACAGGTGCTTCACTGAGTATCTGCTGCAACATGGACATGCCCATGGCCAAAAACACCTTGAGGTACAGCACACCCACACTCCAGGGACTCATCTGCAGATCACAGTCCCTTTTCTAGGAGTTCACACTGGAGTTCCAGCCTGCCCAGTACAGCAGCACAGGAACAGCAGTGATGCCCTGGCCATCTGCCAGCCCAGGCCCATTGGCATGGATGTTATCAGAATGTTCCCAGGCACAGCAGAGGAAGGTGACAAGCTGCACAGCACCGCAGAAAACTGCTAAAGCAAAAAGCAGCCACTGAGAAGCAGTAGGCTCCAGCATATAGTCAGGCAAGCGAGCCCAATGGCAAGCATAGGAACTCTGCCCACTGACAGCTAAATAATAGTAACAGATATAAATTAACACAATCCAGTCAAATCTGTCATTATCTCAAACCACCACACTGGGTGCCAAAAAGGCCTTTATACCAGACAAAACCAGTACATCTGCCATATGTCACATGAATACCTTTCTATTCCACAGTTAGTGCTTCACAGCTCACTCCAACTCTGCCCATGATGCTGTGGAAGCCTCAGGTAAGCATGAACTGCAAGATGCAACCTCCTTCTGCCACTGAGGTCAAGATACAACAGTCAGGGAGATTTAATTTGATAGACATGAAAGATGGTAGCAATGGTTACTTCAGGCTGTCCGACCGCAGGCCAGGAACTATCATCAACATGATCGATCAAGTCCATTCCTCTTCTGTAAGCACAGCCCAGAGAGCCCTGCTGTCCATCAGTACGTTCAGTATCAATAATTTCAGTGGCCAAAATAACCTGTACTTACAAAATGTGTGTCTGCCACAAACACTGGGAAATCACAAGCAGGGCATTGGAGCTCATGTGCCCTTGTGCACATGAGCATCGGGGCAGGACTACTGACATCACCCAGCTTTGGAGTCAAGCTTTCAGGAAAAAAAAAAGGATAAGGCCTTGAAAAAAGGATGAGGAGGGACACACCTGAAGGACAGGATCAGAAGGACAAGCTCTAGAAGTGGGCGCACAGAAATATCACGAGGTTTAACAAGGCCGAGTGCTGGTGCTCACCTGGGTCAGAGCAACCCCCGGTACCAGCCCAGGCTGGGCATGAACAGACCGAGAGCAGCCCTGCCCAGAAGGACTTGGGGGTGCTGTGGGTGAGAGGCTGGACATGCCCCGGCCATGGCACTCACAGCCCAGAGAGCCAAACGTGTTCTGGGCTGCATCCAGAGCCCCGTGGGCAGCAGGGGAGGGAGGGGATTCTGCCCCTCTGCTCTGCTCTGCTGAGACCCACCTGGAGCCCTGCATCCAGCTCTGGGGTCCTGGCACAGGAGGGACAGGGACCTGCTGGAGCAAGTTCAGAGGAGGCCACCAAGATGATCAAAGGGATGGAGCACCTGTCCTGTGGGGAAAGGCTGAGACAGCTGGGATTGTTCAGCCTGGAAAAGAGAAGGCTCCAAAGAATTGTGGCCTTCCAGTACCTGAAGGGAGCATACAAGGAAGATGGAGAGAGACAATTTACAGGGGCACATAGTGACAGAACAAGGGGGAATGGCTTCAAATTGAAAAGAGTAGGTTTAGGCTAGGTATTAGGTAGAGGCTGGTGAGGCACTGGCACAGGTTGCCTAGAGAAGGTGTGGATGCCCCATCCCTGGCAGTGTTCAAGGCCAGGTTGGACGGGGTTCTGAGAAACCTGGTGTAGTGGAAGGTGTCCCTGCCTATGGGGTAGGGGGCTTCGAGTGAGATGATCCTTACGGTCCCTTCCAACCCAAACTGTTCTATGATTCTGTGCAGCTGGCTCATATCCAAGAAAGAACCTCTGTTTATAGCACTTATTAAAGACATTAATAGATGTCTTTAATGGGATAATGGGAGAGCGCTGTACAGCCTTCACAGGCACCCAAACACATAGTGTCCTACCAGATTTGTCCCGTGACAGTATTCATCAAGCCCATTTGCCATCTCAAAGCTGCAGGGCCAGGCCAGAGGGCCATGAGCAGTTCTCCATCACTCTGTTTGGCCACGGCAAACAGTCTGTTCCCCACAGTAAATGTGACAAGGAGCTCTCTCACAGGTACAACATCCAGTTTCCATGACAAACACTCCACAGAAGAACCATCAGGTACAACTTTCACCTAGTATATCACAAGGAAATCCTACAATGGGCAGCTAGGTCTCACAGCTTTCCCAGGGAAGCAGAAGAGGTGCCATTTGTGGAAACGGGAGAGTATTTCCAAATCCCCAGGCAGCCCAAGGCTCCTCAGGTGGTGCCATCAGGTCAGAGCTCAGGATGAACCTGAACCAAACCATTGTATCCCTGTGCTCCCAAATCATGAGCATCTTCTCACTGCACAGGACAAAGCTGCCCTGGAAAAAGGATCTTACCTGGAAAACAGTGAGAAAGCTGGCATCTCTTCTGAAGAGCCAAAATCTTTCCTCTCTAAACTGGAAAGTTGAAGGAGAAATCTGCTTTGGCCTGTCTGGTACTTCCCACAGCCCAGAGCTGCTCTATCCTGATGGACTGGTGTGTTGTGTCTCCATCCTTGTCATGTGTCTTCAGAGCCTTGGCAGGCGGACACTGTCAGGAGGTCACTCAGCTTCTGGCCCTACAGCTCTTCCCTTGCTGTAAACAGCCACTCGCATGATCCCCAGCCCCAGAGGGAATTTCCATCCCCTCGCACTGCTCCTGGACCATCACACATTGCCTGCAGCCACCCACCAAACTCCAGAGCTCAGATTCTGGCTGGCTCAGTGTTTTCCCTGTGGGCTGGCGGGTGCCTCTTCTTTTCTGGCTCCCCTTGGCAACCCGTTCAGTGTGACACACGGGGCCCTTTCCCCTCTGCTGAGGGCGATGGAGGCAGCGAGGTGGTCTCAACACAGCCAGGATTCTTGTGGCATGTTCCCACTGGACAGAGGGACATCCCTGGGCATTCCAAGCTGGTCTGTCTCTGGTGGCCCAGCTGATGGGTATCTCTGAACACACCCAAGGGGCCCCGCACTGTGCACTCCGAAGGTCCAACTCCTCATCTTAGGAACAGGGGTCCCGTTACTGCCTTCCCCTATGGGTCTTGTCCTGACACCTTGGTTGCAGAGCAACCCTACATGTTGCAGGAGTCTGGAGGAGCTCAAGGTTGCCAAGATGAGGTTCAGACCAGATTATGCCCCGTGTCTCCCACCAGTAACTGACTGTGGTTGTAATCAGGAAGGGAATTTTGCAGTCCTAGAAAGATCACAAGGGCCATGGCCCTAATTCCCATCTGTGCAGGGCTCTGCTCCAGTGCCGAAGGTCTCTGTGAGAGTTGCCAGCATTGCAAAACAGCCTCCCTGGAGGGAGAGCGGGAAGATGTACAAACTAGCATCAGAGGACTGTGTGCCAGTGCAGTTTTGAAAGCTTTGGGGATGTTCCTGCTCTCTCAATTCACCCTGTGCTCCCACCTCTGGAAGCAGGACCGCCAGGGGTCTGCCAGCCCAGGGCCCACTCCCTGCTGAGCTGCGTGCCAGCTGCCCAGAGTAAGGACCTTTACTCTAAAATCCTGGGAAACCAAACTGTCTTCCCTCCTCACTGCACAAGGTAGTATCCCTCCATGATACGACAGCCAAAGCTTTGTGGCCAGAGATGGAAACTCAGTGTTGGAGCTAAAATCCAGAGCAGGAGAGGCAAGGAGCAGAGTTCAGAACATCTCCTGCTGCTTCTGGATGGGCATGGACAGACGGCATGGTTATCGGTGACATTGGCAGTGCTGTGGGGTTTAGAGCTGCAGGTAAGAAGCTTCAAACCCCACACAGACATCCCCCCTATTCGTCTCATGCCTCCAAAATCATGAAAGGGGCACCTCAGGCTTTTTTGACAGCAGGATTTCCCTTGGAGCACCACCTGTATTTCCCCTTCCAAACAGTAGGACCCCAACAGCCCCACATCTGCCCTTGCCACAGGAGTGACAGCACTCAGGAGCAGGGAATGAGGATGCAATCCTCAGCATGGCCACACCACATCCTGACAGGATACCCTGAACACCCCTGGGGTGAGAAACTCCCTCCCTGCTGCTGCAGAAGTGGTGTGACCACCTCAGCTGCCTCGGCCTGTGCCAGGACAGCACCAGCACATGTAAAGATTGGTCAGATTTGGGGAGCAGGGTTTGGAGCACAAGTGCAAAGGTGCTTGAAAATACACAAGACACTTCCCTCTCAAAAGAGGGAGGCTGGTACAGAAAGATGTCCATCCCTACACCTCTGCCAGTCTCCAGCTTCTCAGGAAAGTAAACTCTGTTCAGAGGACCCCAACAGGACCCCAACCTGCCACCATCAGCCCCAGCGCACTAACCCAATCTCCTCCCAGTCTCTCATTAAGTGCCTTTTCACCTTCCATCCCCGTGATGTTGGCTTCTCACTGCCTGAGATAATAGATCTTCCTGGAAAATAATGAAATTTCCAATTGCCCACATATTACAGGGAACTAAAAAATTAAGCCTTTCTTAGAGATAATGAGCCCGAGTGAAGTGTCCAGCTGAGATCGCACACAGCCGCTTTGGCAAGAGCTCTTCAAAGATAAGGGTAATGCTCCAAACATCCAAGCAGCTCTTGGAGGTCAAGTTGTTCTCCCTTCCCACTTGATGTTATCTGCCTTGGGATCTGCTGGGTCACACAGAGACTTCCAGAAAAAATTCTGTCTAATTTTAAAAGTTTTGATTTCCAGAGACATCCTGCAGCTTGGGTGAGTGCTGGGGACTAAGTGCCTCACCAAACATGTGCACCATCTTTCTAGTCACCCCTGTACCCCTGTCAAATACTGGCATAACATTTTCTTCTAAATCTTCTGGAAATTCCCACTGTCCTGAGACTTGGCTGGTGCCTGTCCTCATCATGTTTTGCTGGAGCAGACATTTTATATATGCTAAAGAAAGTGATGTGGGATGTTAGAAGAGCTTTTCTGGGGTGAGTGCAGCCCATTTGACACTGTACCCCCAAGCCTCCCTTTAAGGACCTCCCTGAAACGCTGTGCTGGGTTCATCCACCTCCGCCACAGTCCCTGGACTGTGAGACACTCCAGAGTGCTTGCCTTAGGCTTGCCAAGAAGAGATGGCTGCAGAAGGCTGCAGCTGGTGGACCTGCAGCCCAGGCCCATCCCAGGCCCACTGGGGAATCAGCAGCATCCCTTGTGGGTCTGCATGAAGGCAGAAACACCTCCTGCCCCAAAGCAGCCGCAGTGATCTGTGCTCTGCACTGTGCAGGGCTAAGACTGAGCAACCCAGTGGTCTCCTCCAGCTTTAAACACCAACCCACTTAAGCAGAAGCCCAGACAAACAAGAAACAAGGGGAGATGTGGCACCCACACCTTCCTTCGCCCTCATTTCCCAGCCAGGGCTCTCCTGCCCATCCATGGATGCCAGAGCATCTGCTGGGCAAGCACACTACCTGATCCCTTCTCCCACTCCGAGGATGCCCACATAAAGAGCTGTCCTTCCAGTCCCTCAGCACTAAACCCAACGCTGCAATTTCTGGGAAGCTTTGGATCTCACATATGTTTGTCCCAGTTCCCCAGCTCGCCAGCTGCCCAGCTGTTCCTTTCCATTTGAGCTAATCACAGAGATTAAGGCAAAGACCCAGCCTGGAGGGTTTGCAAACAGTTCCAGCCTGTTTCTGCAAGCAGCTTTTGCAGTCACACTCAGGCACAAAAGCACATGGGCTAATAAAGCCTGTGGCATCCGTGAAGGGAATTCCCGGGAAGGGCTCGGTGCTAACCCAGGCAGGTTAGCCAGCTGCCAGCTTAGGGGCATTGCAAACCACAGGGTGGCCAGGCACACGCCCTTCAGAGGGGAAGGAAAGGGAGACAGCAAGGCTGGGGAAAAGGTGCCAGAGCTGTCAGAAAGGATTCACGTCCGTAACACATGTCACCAGAAGCCTGGGCCCCAGGGTCCCGTGTTCCCCCAGGAACTCTCCTAGCTGTCCCCTCCATCCTCCCGTGCACATTAACACGCTCACCCCTCAGCGAGGGGGCAGCCCACCATCCTCCAGGGCTCAGTGGAGCTGAGAAGCCAGCTCAGGGCAGAGTGGAGCCTCCATCACAATCCTCCCAGACAGATTCCCCTGTCCTTGTGCTGCCCTGTGCCTGGAGGCAGTAAATGCTGCCTGGAGCTGCTCATTATTCGATCGACTCTGGATTTTGCAGCCCTCAAACCCTTGTGGCCCAGAGATCCCAAGCCAACACCACAGAAAAGCCATCCTGGATCTGTGTGCTGAGGCTTCTGCAGCCTCCCCCCGAGTCAAAGCCTCTGTCCCTGTCAAAGGAAACAGGCTGTCCTCTCCCCACTTACAAGCTCGAGTGTTCACTCTGGACCCCCAGACCATCTGTATGTTTGCCACTCCATGAAGCAAGCAGCTTGCAGCTGGCCGCACTGTGGTTGCACGGAGAAAGAAGGGAGTGCAGCCATCTGGGGTTCCTGATGGACTGCAGTATAGGATGAACAGAGGAGAAACATGACCCCTGAGTCCTGAGGGACGGACGCAAGGGTGAGCTGGGCAGGAAAGAGCAGATAGATGCTCCCATAAGAGGGGCTGGTGGTTGAAATGTGGTGTTTTCACCCAGCACAGTGCAGAAGGTCCCCCAGCATTGCTGCTTTTGGGGTGAGGGAGACATTTCCTTGAGCAGTTCGCCTGTAAGAGAGTGACAGTGGGATAAAGTGCACTGTTCTGATGCCCACGTGCTTTGGGGACACAGAGTGGCTGATATGCCAACACCGGGGCAGGAGCAGAGCTCAAAACCCATTTCCTGCCAGTGCAGGCACCCAAACAAGCCTGACAAGCTCCAGGCACGTCAAATGGGGAGGTCTGTCCTTCTCTCCTTCCTCTCCCTGCCACCAGCCCCCTCACTCTCCCCAAGGCCAGCACAACACAAGGCTAGGGGAATTTACATTTGGCCTTGCTTGCAGCCATGCTAGGACCTCCCCTGCCTGCCCGTGGGTAGCTCTGAAGGCCGGCAACAGGCGGTGCTTGCGCTGTTGCCACACACGAAGCTCAGGCTAAGCACAGCCGGATTTTGGCAGGGCACAAGGTGACCAGAGATCTCCATGACCCAGATGCAAGGACCCCGAGTGCCCCATCTGTGGTGTCTCAGATACAGAAGATCCCATCCCCTCCTCAGCTTGTCCAGCTGTTCCCAGTGTGATGTCTTCCAGGCATGAGAACCCAAGGTTTAGCTGGTAATACAAACAGAACAACTTGGACTCAAAACCTGGTCAGTTCAACCAGAAACATAGCTCAGATTTAGAGGGGAGATTTTGAGACAAACAGCTAAATTAATTAAACTGAGGAACAGAATCAGACGAAGAAACATTAAAAGTATTTGCAATTGTTTTTTTCTATTTTTCTTCTTTTTTTGTTGTTTTTTTAAATAAGAATGTTAATAAGAAAGCCATATGGGTGAAAGTTGAAAAACATGGGTTTTCCAGTCACGAAAGCTGCCAGAGGAGCACAGAGGACCCCAAGATGGCCACAGGAGACTGGGAACCCACAGCACTAAAGAATGTCCTCTCACTCAGCCATGGCAAGATAGGTGACAGTTTCTTACTAGGTGGGAGGACAAAATCATCCCAAGAGTCACAGGGACATGGTCAGCTAGAGTAGTTTTTTGAGTTACTAACTGTCCATGGATGAGGGGCAAGCAAGAATAAAAGGAGACAGAGGAGAGCACACAGACACAACTTCCCAGCTTTGTAACCTTTGGGACTCTTGGGAAAAGACAAACTGCAGTGGCCTTTCTCTTTGTCCCTTTTCCCTGCTGGTTTCTCCATAGCTGCAGCCCCTTGTCTCTAACCCAACAAACCAGGGGTCACCTACAGCTTCAGAAAACTCTCTTGCATTGGTTCCTCCTGTTTTATTACTGCAGAGTGACGGTGTTGTCCTGAAGTGATGCTCGGGATGCAGTGGCACCACTGTAACATCCCTGCATGTGCTGGCACATTGTCCGCACGCTCTGTCGCAGGCTTCTGAGCCAGGCCAGCCAATGCCAGGCTAAGTGTATGGGGGTGAGCAGGGCCAGGGACCATCCTCGAGGGATGTGGGAATGCGGCCACTCCATCCAGGGATGAGAGAGCTCAGCCCCAGGCTCTCCCTGCCAGCTGGCCGCGGTGCCTGGTGGCTTTGTTGTGCACATTTAATCACCTCATCCAGACACGGCAGTTCCTTCATTAATCACCGATGAACACGGGTCCCACCAGATGCTGAGACAGCCCAGACATCTTCCCTGCCCTGTGCACCCTACCATTCCCTGATTTACAACCTCCTTCTTCCAAGGCGTAGGCGTAACCTCATGCCCTGCTCCATTCCTGATGCAGACGTCAGCATCCCATTGCTTTTTCCCCTAGAAGGCAGTTCTGGCCGCCAGCACCCGAGCAACTCAGCCCCCAGCCCTGCTCAGGACCCCCCGGCCCCACACCACTCTCAGACCCTTGTCCCACAGCCTTCTGCATGAGGCCAAAGCATTTGCAAACTCTTTCCAAGCAGATCCATTAATTTCCCCTCTCCCATCTCCTTTGGAGCTGGCAGAAGAGCATGCTGGATGAGTCCAAATCCAGAAGGATGTGATAGAAATTGGCTTTATTTCTTATCCAAGCTTGTCTGACTCCCTATGCTGTTTGGTCCTGCTTTTCTCCACCAGCTCCAAGAGTCTTGTGCTCCAAGCAGGTCCTTGCCAAGACCAATTCTCCTCCAGTCTCAACCCAGGCACCAGGGACTGGTGGTAGAGCAGGCCTGAGGTAGAGCAGGCTGTCCTCCCACCAAGCATCCAGCTTTCCCCTACCCCCCCACCTTCAGGCTCCCTCTGCACAAGACCACTTTCACTTACTGATCTCCCCAGTTTCCTTCACCTTCACGGAGTGACAAATCCACCTCAGGAGCTTGCAGACCAAACAAGGTCTCAGTCCAACCTTCCATACAAAACAGGGACGGCAGTGGGATCAGGGAATCACAGAATCACTTTGGTCAGACCAGGCTGCATAGGATGCTCATCTGCACCCTGAAATCATCTAAGGCTGGAGATCCATCCAGCTCTCCAGGCCCCTCTTCAAGCACATGGGGGCAATTTTTCTATGCTACCAGCTCATGCCCCTCATTGTGCACCTCCATTAAAAGGTTGGGTCCATCTTCTCAATAATCCACCCATAGGTGCTGGGGAGTTGCTCTTGGGTCTCCCCGAAACCATTCCTTCTCACAGGTGGACAAGCCCAGGTCCCCAGCTTCTCCTTGCAGGACAGGAACTCCAGCCCAAGCCATTTTAGTGGCTTCTGCAGAACTCATTCCAGTTTATCAATGTTTCTCCTGTACTGAGGGGGCTGGAACCTGAACACATCACCCAGATGTGGTGTAATGAGAGGCCAGCAAAGGAGGGCAATCACTTCCTGAGATCAGCAGAAAAGAGTTGAGCCCTTTTAGCAGCTCAGTGGTGTTGCCAAAGTGATTGCTCTGGCAGCCTCAAAATGATGATCAGCTTTTGTGCGTTCAAAGGACCTGTGAGTGATGCCCAGCACAGCAGCAGCCCCACATTTCTGTGTTGCCTAAAACCTCACAGGGCAAAGCAGTGGAGGACGTCTTTTGCAGATAACAGATCCAGAAAAGGACCAGGTTTCCTGCCTCTTTGGATGTCTACAGGAATGAAGCAGCTGCAGGATGCATTCTCCTCAGTCTCAAAAAGCCCGAGGGAGCCATCAGATGAGCTTCTCACAGCCCCAGGTCTCACTGGTGGCTGTGTAGATGCCCAGTCCTTGCAATGTTTTAGCTCCTTGCTTGTCTCCTTGTGCCGGCAGATTTCATCTACAATCATTTAATATTCATTTCCTTTCATGCTGAACGTCATCAGGTCCAGAACTGGTCCTGGAGGAATACCCTGGCAGGTGTCACTTCCTCACAGATGGCTCCTGGTACCTACTGTCCCGAGCCACCTCCTGCTTCTCCCCAGCTCAGGGCAACCGGATGTCTCCAAACTCTCACAGGGACTCCCACCTCCACTGCATTTCTAGTGTACCTGGAATACCTTTCAGAGCACAGGAAATGACCAGAAATGTCTGTAAAAAGCTGTGGAATGGACAAAATAAGTTGGAAGTCTGGAGAGCTGTTTTGTGTGGCAGGCTGGCAAGAAGCAGCAACTACGCACTCTTAGGATGTTTTCTTTGTGGGGGACAGTTCTGCAGACTCGTGATCAAACCTCCAAAGGGTTACAGAGAAGAGAAGCCCCGTTAAAATCCACACCAAAAAGAGGTGCTGTCTCCCAGCAGCAAGACACAGGGTGTCCCCATGTTGAGGGAGAAGTGATCTCTCTCCACAAGCTTCTTATGACAAGGGTGGAGGAGGCAGAAGTGGAGAGCTAGACAAAGGGGGCCCCTTCCCACAGGATGTGTTCCCATTACCCTTTAAAACCTCATGTGGGAATTGCATCGGCTCTGCTTTACTCTGCTCGTGCTTTTCCCAGAAAGAGCAAGCAGCCAGTCTTCTTTCAAGATGCTTGTAGTAAGAGCCGTGTCATCTCTGTGGGCCTGACTCACATGAAGGATGTTCTGTACTTCAGGGAACATGGATGCCTGAGCAGAGAGACACCCAGCAGAGGTCTGTCAGCCCCAGCACCTCCTGGGAGCACCAGGGAAATTCCAGTTGTAAGAGAAATAAAGACTATTGCAGCTAAGATCCCTCAGCCCATTTTTACAGGGCTCTTGGGTATAATTTATGCAGGCAGCTACTTTTGAAATATTTGCCCTTGGTGTACATCTTCTAGCATTCCTTATAGTGCCTGATAAACTGGAAAATATTTCACAGTCTTCCTTGCTTCTTCCCAAACACTGAATGCAGACATTGCTTTCCTCTCTGCATCTTGCATAACAGCATTTTCTTTCTTTTGGGAAATAGAATTAAAATATGAGGATGTGTTTTTGCAGTACCTCCTCATCATCATCATTGCTGTGGTCAGCCATGCATATTTCCCAGAAGCACTCACAGTTTTATACTTCTCAGCTTCCCATTTGCATCTGCTCATGCCAACCAGCTCCTTTTGGGCAGCTGCTCCCCCTTTTTTGCTGAGCACACCAATGAACCCGTGCACCAGGAAAGGCATGACCCACAGCCACAGTTCCAGTCCCTCCTGCCCAGTGCCACCTGCTCTGTCCAGGCCCAAGGGGCTTTGCAGCCATGCAGAGATCGCAGGGAGCAGGCAGACCCCAGCTCTGCAGGGGCTTCTCCCCCTGGGTCAGGTCCACATTTCTCAGGCTCTCAGGGCAGTGAGGCTCAGCTGTGCTCCACAGGAATGGCCAGGCTGGGGGAAGGAGCAGGACAAACTGTGGAGCAGTAGGGGCAGAGGTGCCTGGTGCCCCAGGCTGAGGCAGCAGCCCCTCTGCAGCCGGAGGAAGCACTGCCGTGACAGTCACCAGGCACTGGGTGGGCACGGGATGCAGTGCAGGGCATGAGTCAGCCTCGCAGGGATGCTGACATGTGACCTGCTCTGGCTTAGCCAGGCACTGTGGGCACAGGGGCCAGTCACCACTTGCAGGAATTTGGGCAGCAGCCATGAACCACTGCACTGCTCCAGAAAGGTTCACAGCTTCATCTCCAGCCATCTTCCTGCTGTGTGCTTGCTGCTTGTCTCCTGGCTCTGCTCCAGATTTGAGGCTCCTGTCCTCAACTGTGCATGAGCATGGTGTGGTGGGCTTGGTCTGATGGTCATGTTCCTTGGGCAGGATCAAAGCTGGTCCTGCTGCAGGTTCTGCTGCCTCAGGAGGGGCTGGGAGGACCAGAGACAAACCGGGAGATCCTAAGCAACTTCTTCTCCATCCAGGAGAAGTATCTCACACATGATGTTCCCCAGTGATAGCCACAGCTCTTCAAGCTCCACTGCCTGGCTTGCAGCCCCAAATCTCTTGGTCCTGAAGGGCTTGGGGGCAATCAGGATCTTCAGGGAACTGGCTGTGCCTGGAGAGCCCAGATAGCATCCTTGTGTCACTGCCAGCAGGCTGTGAGGGAAGAGTCCAGGTAGTGGGCACTCACAGAGAGGCTGTCAGCCTTCTTTGGCAGGATCAAAGCTCATCCCCTTGCCAGTTTGGCTACCAGTCCTGCTGCCTTATTGGCCGGGCTGGAAAGGGCTGGTGGGGCTCATGGACAAAATGAGAGTGCACAGGAGCTCTTCCTAACGCCAAGGCAGATCCCATCTGGGCAAAGGAAGCTCTCACACATAGCACTTCCCAGCACTGGCTCCTGGCTGTCACACACAAAGACCTCCCAGGCACAGGTCTTGCCTCCCCACATCCCCACAGAAGCAGTGGCCCCCCCTCCACAAACTGTGGCAGGGAACCTGCCAGCCATAGCAGATGGCACCTCTTCCCTTGCTAATGAGCCGGCAGGATTTAATTCCTACCTCCCATTAACACTCATTAGAGTGTCACTTGGCCATTCTTCTGTGTCTATCACATCTCTGCAGCTTTGGCTTCGAGATGGTAATTTGGGGCCACCTCTGGGGTGGCCACCATCCTCCCAGCCACCTTTAGAAGGCTGCCGCCTGGCTGTCCCCCAAACCCTGCCTCAAGTGGGTCTGAAGAGGAGGCAGGAACAGATCAGCACACCGGCACCCATGGAATAGACGGATAGATACGGTCGTAACCTGCAGACCAGGTCTGGACTCAGGGTTTTCCCCGTGGTGTCCCCACCCTCCCTGAAATCCCACAGCCCCACTGAGGGCACAGAGTCTCAAGATTATGCAGCCAGACCTACCACAGCTTGTTAGGGGACAGAAGTAGGTTACTTTCTGCCTCGCATAGAAATGATGTGATGCATATTCATCAGTTACAGTTGTGCGGCGATTACAACAGTCGCATAAATTGCAGGTTTAGGGATCATCAGCTGCACTCCAAGACTTTTTCAGGGCTTTCTCCCTTGAAAAAGAGGTGGAAATTGGAATCATCTCATGAAAAATAAAGGTCAGAGCTTTAAGTGACGTTTTAGAAAAATGCTGTTTACTGTATATTTTTTGCATCCCTCAGGTGAACAATTCAATGATTGTAAGCCTCATCTTATTAAAATCATGTTTATCAGCTATAATCATTGTCAATACATTTTTATTCTCAGAAATCAATTTACCGAACTATTCACAGATATGATGGAAACAAATTGAATTTGAAGCCCTGCCTCACAGGATCGATGCTAAGCAGGTCGCTGCATCTGTTTACAAAGGGAAAATATTCTTTCATGCAGTTGCCTTTGAGCATAGTAAAGCCCAGGGAGCTTAAAAGCTTTGAGAAGTGGAGCGGATTTGGGGATTGATGCTCTGCAATCACCCATGAAGGCAGGAGCTGGGGGCAGAGCCGTCCCAGGGCATGCAGCCCTGCCCTCGATTCCCTTTTGAATGAGGCTTGTCACCTCCAGAGCCACTTGTCACCAGCCCGCCCATGCCACTGGCTTGAAAGTCAGCCCCAGCCACTTGTCACCAGCCCACCCATGTCACTGTCTCTCCGGTGAGTGCCTCCCTGCCAGCCTTGCCATGTGATGCTGAATCCCTCTGAAGTGTTGGCAGCGTGGTAGTGGCTTCACCCAGCAGTGAGACCCTGCCCAGGTGTCACCTGCCTCAGGGACCTCACAAAACGCAACACCCAGTGCAGAGATACCAGTGATAACCCCCAAAATTATCTGGGTTCCCCTTCACCACACGGTATTGAGTTAACCCTGGGGGGCAAATCCATGCCTATCCGTGCCTATCCATGACAGATGGGTCTCCTCCGAAACACCGAATTTTGGACACAGATGGAAAGAAAAAAGGACTGAGAAAATGCTGATGTGAGCACTCTCCATGCAACGTGGACTCTGGGCAGTCAGCCCCTAGCAAATACTGATTTCTGCTGCCTGCTTCCTCAAAGAGCTCCAGCACGTCAGCTGCACATAGCAATGGTCAGCCAAGCTGCTGACCACTCACTTTTTCACACTTTCAACTACTGCTGAGGCAGTTTTCTATCCTGAAAGCAGAACAGCAGATGAAGTATTACTGCCTTTCAGTTGCAGAGGGACTGAACAGCAGCTCAGACCAACTGGAAGCATTTCAGTACTCCTATGTTTTGGGGTATCTGTTACCACAGGAAAAAAACCCGGGCTCTTCACAGCCAAGTTTTTCATTAATTTTTCATCCAAAAGACAAGTTAATATCCTAGTGTAAAGATCCTTGTTTCCCCAAATGTATCATTTGAACTATATGGGACTTAGGAAACGCTATGTATTTCCCAAGCAGGTGCTCCAAGTGCCTTGGGATAACACTACAGTTCCTTTATTGCTCCTGCAGTAACCCCTGTATCATCGTCTATATTTTCACGTCCTGGTATCAACAGAGGAAGCTGGGGCAGAGCCGCTGTTAGGAGCAATTCAAGAATAGCTTCCGTGATCTGTGCATCCCCCCTCAGTGCCAAGGAGCAGGGATAATAACTTCCCTCAATCTGCTGGACACTCTCCTCCTAATGTAGTCCAGGATGTGGTTTCCCTTTTCCACGACAAGAGTGCTCTCTTGGCTCGCGTTCAGCCCAGTGTCCACGATAACACACAGGTCCTTCCCACCACCACTCCGCTCCCTGCCTGGGCTCACTGCCCCTCAGGGCTGCACTTTGCATCCCCCCTGATGAATTTCAGGGTCTTGGTGTTCACATTTATCTAATCCCTTTGCACTGAGGCCAATCAGGTGTCAGCCACCCTTGTCTAGTGGCACCTGAGGCTTGGCTGAAGGTTCATCCCCTGTGGGTATCCCCGCTGCTGATGGAAAACCCTGTGTCAGCCTCCGGGTGCTTCAGTCATTACTGGCCATCCACCGGCTGTCGAGCTGTTGGTGGTGACCCTTGGAGTCCAGCACAGCTTTCCCTTGGGAAATCCTTGCTTGCCCTTTGGATGCTGAGAAATGAGATGCTGCCCCATAATGGGTCTTACAGCAATTCCTACTTCCTATATTGATCCTCACCAAGTCATGTCTCTCCTTCCCCCAGAGAGCACAGGGCCCTTTGACTCCTGCATGGATAATCCCCACCACCCAGCCCTCCTACTGCACCCATACTGCAACAGAAATCACAGAAACTGGGGGTCAGAGACCACAGGATGTCTCTATGCACCCTCTGCTCTGGCTGAGCCCAAGCAGTACGCCCCAGGCAGACAGCAACGTCCTAAAATCTCCTTCAGGATGATCCATCTCCAGAATAAAGATTTGGGTGATCCAGCTGCGACATTTCCGCACAGGCTGGAGCTTTGCATCCCAAAAGCAGCCTCAGCTAGTTTTATACAAAGACGTTAACGAAATTCAGGATATCTTGGTTTTGAAAGCACTGCATAATTGCAAGCTGTTATTGTCTGAAACCGCATTTGCAAGATGCAGTCTCAACAGCCAGGCAGCTTGGGGAAAAGAAGCACTTGTTCAGTGTGGGAGAAGCTCCTGCAGAGGATACAATACCCTTGCCAAGCATTCACAGGCCTTCAGCTGCCCAAGCACCGCAGTTTTCAAGCAGAAACTTGTGGGCAACGTCCTACTCATATTTCCCCCAGCTCTTGCCCTAAGCTCGGGGGTTTTTCTGTTCCATTCCTCTGTATGCCTACAGAAGCCTTCATCACACCTTCAGCATCAGCTAGCAAAGCCAATGGTTTCTTGCAAAGGGGCAGGTCCACAAACCCCCCACCCTGAACTGCAACAGCCAGAAAGCCCTGGCAAAGCCTCCATGTACACATTTCAACCCCACTCACAGCACTGCTGCAGACTGAGCCCTTCCATGCAAGCACTTGTGACTCCTTCTTGACTCCTTTCCCTCATCTGCCTCGAAAAGCAGAGACGAAACTGGGAAAGGCTGGGTTTGGTCAGGTATTGGCAAAGCCACAAGGCATGAGCATTGTTTCAGGCATGGGATTCAGTGACAGACTAGAGCACCCCAGCAAGAGTATGACTGGATTTTGTCTTTAGCTTTGTTGTCACATTTCATCCAAAAAGCTCAGCTACTTTGGGCAGGATCCTGCATCTGCTCAAGCTCTGATCAATGGCTCAGCAAGGGTTCAAGTGACAAGTTCAGTTGCTCCCTCCAGGACATCCCTCAGTCAGGAGAGGTGGCCACATGCACTCCCCATCACTGTCCTGTCACAGGAAATGCGTGCGCATACCTTCCCTCAGTCTTGTCTTCACTCATCCCAACTTTAGAGGACTTGTTAGGTCGTACAAAACTTAAGACAATACCTTCTTGATACCACTTGGCCTTGGGAGCTGTACTTTGCAGTGCATCCATTTTTGTGATGCATGGGGCAGTCCTGTTTGAAACCTGGCCACAGAAAAATGATCCGGTATGTGGGGACAAAGAGCCAGGAGCATATGCAGACTGACTTCAGCTTGGGGCATTCCTCCTATGGTCTGTGCCGAGAGCAGGCAGGACTTTCTGGAGTGGGTGCCCCAGGTCCTCCAGGATGCCTGAGGGATGAGGATGGCTCAGAGCTGGACAACATCCCTGCCAAATGATGCTGTGGATGCTGCAAATCTGCTTGTGTTCAATGGGAGATCAGGTCATGGGAGAGAGACCCTCTGCTAAATACAGACAGCTGAAAACTCACACAGTGGCCAGCATCCCCTGCCCCTGGCCACCACTAACCCCAGGGGAGGGTGGCAGGGCTGGTGGCCAGGCACAGCTCTGCATGGCCCAGCAGCACCAGTGTTAACTGGGCTCTGCCCCGACCTGCCGAGAGTGCACATTTGTCTGCAGAGCTGTTTCCAGAACACTCCTTGCAATTACATGCCCTGCCACAGTTATTAATATTTATTAGGCTCAATTATTCATGGCCTCTTTAGGATCCTGTTGTTTAAGTCCAGCTTGAGATCTCCAGGCTAGCAATCACAAAAGTTGCTTTCCAGAGGAATTACAGTAAATCAAGCTGTTGGAAACATTGCAAGCAGATGTAAAACTCACAGACAGAGCTGCCCAGAGAAGAGCCTCATGTCCAGCACTCAGAGGCCCATATGCGCTACATATGAGCTCAAGTCTTCCTGGGGTGGGATGCAGGGTTGTGGGACACCACATTCCTTCTCCCTGCCACCTGCACAGGGTCACGCTGACCATCTCCCTCTGAATCTGCAGGGGAGAACAGCCCAAGAATAATGGCTTGGAGGCTTTTCCCTGTCAAAAGAACATGTGGTGAGGATGGACAACAAAGCATAATATTTGTGACAAAGCACGCAGCAGCTAGAAGGTTGCAGCCTGTCCTGGTGGCTGTGGCACAGCTGTGACCGGGGAAGTCCTTGTCCCAGCTCCTGACTGGTGTTTGGTCCATAGTGGGGAAGTCACAGGCAGGGTGCAGGATCCAGGAGGGATACGCCAGGGTATCCTGCCCAGCAAGCACAACCCGTGGCACAGGGCATCCCACTGAGGCCTCCCAGACTGCTCCATCCATGTGCTGCATGAAGCTAACAGCACACACACAGCCCAGAGAGGGAGGATTTGCCTTCCCGCCCTGTTGATGCCCAGATTTGCAGTGTGGCAAGGTCTGGGTGAGTCCCAGTACCCGGCACTGAGCACACCAGCCCCCGAGGGTGTACGGCAGGAGGCAGGGGGTCTGCCCACACACCACCTCCAGCAGATGAGAGCTGCCAGGGCTGCACTCTGTCAGCAGAGAGCCATCTGGGCCACTCAGAGGTGCTCAGCAAGGCTGATAAGCTAACTGTGCTGGCCAAGCTGTCTCAGGCTGCTTGCAAAGCCCCAGGCAGCGTGGACAGTCCCTGCAAAGCCTGGGCTACACTCCTGCTGCTGACCTCTGCATCTGGTCCCAGCCTGAGACTCACAGCAGCCATCCCTCAGACTGTGGCCGCTTCAGCAGCTCTTGTCACCGTAGAAATAACAGGAGGGACAGAGCACTCCCAGGGGATCTACAGGCCACTGGAAGGAGCTGTGGTGTGGGCAGGGTTCCCCCAGGCCATTGGGCATGGCACAGGTCCCTGAAACCCTTGTGACAAGGATGAGGAGACAGTCTCTGGTGGTGCTGGCTGTCAGGGCACGTGAAGGTTGCGTAGATGCCTGGGAGAGCAAGGAGAGAGCTCATTCCAGAGAAGCAGACTTCCTCCAGCCCCTTCCCTCCACAAGCGCTGGTCTCTGGAGAGCTGGGGCCTCTGAGGAGCAGAGCATGCCAGGGAGGAGGTGCATGGCCAGGAGGGAACATGGTGCGTGGGGTCTCCTCCAGAGACCAAGAAACACCTGACCAGCAGCCTTGCCCGCAGTGGTTCACCCTGCCAGCATGAAGGGATGGAGTGATTGGCTCAGCACAGAGGAGGAGGAGCAGGGGCGCTTCAAGAGAAGCAGTCCTACATGTTGAAGCCTGAGCAATGAACAGCAAAAAGGGACTTGCTGCCTCTCCTCCACAGCCAGGGCCACGGCCCTGTGTCACCAGGCTCACATGACACCCAGGTGAGTGTCAGAGCCCAGCCAGGAGATGCTGGGGGGGAGAGGAACTGGGCAGAGGCACTCAGATGCCAGAGCAAGGGCCATCTCAGGAGACAGGATGCCAAAAAGGCCACGTGTCACCCTCAAAAACTTGTTTTCTTGTATGTCATCCTTTCTCTGACCTGCCCTTCCTGCTCACCATCTCCCCTGCGTACCTGCAGCAGATGATGTCTCCTGTCCATGCCATGGCCCTCCTTCGCCCAAAATCTGCAAGTAACTGAAATCTGCTCTGCTCTGGGCTCCAGCATGGCTCAGAGTATAAAATTTTGATCTGTTAAATGGGTTTTCAGAGGAGGCTGGATGAACTGGAGAAGAAACACACATCCGCCTCCATTCCTCCTCCTGGGGCAGTTCCCTTGCCTGCATCACACAGACCATTGTTGAGAGGCTGCAGCAGGGCTGGCAGGCAAAAAAGGGCTCATGCCATGCCAGTGCTGGCATGAGAAAGCAGCCCAGAGCCTGCTTGGCAGGGCTGGAGGAGCTGGAGGAGCTGGAAGGGCTGATCCAGCTCACTGAAAGGTTACATGGGGCAAAGAGGTTGATTTGGAAGAGAGGAGAGACAGGGCGACAGGCAGGGAGCAGGGTAGACAGTCAAGCCAGCTCCAGAAAGCAGGGCAGGCACATGCCAGCGGGGGCCAATGCTCCTGGGAGCGGGGGTCCTGCTCCTGGGATGACAGCAGGTTGGGGACAAAGAGGGGACAGACCCTCTGAGCAGTAAGATCTGCCCCACATCACACCCCAAGCCACCTTTTTTAACTTCCTCCACCGAGCCATCACACCAGCTGCCTGCAACACCAGCCCAGCCAAATTTGGGGGTGAGAGATGCCCAGAGCCAGCACCCAACACCCATCCTCACACTTCCTGCTCGGGGTCCTGGGCTCCCTCATCTCACAGCCCTCCCCTCCCTTGCTGAAGGAATCAATATGATCCCATCCCCAACAGTGCCCCAGACAGTCTCCAGCAGGCAGGGGCATTTTTTTGTTGCCCAAAAAGCCTCTGAGTCCCAGCAAGAGCTGTTTTAATCAGAGCTTTCTGCCCTGCAGGACTCAGCGTGGGGTTGTGAAAGAGGCACAGGCAGCCCTTTTACTCTCTCCCCTCCCATCAACCCTCTGTTTGGCTTCCTCTTCTTTTTTAATTCACCCCCCCCCCCTCCGCATTTCAAGCCTGCTTGGTAAATGTTTGAAAGTGAAGCTGATGTGGTTGGTATGGCAACACCAGGCTGGGGCCCTTGCCTGAAACCCCAAACACACAATTAGCTGATTAAGAGGAGAGGCAGTGGCGTGCTGGGCTCTGATGCTCCGTGGGGCTGTTCCAAATCACCCCATCAGGGGTGCTTGGAGGTTCCCAAGAGGGAAGACAGGGAGCGTGCACAGCCCCTCACATGGGTAAAGGCTCTCCAGGCTTGGAGAGGCTGGGAACAAGCCTTTTCAAGAAGCCAGTCTGTAGGATGCTGCAGTACGGGAATGGGGATGATGGAGACACCAAAAGCAATGTGGAGCCTGCTGGACCACTTGCAAGCACCATGTCCCCGTCCAGATTGCAGCATCCAGCAGTCCAGGATCACTGCAGGTCACACCAGGTCCCATCTGCGTGTTAGAACAGGACCCAGCTGTGCCCCAGGAGGATGCAATGGCCAGCACTCACAGCTCTNCTCTCCCTCTCCCTCTCCCTCTCCCTCTCCTTTCCCTCTCCCTCTCCTCTGACACAGCCTCATTGCTGACAGAGTGGCTCAGGAAGGCAGCAATCATCCCGGTGACAGCCCTGGTTAATGAAGTCTGCCTTCATTAGGGGTTTCCGTTCCACTTGAAAAGCTCCTCTGTGAGGATGCTCCACCGGCCTGTGGCAGAGATGGAGGACGCAGGGATGCGGGTGACGCTGCAGGGTGACAGCCAGGCTGCCGGGTGGGCGGCAGGAAGGGCTGGCGTTCCTGTGGGGCTGAGTGCATGTCCTGCAAGGTGCTGTGGGGTTACAAACCCACACCTGCACCCATCCACAGTCCAAACCCAGCACTCCCCCCACCAACACAGCCCAAATCCTTCTCTCCATTCCCAGGGCTCATCCCGCTCTCCAGAGCCCGTCAGTGTCCCAGCGGACAAGTCCCTGCACCAGTCTCCACTATTTGACTACACCCATTGCTTAGGAGAGGAGGGTCTCTGGAGAGTTGTGGGGTCTGACTCAAATGCTCTGGGACTTGCAGGTGGGGCAGAGGGGACAGGCTGGGAGGGATGCCCACTGTCTGGGAGCTGGCTGGATCGGTCCTGTGAAGAGGGTCATTAAGCTGATGCCTGCAAGAGTACTCTAGATTAGAGAACTCTAAATTGCTCAGCTATTATGTGTCCAGCGGGAGCACCCTCGTCTCATCAGGGCCAGGCTTGGCAAGCCACCAGCTGCAGGAACAGGGTTGAAAGACTCACAGCTCCCTGCCCCAGCTGCTCTGCAGGGACCTGCCACTCCAAGGAAGGGCATCCCAGAATAAGCACAAGCTTGGGGAACACCTTCCTGCAGATCCAAGTTCTGGAATATGTCCTCTGGGCAAGATGGGTTGCTGGCTTCTTCCCACCTCCTTCATGTCCTTGCTTCCCTCACCCCTGAACCTTCCCCCCAGCTCCTCCTGGGGCATTTTGGCATTCGGACACTGTCAGACCACATCCTTTCTCTGTACTCCCCCCCAGGTCCTAACAGCGGTCTCCATCAGCTTTTCTCCCTTATCAGGGGGATGAAGGCAGCTCATGGAGGAGCAATGTGGGCAAATGACTGCACAAGGCAACGTGGTACTGAGCACCTCACACTCTTTCCAAGGCTCCGCAGAGCCCAGCCCTGTAGGATAAGGGAACAGCCATATTGTGACTGCAGGGCTACAGCAGGCAGCAGAGAGTAGCACACAGCTCTGGAAGTGGACAAGTGGGAGGATGGATGGGCTGGATCTAGGCTGGATCCAGGCTGTTAGAACAGGACCCAGCTGTGCCCCAGGGGGATGCAATGGCCAGCACTCACAGCTCTCAGCTGAGAGGAGAACATAGGAAATGAGCTGTGTGAGAGGAGAGGGAATAGAGAGGGAGAGCCACTCTCCTCTGGAGCCAGGTGGGCTCTGCCTCCAGCCCTGAGGACTGCCTGCATGTCCNCCTCTCCCTCTCCCTCTCCTCTCTTCTCCAGCAGCTGGAGAAGCTGGTAGGATGCATTGCCTGCTCAGAAATGCGTGTCCAGCAGATCTGGGGCTGCTGGGGCTCAGCCC
>VXAZ01000967.1:62654-124835 GCA_013399875.1 Gymnorhina tibicen | reverse complement strand
GCTCGGCGTGTCCCGACGGCTCCCACGCCGACACCCGCGGCTTCCTCCGCCCGCTGCCTTGGGAAGCGTCCCTAAGGTGCCACCAAGAAAGGAGCCCCTTACGGACACGGAGTCTTGGGATGCAGGGGAAGGAGTTCTCAGTCTTTAGCATCTCCCGCTCCGTTGGCACTGACAGCAAACACGGCTTCAGCCTCGGCCGGACACGGAGAGTCAGAGGCGTTACAGATCCCGCTCTCACCTCAGCCTTGCGCAGCTACAGCCTGACAGGGAGAGGGAAGGAAACAAGTCAGGATGGACAGCCTGCTCCCAGAAACTCATCCTAATCCATAAGGGATTAAACAGAGCTGTACGAACTGCCCGAGACATTCATTTCCCTGTGGACTGAGGGCCCAGAGTGGCACTGAGCTGAAGCACAGGCTGGGCCTGCCATGGACAGACTATGGAAACCCCAGAAGTAAAAGCTTCTTGGCCAGTTCCATAAAACATCCCAAAACCAGCCTCCTGGGTTATGACCATCTCTTGTCTCACCTGGTGGTGGAAGCACAAGCAATGATCTCCCCTTCAATGGGTTTTTTGGAATCTGCAGTGACACGTTAGCTGCCTGCTGTTATTGGGAATGTGATCAATAACAGAGAGATTTCTCATGAAGAAAACTGGATGAGCAAAAAGCGATGTTTTGTTTCTTCACAATTGCCCTTAACTCACAGACTCTGAAGGCCCTTGTGATGCCTGTGACTCATAAAGCTTTTGTAAGCACAGGAGAGACCAACTGTGACCATGGTGTTGACAGGTGGGTGCTTCTCCATCACATGGGCAAGAAGCTCATGACAGACCTAAAAGGGATATATGGCCTTGTATCTCCCTAAGAAATCTGTTACTTTTACACCTGAACAGTTAGCATACTTATCCTACTATAAAACGCATCACACATGCATAAAGATGTCTAAATCCAAGCAGAACACGAGTATAATAGGGCGTCTTACATTTTTCAGCTATTCCATTAAGCCTTATCCTACAAGTGTTTATCTCAGCTTACGCAAATGAAGGGGAAACCCAACACTGCGATCTCTGTCCTTCATTACAGCAGCCTCTTGGTGCAAAAAGAGCACAGGAATACAATTCCTATTCAAGTATTACTGCTGGGTCATTTCTGCAGCCTCAGTTCTTATAGCTCAAAATTTGTTCCTTGAAATTTGATGGTGAACTGCTGTTATTGTTGATTGGATAAAATATGTATTTATAAAAAGGAAAGGCCATAATTTGCTTAAAACCTGTGTGATGATGTTGATCCTGTTTCTTTAAAATTCCATTTACTGCTGAGGTCAGCTTTATTTCCATGAAGACTCAGCAACTAACTCATAAAAAAATAAATTGCACAAACCAGAATAAAATTGAATTGACTTCTTTTTTTGAAGGAAAAAGAACCCCTTTTAGAGCTAAGGGTGCTCAATATCCAAGGGGAATCAGATGAAAACAGATCTTTTATTTCCACTATTTATCATTTGGAAGTTCATAAATGCTAGATCATTCTGCTGTCCTACATACAAAGAGAAAGGTCTCCAGTTCTCTTCTATCCCTTCGAAACTAAACCAGCAAGTATCCTCTGCACTCTGGCAAGCCATGTGCCAAAAGCATTTTTCTCTCAGAAGCAAAAAAAAAGCAAAAGGATGCATTTGCTGTCAATTATGCCAATGAGACTTGATGAAATCCGTGAGGTTATTCAGTTCTAAATGGGGACAAAATTTGAGCAGAAATGAATTTTCAGACACCTGGGAATTTTTCAGTCTGTTTCCATTACTTCCTGCAGGTAAAATGTCTGTATTCACTTGATTTTTCCAATTCCCTGCTTGCACCTGCTGGTTCCAATTCAGCTTTAGAGTTTCCCCTGGCAGCTGAGAGGGGATGTGGCTTCTTTTCCTTGTAGAGGCCAAAATGAAGGTGAAACAGGCACATGCCAGGTCTGTGTTACATCAGGACAGGGTGTTCCAAGCTGGAAAGCCGTGAGGATCTTCTCCCTTAGCATCTGTGCCACTCCCACCTGTAAAACCTCAAATCCACACTTACCGTGGCCACATTGAAACTGCTCTTTCTCCCCCTGCAGATTTGTTAACCAGCTTTTTATAGCTCTGCATTACGAGTACATTAAAGTATAATTCTAAGCTGATACAGAAATAAAAAACAGAGCTTGACTGGGGATGGGGTGAAAGAGATTTCTTAAATCTACCTGTAGAGTTAAACTTCCAAAAGCACTTGAATGTCTTTGGAATGTAAGGATGAGATTTTCAAGGTACTTAGATATTTATTTGCCATCAAAAAACACTTAAGCTGATCCAATTTTCTATCCGTCAAACATTTCTATCTGTACATTTTTTTTCTTATGCAGATGTTTATAAGTGAACATGATCGTTGCACAATGATGCAAAAAGTCTGTCACCCTTCCCAGCCTCAGCAGACAAACCAACCCAAACAGATGGAGTGCAAGCTCACATGGACTTGAACTCAAAAGGTTAAATTTTCTTCTTGTTCCTTACATATTTTCCTTCATTTCTTTCCAAAAAGACAGGAGTCAAGAACACAGGATCTGGAGGCTTTAACAGGCAATAGCTGGAAGCAGCTGAGCTCTGCCTGCTGCCAAGTTTTATTCGTTCTCCTCATGACAACAACCACTTCCACAGACACAATATTTACCAAACATCATCTCCTTTGAAATTAAACTCCTAACCCTGAAAAACACCAAATACTGTGGCTGTATGCACTGAGGAGACCTGGGAGAAAACAAAGACCTCTTTGATGGGACCAGTCCCATTCCAACAGCATGGGAAGCACACCGGTGAGGGGAAGGAAAGCACCACGAGCTAAGCACAGATTGCAGATGCAGGGAGCTCATAAATCAGTGTGCCAGCAGAAGCCCAGAGTACACAGCAGCAGAGGGAAGGCAGACAGACAGCAGAGCACTGACAGGAATGGACCACACACAGTACAACCACCAAGGAAGCCAAGCAGAGGAGAAGCACTCCAGCTTCCCCCCAATCAGCAACCCTCCCACGAGCAGCATCAGCACGGGGGGCAGGCAGGCTCAACCCTCAGCCTTGCTGGTGGCCAGAGGCGTTGGGTTGGCAGGGAGCAGCTGCTGGAGAGTTCTCGCAGTCCTGTGGGAAATGCTCCCTGGAGATATCCCAAAGCTGGAGGGGCTGGAGGGGCTCTGTTTACACGGCAAACACAGGGCGTGCTCCCCGGCCTCCGTTACCACACTGTAATTCCCGGGCAAACAGCTTTGCTGCAGGAAGTAGGGAAGCTTCCCAGGTCCTGGGCTTGATCTTCAACACAAACAGCTCCTGAAGTCCAGGCAGCCAGGGCAGCATTCCTCAGAGACAGGAGAGCAGGACTGAGCATGGGAACACTGGGACAGGGACACGTATGGCCCAAGAGGATAAAACCCTCCTTGGAATCATCGGTGCTCTGATGTACCTGCAGATCCCAGCAGTCACGCTTTGGTTTCTTTCTCCAGGAGCAACACAAATCTTGTGCTGATGATCAGAAGATGCAAATGGACATAGCCACACTCTCAGCCAGTGGAAACCAGCCCAACTTTTGGCTGCCAGCTGGGGGAGGAGATTGGTTGATGGGAGGTGCAAACCTAGACAAGAGCATCAAATATTTCCTTCCCTCTGCTACCTGGAAACAAAGTGCTGACTTGGCACTTGAAGACAATATCTCAGGAGCTCTTTTGCCTGACAGCAGATAGACAGCTAAAATACTGTACAATTAGTGAGTTTATGACATAGAAAATTGATGACAAAGTCCTCCAGTAAAGAACGTGTGATCAGTCCTTGTTTACCAGTGACAAAGGAAACAGCAGGTCCTGAGTGTGGAACCTCCTGGCTGGCAGGACAAGGACCTGGTGGCACATTCCAGCTGCTTGTGCTGGGAGTACAGAGCAGAGCCAAGCCCTGAAGTCAGCCCCTGCATAGTCACAGGAGCACCTGCAGACTCAGAAGGACTTGCTGACACCCAGCTGCAACACCCTAAAGGGACGAGCCAAACAACACTGGACTGTGCAACTCAACTGCTCCTGGTGAGCTGGGCCCGCTGCTGCCAGGCCAGGTCAGTTACAGCTCTGCTGTACCTGCAGCCAGTTTGGGAAAGGTGATGTCAAGGGACCCAGGGGGCACAGGCAGGAAGGTAGAAAGATGAAATGCTTCACCCTGAAAATCCTAAGTGATATTCCAAGGTCTCACTACAGGGTTAAATTAGCTGTAATCTCTGCTGGCCTTACTTGCTGCATTCAGACAAGCTGGACAGATAACCTCACCCTTCTGCATTCCAGTTTTCCCCCTGAGCAGAAAGATGGGCTTCATGTCAGCAAAGAAGCTGAGATTGCCCCCTTTTTGGGGGTATGTACCCAATTTCCATTATATCTCAGAGTCATCTGTCCCTGCACCTGTGTGAGATGTGTTGACTGTCACCTCTGCTGCAGGGGGTGATGGGCTCTCTGAGGCAAAGGACACTCCCAGCCCTCGGTGGTGACCATCCGTGTCAGAACCTTCTTCCTCCTCCTCCTCATTCTTCTGCAGATCTTGGTCACTGTCATCATCATCATCATCATCATCATCATCTGCTGCATTGTCCTCAATCACTTCAACCCTCTCTCCAGCCTCGGGGTCTACATCGGTCTTAAACCACACAGCTTTGTAGCCATCATCTGCCACGTGCCTGTCTGTCTTGAGGATTGACTTCACTTCTTTCTCCTGTCCAACCTCTTCTTCCTTTTCTTCCTCTTTCTCTTCCTGGTCGAAGATGACAGTGGAAGCTATGGAGCTCTTTGGGAGCCTCTCCATTTCCTCTGCACTGGAGGAGGCCAAAGAAAGTGCTGGCTGCTCTGGCACAGGAGTCTCTGCCTGGACACTTCTGGTTTCTGATGTCTCACGCTGCATGGTCCTCACATCTGGCTGTTCATCTTCCTGGTAATATTTGTTCTGGTGACCCCCAGAGATTTCCTTGGAGAGCTACAGGAGGAGAGACACATTGTGATTGTAGTGACAGGAAAAGAAACGGGGGGCAGGAGGGAAGGGGTGGCTCCAGTGACTGAGCTCCTGCTCAGGAAAGTTCAGCTTGGTTTGCAGTTAGAACTGTTTGAAGCCAGGGAAAGATGCAGATCCCTGGAACAGACATTTTTTATTGGCTCCATTTCTGGAGTTTTCTCAGATTAGTGGGCTTGTTCTCCAGGAGGGCTGAGCACCAGCACCACACACTGATTTGTACGCACCCCACTCTGCAGTGGGATTGCCCTCACTCAGGGTGAAGGACTTCTGTTACCCACCTGAGCCATGTGCTCTGGACTCATGCCTAGGCTCCTGGCAGGCCCAGCCTATGGCACAGACCAACATCTGCTCAGATGAATTACAGCCTAAACTTTCCAGTGACCAATCTGCCAAGGACCTGAGAGGTCCAAAATTAAATAGCTCAGGTGCAGACGAGTGTCTGAGCCCATGCCTTGGGATAAGGTATGAAGGGACTCTCCTCTCCTTTGACTTTGAAGGATGAATAGTGGTTTATACCACAGACAGGTGTTTTTCAGAGACCGCCCCTGATATATACCACATTCATCCCAGATTTTGTGCTCCATGGAGCTGCAGTGCTCTCTTTGCTGTGTCTGCTCATCATCCACCATACAGCTCCAGCCTCAGGGGCACAAAGAACAGCAGCAAACACCACCAAAGGGATGCCACCTCTGTAAACTTTGTCTCGGGAGTGATTCACCACCTTCACACAAATGTGTAGTACTTGGGCAGCCCATCCATAATTTAAACCCTCCTCAGATCCCATTTTCTAACTCTTAGAAGTTCAGGTACAAGCAAGGCACTTACCTTTCTTTTCATCAGGTATTTGACAGGTTTTCCATACCATCTACTGGATTTCCATACCAGCACTCCAAGGAAGACTAAGGCAATTAACAGCAGTGCTGCTAATGTCCCCCCTAAGACAGCCATGTCCTGAGCAGAGTACATCTTGTCAGAGGGGGTTACAGCTGTGAGGAAAACAAACCAGTGTTACAAAGCCTAAAACTGGCAGGCAGCATTTTCCAACACAACTCTTCACTGAGGGAGAAACTGACCAATTTTTGAAGGGCAAGGAAGCATCCTATGCTGCAGAATGTGACAGTGATATATCTGATACCACAGAAAACCTTTTTTTTCTGTCCTAAAAGCAGAGGACTTCTTTTTTTATTGCACAGAATATTGTCATTTCCAATAAATTCAGTGAAATGGAAATAGCAGCGATTTACAGGACAGAGACTTTTACCCTGTGATTTAACTAAGTTAATAAATACCTGACTGCATCAGGCAAGCAGATGCTACATGGAGTAAAGCTATTTAGGCCTTCGACTTTCCTGCTTCACCGTTTTACACCAGAATGCAAAAATGAGGTTTGCTTGTACGTCTGTGTGTGAAAATGCAAAGCTTCCTTTCATCTGGAACATCCCCTCCAGTACACATGAGCACATCAAAATAAGAAACAAAGAAGCAGAATAGGAAATAGGAAAAGCATTAGAAAGTCCCAGGACAAGAAAAGCTTTCCTGCCCTTTTGTAGCTGTAGCAATATTGCCCAGCCTGCTCAGGGGCAGTTTCTGCTTCCAGCCACTGGTCAGTGTCAGGCATTTGTACAGAGATCGACACCAGACTGGAAAGACAGTACCATTCTCAGCTTTGCTTGGTGGTGGGATTCTCTAAGTTTTCCAGCTTCATTTTGTAGTGTAAATGACTCTCATTAATGATTAATGAAACAAGGTTTTGTTCTCCTGCTGACCTGTTTATGATAATGGAATTGGAGTATTCCCTCTGTGTTTGATTCTGCCTTCAGTTTATCATTAACGCCTCGGCGAGGATTTAGGACCTCAGTGAATTTTTGCCGCTTAATCCTGTCTCCTGGGGAGCCACAGCCCACAGAGAGTCACAGAGCTGTGTAACTCTGCATATTCAACAGCACCATTGTTCTGTGTGGCTTAAGCAGCAAGGGCAACATTTCAAAATTGCCCTGAAGTGTTGGTACATGCTAGGAACATTTTCAGCTCTGTGTGCTGACACCTGGACTAGTTTTATGCTGAGCTGGGCTGTGCCCATAAATGGGGTTTAGGTGGGTTTTAGCTGTGAAGTGACACTACCTTTAGGGAATCCAAATTTACACCCAGGAGCCCACTTGTTTTTCCCACCCTATGACGGTGGTGATGAGAGGGTGAAGTGATGGAACATCAATCACACATCATTGTGTAGAATCCAGTAGAGTCTGGGCATTGTCTGCTGATCCTGAGATGAAAATTCATTATATTGGTTCATCTTAATCCAAATCGTAAGAAGCTTCGTGAACTTCAAACCTAATTTCTTTATTAGACCAATTTAAGAGTCATTCCTCGGCAGTATGGAAGTGTGAGCTGTTTTTACACTGACACGGTTAAACAGTAGCTGGAGGGGTACCTATAAAGCCTCATGTCTATCTTATTTCTCATGGGCTGTTTCTCCTGTAACACCATAAAATGCTGGTGTAAAAGAGCCTGACCTGACCTGAGTAGAAAATGCCTTGGCTCATGGGCAAGCTTGGCTTTGGGGTGTGCCAGCTGCCCTCTGCTCTGCCTAAGACAGGCAAGAACCTTGCAGTTTTGTCTGTGTTTGGCTAAAAAGGAGCAATGATGTACCGAGGTCTCCTTTGCCATGATAAGACATCCTGGGTTATTTCCCAGCATGAACCAACCCCAGATTTAGCTTTGGAACAACAAGAAATGACACTACAACACACAGCACCACTTAAAGTCTCAGGAGGCTCTTTGAGGCGTGTGGTGACTACGCTGTGAGGATGTTGTTGGGGTGTTTTCTCTCTTGAAGCCACCACAGAACCTCCTGTAGGTACGGGGCTGGCCTCAGCCCAGGCCCACAGACTTCAGCAGGTGATCCAGCACGGCCAGTTTGCTGCAGAAGTGGAAAAGACTCCCCAGTCAACTCCACAGAGCAGAAAACAGAGATCCCCCCAGCCTACCTGTGGCAAGGATGACCTCCACGACAATTATGGTGCTTGCCTCCTGCAGGCTCAACACATCTTTTCCAACAGCCTATGGGAACATGGGAGAGAGATGGCTTAGGGACTTCCAGATCTCCAGCTCACTCTTAAAGTCTGGGGGGGGCCCTTTGAGGACAAAGTACCTTGTCCCTCACCACAGCCCTTCACTGTGACTGGACAGCCTGGTCACAGGGGAACAAGAGCTCTGAAGATTCCCTGCCCTGGGACTGGAGGAGCTGAACCACATTCCTGCTCTGCGTTTAGCTCCCAGCACAGTGCAGAGCACAGGTTCTGAGGCGGTGTGGGGCAGGAGCAGCAGGTGTTGACACCTCTCTGTGCCCTGCCCATGGAGCTCCAGCAGTGCTGTGGCCAGCCTGGTTCAGACAGCTCCACAGGGCATGGCACTGTGCCAGGCAAGCCTTAGGCAGGCATGTGGACAAAGGGAACATCCAGCTTCTTACAAGTCTAAAGTTATTGACTGCTTCATTTGACGCAAGCGAAAAGAGGATTTTTATTCCTCCTTCTTTCCATGCCCTGCCAAAATACCCAAGAAAGCTGCCCTTACCTGGATGGTCACAGTTCCTGGGGACTCCAGCACCACGTTGGTCAGGATGAGCCCATCCCTGGTTGCGATGAAATCGGTGCTGTTTTTGAGAGAGTACTTGATGTTGGGGTTGACTTTCTGAAAAGCCAGAGAGTGGGTGATCAGACCACACTGTGCTTCATGTGCATCTTCCCAACAACCCCTTAGCAGGACTCATCCAAAACACCTGAGGTATGAGCGGGTGTGGAGAGCAATAAATAAACCTGAGCTGAGTAGGTGAGAAAGGCTGAACTCAGCTGTGTTCACCCTGTTGCTCAGAGGTCAAGAATGTATCACAAAAACATTAAAAAAAAAATCCCAAGTCTTAACCCAGCTTGTGTTGGTAACTTTAGTACTTGCCCAAGCAAAACACAGCTATGCAGGTGATCTGGGGGACTGGCTTTGGAAGAGGGGAGTCCAGCAGCTTCTCCCCATTACATCACACCATAAGAGGTTCTGATCTCTGCGGAATTTCCAAGGGAATATAACATGGAACACTAGAGGACAACATGTGTTTGCCTCTCTCCAGCTTCCCTCCCTCGTGTTTCCCAATCCTGCTTTAAGCCCGAAGCAGTGAGACAGAACACAGTGCACTTTTTAGTTTCTTACATCGGGGAAATCCTTATCCATTGCCGTTATCACCAGCGGGGTGGAAGGATCCCCAGCTTGGTAGACGAAGCTTCTCTGGGGCAGCCCAACAAACACTGTCCCGTCGTAGACCTCCTTCTCGAAGTAGGGTGGATAATCACTTTTACTGATGACCTTGATCTCTACAGTGGCTACAGAGTATTTCCTTGTGTTGCTGACCTGGGTGGCCTGGAGAGAAAGAGAGAGAGATGCCAGACTTCTCCTGCCCCTGATGAGACATGAAAGGAAAGGCTCGATCTGAAGCCCATTGCAATTCCCAACTCAGCAGAATGTCCCCAGGATTAATTCCTTTGCTGTCACTACCCACACCTGAGGGGAAACTCTCAACTGCTGCAGGAGCTTTGCATGTGGGTTGGTGCAAGACATAGGTCAAACACTGGGCCCTTCAAAAGAAAGGGAGTAACTGAGTTATTACTGAGGCCATTGACTCCTGTTGAACCCAGGCTGCTGCTCCCTAGAAATCCAGCTGTGCTGGGTGGCTGGCTGTAATGTCATAACTTACCATAACTTGCAACAGAAAGGAATCTGGGGAAGTCACTATTTTGTTCATGGTTAGATTCCCTGTGTCTGCATCCACTGAGAACACTCCGTCTGTATTCCCTAGAGAAAATGCAAAGACCATTCAACCATCAGGTTCTTTCATAAATGACCTGGAGCTCACAGACTCATTCTTCCACATCTTAGTGAAAATACCCTCAAAGTATTGCCCTTGGGTAAATACCATTTATTTTTTTTTCTGTTTTTCTTGCCTGCCTGGCTGCTCCAAAGGCTGGGAGTGCTGGCCAGGGATGCAGAGGGACACATTAGATGTGTGTGAACCCAATTAAATGAGGTAGGACAACAAAGCTTTGCATTCTGCCTAGGCCCACATATTGCCAGTCTAAAGAATGACAAATGCCCAGAGCCTCTGGTGCAATTTGAGGACAGAAAATCTCCATCCAGTTCCCACTCTGCTCTGGCAATGCTTATTTCTCTTTACTGACTACAGAGGGAGCCTAGAGACAAACCTTGTATTTATGTACGGGTAGAAATCAGATTCCTACATCTGTGTGGGAATCATAAAAGTACCTATGTTGGATACATATTGTAACATAAGGAGAATTTTTAGTTCTCTTCCTCACCCTGAGACACTGTGGGCTCTCTTTTGACAAGGATCTGAGTCACTGACTGTGGGGAGAGAGGCCACAGTCCATCCAAAAGCCAGTGGAATTTAGGGTTCTTTAATACATTTGATATCAGGAGGATATTCACAGCTGAGGTGCCATGAGGCAAAACAGGTAAAGGGAGAGGAACACTCCACTTGACCAATATGATCTTTGCCTTGATCCTTTTGGAATCAAGACTAAAACAGGGCAGAGGAGGCAGTGGCAATGTGCTGGGGAATAAAAACATAATTCTGGGCAATGAACGGAAATTAGGCTGATAATGTGGGAATTTTAGGTTCAGCTCAAAGACTACATGAAAGTAGCATGACCAGATTTACAGAATCACATCTAAAAGCTTAAGATAAAACATCTCATCTCACAAAAAAGCCAAAGTCTTTTTGAAACAGATTTCACTGCGATCGGTTTGTGGGACTGTAATTCTTTTTTTCGTCCACTCTTTTTTTCTTCCAGTCTGTTTCTTCTACTTAATCCACAGTGTTCTGTGGATCTAGTTATGTTTCTGTGACAAAAACAGAGGGGCAAATCCCAAGCCCTCCCTCAAGTGCTGTTGGCAGGTACCACAGGAGACACCAGCAATGTCCCTTGTGGAGTGTGATGAGGTCTGCTCACCCCCAACAATACTGTACACGATCCTGTCACTGATGGTGTAGTCAGGGTCAACAGCGTAGATGGGTCCTGGCTCCAGGAGGAGCGGGTCCGTCTGCAACAGCAAAGCAAACAATCACACACCCCAAGCCAGCACCAGACCGGCAACTGGAGCTCTCCCACCCCAGCGCGGATCCAGTGGCTCTGCCTGGGCAGAATGGGATTTATTGCTGGGAGGTGTCTGTGACAGGGCACAGGTGAGACGGCCTTGAGCTGGTGTTCCAACTCTTGCCTCTCCTGTGATGTGCTGTAGGAGCAGAGAGAAGCAGTGCTGCTTGGGGTGGGGGGATGATGAAGGTTCCCTGTTCTGCTGAACCATCTGCACTATAACTGGAGACCAGCATGAGCTCATGGGAATTATTCAGTGCTTCCCACTGGGAACAGCCCCAGGGGCACTGTCTGAGCCCTCCTGCTCACCGACATCTCGGAGATGTTGACCCTGCCGGAGTAGGGGCTGCTGATGCAGACGCTGGTGTCATTGTGGAGGTAGTTGCAGGGCAGGAACCAGGGTGCCCGGGTGTCACTCTGCTTGATGACGATGGTTATTGTTGCAGTGGCCGTGTGGGTGCGGTCGGGGCTGGTCACAGGCCTGTCCTGCCCCCAAGGCAAAGCACACTGGTGAGACACAAGTTTCACTGCCAAAACGAGGGCCCATCTGCCAAAAGCAGTGGCCTGGGGCCTTTAGCCATTGTCACTCTATTCTCTTTAATTAGCAATCTATGTGAGAGTAGTTAAATCAGTGGCTTTTCTTGTTCTGCTGACAAAGGTAGGCTGACTGCAGGTCTGTCACTGGAATTATGGAGAGGGAAAGGCTGCTCCAAATGCACTCCCCCAGTCCCCACCCTCCCTCCTGCTATCCCAGAAATCTCCCATCCAGACTCACCCTTCAGGTAAGAGGGACCAGGCAAACGAGGCATTCTGTTCTTCCTGAACCACTTACCCTCGCATACAAGAGCAACGTTGTTGAATTAAATTTGTCATAGTCCAATGCTTTTTGTAAATAAATTTCTGGGTTATTAACTCCTCTTATGGCAAAATAACCATCTGTGTCCTGGCAAGGGAAAAGGAAAAATCCTATAGCAGACTCAATCACAGACACATTCCAAATCCTGCTCATTGCTGTGTTTGTCATCCCAACTGGACCTTTAATCCTGGGGACCTGGATGAGGGGCAACATGGGAATGTCTGATCTACTTAATCTTTTGGCATACTGGAGTTGCCTGGCTTTGTCAGAAAGGTTTGTTCTTGTGAATTTCCTCTCTCAGACCTCCTGCCTTGCCAGCCCACCTGCTCAGCAGCTTCTGGATTCATTTCCTACAGTTAGCAAGTTGCCAACAATCCTTGATTTTGGGTCCCTAACAGCCAAGCAATCTCACTTCCATGCACAAAAAGGTCAAAGAGGGCTCAGCCTTTGAGAGCTGGCAGGATCACCCGCCTTAGCCTAACACAGCTGGACTTTGAAAGAAACTATAAAGCCAAGTTGAAGTATCGTGTTGCATTTTACTCTATGACCTTCTCCACTTGCTTTGGTTCTCCTTTAATCTTACGCCTCTGAATTTCTAAATCCCTCCGGATTTACACCAATGTGAATGCAAAGTCTGATTCCAGAGCTGAAAAACTGGTGGTTTCTGTTCATAGAAACTTAAATTCCCTGGGGATATAGAAATAACAGAGGCACTGTCTGCTCTTTCCACAATGCTTTTCAAAAGTGCAAACATACATTTGATTTTTCTCTTGAATTTCCTTTTGATTTTCGTTTACAGCCAGCCCTTGCACCCTAGGCTGGCATTAGTTTAACTGTGTGCACAATCCATTTCCTGTGCTGCTGCTGGCAGTTAGGACTCCTTTCCCCATCAGACTCCGCACAATTCTGAGCTCCCTGAGGTACAAAGGTCTCCTGGTGTTTACAGATCATGCCAACAAGGCTTCCCTGAGTCATATGGGTCTGAATATCCTAGATGAAAATTTAACCTGTACAGTGCATTAGAAGTGTGAGCAATAAGAGAATTCAATATCTGCAGCATTGATGGCTCTGTTCTGCTAACCAAATCAATGTTTGGGCTTTGTAAAAGATGAGAGAGCTAAATGCAGCGACCTTCTCCTGAAAGCTGGGGCTCTTCTGAATCCAGCTTCTGCAGAGCTACTGTTTGTCCCCAGAGATGCTCACCTGCACTGTGGTAGCAAGTTCGTAGTAGATGGTGTCCAGGTCAGCATCGGTAGCACTTAATTCTTCACGGGCTACAATGGCTGTGTCCACTTTTGTATCCTGAAAAAACATGTTGTTGTGGTTATTGTCTGTGTGAAATGGATTGAAGTCCTCTCCCTGCTGACCCTTCCTCAGTCCCACAGCACTCAGTGAGGCAGTGCTCTCTTCCCTTCCAAAAACCCCTCACCTCTGGGACATCCCTGGTGAGGTTTGGCTGCGCAAACACAGGGCTGTTGTCATTCTCGTTCAGAACGGTAACCAGGATTTCCAAGGAATCACTCTGCAGAATGGGCAAATCAAAGAATCAAAGACAAAAATAGACTGTTGGGGCTGATCTTGCTTTGCAGAGTGACCAGAGGGGATGGTGTAAGGATGGGGGCTGGATGGGGCTGGGCTTTGCAGGCAGCCCACATCCTGGGGTGGGATTGTGGGCTTGCTGCCACCTCCTCTCCACTGGCAGAGCCTTGGTGCTCTCTGTGACTATGAGAGCAGCGTGTCTGCCCACCCCGGTGTGGGGATTAGGAAGAGCAGAGGGAAGCAGGTGCTGCCCGCGGTGCCTTGTCCCAGGGCTCAGCGTTGGGAGAGCACTCACCTGGCCAGCAGGGTCCTTGCAGGTCAGGTACACCAGCAGCGCGGGGTCTTCCTGCATGAAAAACAAACCCACCCACTGTAGAAACAGCCCAGGAGTACAAACTCTGGCTAAAGCAAATGAGCCAAATTCATGCTTTGCTGGTTCAGAAACGCTGCTGAGCTTTATTGTATTTTCAGGTGTATATAACTTTTCCTTTCTTTCCTTAATGCTGGAATCTTGTTTATGATGACATCAAAGCAGCCCCATCTTCCAGGCTCTCTCCCTGCAATTCCTGTAAGATGCTGGCAGAGCTAATCTGCCATTCTCTCTCGCCTCAGGTGAATTCAAACAGATTTCTTTTAAAATTAAATAAATCAGAAACATTCTGTGCAGCGAGTACAGTGGCACCAGCGGGGTGTTAACTCTGGCTGTTGCTCTTTGCTCAAGTAAATGTGGGTTTTTGCATTGAAAGGGAACTTAAGGATGCCTGTGGCTGAAACAGAGCACTCCAGGGAGCTAAAATACATTACCAGCAACCTAAGTGAACACAGTGACCTTTATACTGCATTTCTGCTTCACACAAGATCATAGAATCCCAGAATGATTTGGGTTGGAAAGGACCTTAAAGCTCATCTCATTCCAACCCCCTGCTATGGGCAGGGGACACCTTTCACTAACCAAGGTTGCTCCAAGCCCCATCCAGCCTGGCCTTGGACACTGCCAGGGATGGAGCAGCCACAGTTTCTCTGGGCACCCTGTGCCAGGGCCTCACCACCCTCACAGGGAAGAATTTCTTCCCAATATCCCATCTAACCCTGATCTCTGGCAGTTTGAAGTCACTCTTCCTTATCCTGTCGTTCCAGGCCCTTATAAATGGTCTCTCTCCATCTTTTCTTTTGCTCCCAAACTCACACAACTGAAATAACATTTCCTTTAGAAATAGGTTAAGAATCCTTGGAATCCCAAGACTCCACGTTGAAACTCATTGCATCCCAGCATTACCCATCCCATCCTTAGAGCCTGCCAGCTAAAGGCTTACCTCATAGTCCACACACTTTGTCAGCCGCAGCTCGGAGCCCTCAATGGTGAAGAATTGGCCATCGGGGAAACTGGGATCAATTGTTAGGGTGAAACCTGGCTCCACGTGGATGGTGGTCACCACGTAAGGACAGGCATTTTCAGGAACGCTCGGTTTGCTGTTATTGACAGAACATCCTGGAAAAACACACAAATAAGATGCAAAATGCCAAAGGATTCACATTGTGAAGGAGCTGGGTGAGAGCTGTGGTCACAAGTTGTGGAGCAAAGCTTTCTTGGAGCATAGCAACCTCCCACCTGTAACAGGGCCACCCCCTCCCATGGGAGACATTCCTCAGAGACAAGGACCTTGTGATAGAGCTTACCTGGTGCCTGTGCCAAAACCTGTGCCGAGAGGGGCAGCAGCAAGAGTGCAGACATGAGGAGCCAGTGAGGAATAGCCATGGTGAGCTGCCAGTTGCTGAAAAATCCCTTTTTCCAACTAAGCTGATTTTCTCTGTGTTCTGCCCTGTGCCCTTGTCTGCGTTCACCACTTTATGGCATCAAGAAACACCAGCTGGCTGTGGATTGCTGTGGTTCAACCTTTGCCTCTTTGTCCCATTGGATGACTTATTGAAGGATTTACCAGTCATGGAACATGATGACGCATAAATCCTTGCTGCTTCTTTTTTCCCTGTGTCTTTCCTATCCTAAACTCTCTGTGGCAACAAGGATATATTTGAAGCAGTTCAGAACTCAGAGTAAAGCCCCTGCCCAGCTGAGCATGAAGGACAAGGGCTGGTACTTCGGAAGCTGCCTGTGTACTCCAGCCCCTCCCACTGGGAAGGAGGCAAATTTGGTTTCTGATGTGCCAGAGATGGGGCCTGTAACCCACAAGGTGAGCAAGTGGATCCCAGCAGTGACAAGGCTCAGCTGCAGCCCAGGGAATGCCCAGCAGCTTTGTAGGGAAAATGTATCTCCTTCTACCAGTGGCTGCTCCTTGTAGAGATGCTTCCCAGAGTTTCCTTCCAGGAGATTTCACACCTGGAAATCTTCAACTATTTGAATCTCAGCAGCTTCCTGAAGTTTTCAGGGGACCTCTGCTCTCACTGATCTTTTTAAATTCTTTCTGATTTCAGGAAGTTCTCAGATGCTGCACCTCAGCCAGGTGGTTATTAGCAGCTTAATGAAATCCAGGCTGTCAACACTCCTTCCAAAAGTATTCCAAAAGGAATCTTTCCTAGCAGAGACTTCCTGTGGACCAAAATGAACAGTTGCCAAGGTTTGTTCAGCTCCTCAGTAAGGGAATGGTGCTTAGGTGACCATTCGAGTGGGAACAGCTCCTTTTGCAGGTGTCAGGTCCATCATAGATGGTGAAAACTGCTGGAGCAGCATGGGCTGGGCAGGACTGCACTCAGCACAGGATTGCAGCTGAAGATCCTTATTTTAGACCTGCTCTCCAAAATCCACTGGTTTTACAGGAAAGCTGGAGTGGCTGTTCCGTCAAAAGGGGGCAATCTGCCTCTGTGGCACATAAATCTCATTAAGTGGTGGGAACAAATTATTCCTTGTGGAGCTTTGTCTTTAGTGGCTCTGACAAAGCTGGGCCATCAACTCCAGGGGCAGAATGGAGCAGAAACAGCTTTTACAGTGAGTATCTCTGTTGTGTAGCTCTCAGAACATTTCTTTGCCATAAAACGTAACATCTGGCTCCGTTCTTGCTACATGGAGCCCTGAGTCCAACCTCTGTGCACAGCTGGACTGTAGGCACTCCCCAGTCCCAGCCACATGTCCCACTATGCCTCATGTAGGGGAATCCTGGCAGAATGCCCCTCCCCTGCATTTCTAATGATCCAAGACCTCGTAACGGAACCACGCTTATTCCAGTTTCCCAAAGAGCAGCCAAGGCACAGGCACAGCTAACCATCTTTATTTGGGATCAGCAGCAGGCAGCCAGATGCCAGCACAGACTGGAAGGGATGTGCTTCACCCAGGCTCCATCTACTGACAGCAGTTCACACTCACGTACATTTAACTTTGGATAATCTCAGAGGTTTCATTGGCTTTTGACTGCTTTCCAGGATTATTTTTATTTTATTTGCCTATCTCAAGAGTTTTTCCTAAGCAAGAGCTTCCTTGTTTATTTTCAAGGCCATACATGTGCAAAGCTGTCTTCTTGGCTGTTTCTTTCCCTTCAGCTTCATTCAGAACCATCTGTATCTTCCTTCATGTCTGCAACCAGCTGCTTAGAGAAGGGGCAAACGTACTGGCCGGTAATGGCAGCAGCCTCCCTGGCATCTCTGTCCGAGCGGCTGTGGGAAGGGAAAAATGAGGGATAGTTCATTATTCTCAGGAGCATGGACTGCAGGAAGTGTGACAAGGCCACCTTGTGACATTCAAGGATGACTCCAAGGAGCAGTTGTATGATAGAGGGATCATGGCTGCCTGCTGCCAGGCACTCCACAAATGCACAGTGGTGTTTCACCTCCATTGTGGACACAGGAGGTACTAAGGGCCAGATTATTCCTCCTAATTATAGTGATTTAAGAGGTAGAAGTCTAAGGGAAAGTTTTTGGGCACTAGGAAAAGACAACACCCTGATGTGGGACAACCCATCCTGAGGTGTGTGTTTGAATCAGCAGCTCAATCCAGACAGGGTAGCAAAGGCTTTCTTTCAATTTTTACCATTAGATCGCATTTCCTAATGGGATAAATAATTGCTTCAATCCAGAATGACAACTCTTAGGAAATGATTAGGAAAAGATATTATTTTGCTTCCCTGGGTTTTACTGTTTTTAACAACTGCCTTTTCCATGGCCATTCATAAAAGTCCTCTTTTGGCTTCAGTATTGTGGGGCTCAGGGCCACAGAGGTGACCAATCTCTCCTGCTTACCTGGTGTTCAGAAAGCTCTGGTACAACCAGAGAAAGCAAAGCTCCTCAGGGCTGTTTACTCCCTCTCTCCCCTGCACGTCTGTGTTGACCGGGCCAGGAGAGCTGGTTTAGATAAAGAAAATTAATAATAGTTAAAACCTCCAAAACACCAATAATGTAACCATAACCACTGCAGAGCAGCATTTGCACCTTGTGTTGTATCTGTTGCTGTGCTCACAAACGTGGCCTCAGTGGAGGCTGCTGGCCCAGTGTGGCAGTGAGAGCCATGGCTGGGGACTGGGACACCAGAGGTTTCCTCTCACCTGCGCTTGCGGCCCATGAGGTTTTGGATGAATTTCTGAACCTGGGCGTTGCCTCTCATCTTGCTGTACTCGCTGGTGAACAGCCCATCCGAGTGCCTCTGGGACCTGTGCGGGGACAGCATGGGAGGGGCTGCTCCTCCCGGCCACTGCACGTGGGACTCACCACGAGGCACAGCAGTGCCTCTCCTCCCACCACTGCAGGGCCCGTACCCCTCCCCTTCTCCTCGTCACCTTGGGCAGCCAGTGCCCAGGCTGGCTGTGCAGCTGGAGAGCTCAGCTCCGTGGGCGGCCCCTCAGAGCAGGGATCCCACGTCCCGCTGGAGGCTTCCCTGCGCCAGCAGGGTGGATGTGGCTGGTCCTCACCTGTCCTTGAGGCCCACCAGGTTCTTGACCAGCTGCCGCACGTAGGCGTTGCCGTTCATCTTGCTGAGTTCGCTGTGGAAGAGCCCGTCTGCGTGGCGCTCCGACCTGCCCATTGGGATGGGGAAGGGGGGGCCAAAGGAACGGTTTAAAACCACACAAGAAAAGGCATTAAGCACTGCTGCCTCAAGGCAAGAGTCCCAAACGCACACGGGCAAGAACTCGTGCCACTTTGGCAAAGTTTCACGAAACAAGGGAAAAGCTTACAGGAGCTTAAAAAATGTCTTTGTTAAACATGACACAGGAAAACGACCTGCCCTTGCTTTTACTGATGTAATCACCTTGCCACAAGGATGTAGGAATGTGGGGTTATTGCTGATTCAGCACGAAAGAGTAGGGTGAGAGGCTGGAGAAGTAATAAACAAACACGCAGAGACGCAAAGTTGAGGAACACTTAGGTAAGGGCAGCAAAGACCAGCCCTTGCAGGTGACTCCCTCGGTGAACTCGGTGAACTTACAGGGCTGGCTATTTCTGGTTATGTTTTCATGGGACCAGGCTATTGGGAACAGAAACTTTCACCTCTATCAGGCTGTGTAAGTGCACAGCAGGAAAACGGACTCAAAAGTGTCTTTGTAACTGTGTTTTGTTTTGGGGTCACAAATTTTCTCCTGAATTAAGTCAAATTAACGTTCCCATTCTTAAGCAAGAAAAAACATTTCCAGTACTTGCACTTATTTAACTAAATCTGTTTAGGGAATAAGAAGATCCACAAGCAACCACTGCAAAGTTCAGGAAGGCAGTTAAAAGGCTGAGTTTACATCTGGGAGGCTCTTCGAACAAAAATCATAGAGAAAAAGGAAGCAGAGTCCCAAGAAATGCTTACCTCTCCCAGGATGGCAGAGATGCTGAGAAGTGGGACAGGACAATCATGGGAATAATTACTTGCCACAGAGCTGTCATCATGGAAACCATGTTCTCTCCTGAAATAAAGCACGAGGTTTTGTGAGCAGCAGAACAAATGATATTGGTGTGTGCCTGGTACAGTTCATGTGCCCCACAGAGACAGGGCTGTGGAAACACCACCACTGTAATTAAATTAGGCAGGAATTCCTGCCAGCAGAGATAAACACCTGGAGACATCTGCAAGGGGCTTTCAGACAAAAAAAAATGATTTTAAAAAAATTTATGTGCTAAAGAAAATTCATCCATGCATAGAGGAAGGGAAGGGCTCATATGTGTGCCCATATCCACCTATCCTCTAGTCTTTCAAGAAGGAAAAACAAAATAACACACATTTGTAGTCGCAGCAGACCCTCCTATTTTGTTCTTTTACTGAAATAAGAAGAAAAGTACATTTTGTTTATCACAAGCCATTGCATGTTTTCCCCCTTGATTCCCAGGTTGTTTCCCCCTTTATTCCCAGGTGCTCACTCTTCCTCAAGGGTCATTCAGCAGCTCTACCTGTAATTTATAATACATCTTTTTATTTTTTGCCTTCCTCCTGCAAAGAAACAAACCTTCATCACTGTCCTGCAAACTCTCAGATAGCACTTGCTAACCTCAAATCAAAGTCCTCCCACTTGGCTTTAACTTTATTCTGAAGCTAAACAGTACAAAGAACATGACAGGACTGACACAGAATTCTGAACACTGTCTAGCCACCCTTCTGGGACTGTTTGCTGCTCTGGAGGTGCTGCAAGATGAGAAGAGGCACAAGGAGAAAGAACAAGAGTGAGGGATTTATACAGAAATTTATTCACTGTAAACCACAGAGCAAATATTTAATGGGGGCTGCAGAGCAAACAGATGAGAGGATGAAGGAGACATAAGCTTCATCTCACACACACTTTGAGCTTTAGTGTTGTGTTTTCCTGCCTGATCTAGCTTTGAGGGGACGGAATAGTAAAACAAGAAGGACATTTCAAAGATCAGACTCTTACTGGAGTCCAAACAAGGCAGACTCCACTGTCCTGGGATGCAGGAGGAGCTGAAAACAGCCACCAAAACCAGAGCATCCTTGGCCAAGGGGAACCTGGATCCTGAGCCTGTCCTTCCATCTGCCCAACAGCTGTCACACAATGCCCTGACCCCAGGATCTCACCTCAGCATTTGGCCTCCCCTGGGCTGGCATTTCTCTGGGAGCACCATATTTAAGAGACCATTTTAAACCCCATCCCTAGCTCCAGAGTTTCCCCTGTCTTCATAATCTTTCTGGCTGCTGATCTGGTGATCAACTTCTCTTTCCTCTTTCCTCTTTCTGAACATAATTTTGTCTCCCCTGGGTAGACCATATTTGCTTGTTGAAGTTCCCAGAAGCAGTGATGGCTGTTGGGGAACTTCTCCTGCCTATCAATAATGATTGCATTGTTTTTTTAAATTAGTCAGACCACAAGATAGATTTCCAGTGTCATCACAGAAGGGCTGTTTAACCTTCTTAAGATACTTCCAAGCTTTTAATTTCCTCCCCATTGATGCTGGTTTTCAGTCACTGCAAACTCTTTGGCCAGCTGGGACCTTTAGCTGACAGAACTACGCCCCAAGCCAGCCCAGGAGCCCTGAGGAGGGAAATCCTCCATATTCCAGCACTGCTGCTCAGGACATGGATGGCCTCATGGCAATGGCTCAGCAAGGCATCACAGAGGTCTGAAATCCACCCCCCAAAGTGAAAGAGGGGGGAAGGCAGCATATGCAGCCCACCCACCCCAGCTGGGACTCACCAACCCTGGTCGCTCACGGCTCGCAGCTGATGCTCCACTGCCTGCTCCTCTCAGGGACCCCTATAAATCTGCAGCCTTATCACAAGCAATTATTTGGATAAAGATATGGATATGAGCAATCATGATTAACAGCAAATAATGCAGCAGGGTTGGAATGTCCTTTTAATTACCTGATCGGGTCATTCACAGCAATTTGATGGAATATTTCTGCTGATGGATAATAATTCCTGCTTCTGCCTATAATGACATTTGTTGGGCAAACATCCCTGTACCAGTTGATTCGCTACGATTGTCATCATTGTTTCCTGGCTTTAATTACCTCTTGATAGGAGCTTAATCTTCTATTCTTGTCTTTTCATCCTGGCTTGGGCTGTGTTTGCAATTGCCAGGATCTGTCAGTGAGTCCCTGTGTGTACCAGTGATTTGGCTGAACGACATGTCACTTTTTAGGGCAAGCATTGCCTGATCAATAGGATCAGGGCTGACTTTTCCACGAGGGGACAACACCTTCTGAGCTGTGGTTTCACCTGGGAAAGGTCTGCCGAGTACAAATTTTGTCACAGCATCTAAAAAACCAGCATACTTATACATGCATGGAAAACATCCTGAATATATTCCCTGCCATTGCTGGGGTTTGGAACTGGTTGGTCTCAAATACTGCAGCTAAAGGTGACATGGAAATGGAAGAAGAAAATAGGATTACCCTTCCTCTCCGTCTTTATATTGTATAAAGTAGCTTGGAAGGAATAATCACCAAAAATAATTTTTTTAGTCTTCCAACTGGAGAAACGGGAGCTACTACTTATCTTTCTTTTTCCTTTCTTTTTATCTACTTATCTTTCTTTTTCCTTGGAAAAGCAGAGGGTGTCCCCATGACTAGAGGACAGGGAGGGACAAGATTTTCCCCATAACTTTCCCTTGGAAGAAGGCCCCAGGCCCTGATGAGCAGAACCGCAGCCCTGTGAATGCAGGCTGCAGCCAGAGCCCTGCAACAGGGAAGGGGAAAACAGCAGGGACACTCCAGGTCCCACTCCTCGGGCTGGAGCACCGAGACACGCCATGGTCAGCGCTAGGACTGGGGAGCCCATTTCCTCCTCTGGACAGCGCAGGTCAGTCCTGCACTGGTCCAGGCATTTCCCAACCACTTTCCTCTCCTCTCTGTACCCGCTTTCTCCAGCTGCAGCCTTCTGCCTCTGCTTCTGCCTACAGTGGTGGTGGCAGCCTCAGGTTTATAAAAGAGGCTGAACAACATGTAGGGAGCTAAAAATTACTAATGTGATTTTCCTTCCTTTGCAAACAACCTCAGTGGGTCTGAAATGCCCCCAAGCTCTGGGTAAACTCAGTTTGCCAAGAGAATCTGGATGAGGACAGAGAAGAGGCTGGAATGACAAAGTGGCCCCACGATGGCAGCAGAGGGTGGAAAACAGGACACTAAACGCTTCTGAGGACTGGAAGAACATGAAATAAGTAACCTGATTAACTACCTTGCATCAAAAAATGGTGTTTGCCTCCAGCAGTAGGGGCAGAGTGAAAAGGTGATGGGGTAAAAAACGGTGTGGCTATGCCCAGCACTCCTGCAACTTAATGCAGGTGACAACCGTGGGCTCGAGCTCCAATGCAGCTCTGGAGGCTCCTGATGAGAAAATTCAGGGCCATGAAGAGAACTCAAAAGCATTTGCAAGCTGAAATTTATAACTGAATAAACAAGAGCCCAAACCAAATCCTAAGTCCTGAAACAACATCTGATTCTCCTTAACCAGAATTAACATCAAACTCTCATCAGGAGACATTATGGAAATAGGAGTAATAAAGAATCCTGCTTAACAGTATCAGTTGAAAGGAGCTTTGTGAATTTGCACCTTGCTTCTCCCATTCTCCATTTGTGCGAACACTCCAAGCCCCAGCAGGGGAGTGGAGATTCCCCTTGCCTGCATCCAGCAGGCACAAAGCAGGATTAAATTTAAACTCATTTAGATGGACTCTAACCCATCATATCTGCGCAGTATCACTGCAGAGAAAAGCTTTCAGCTTTTTTCTGGCTCTAAGAATGATACAGGAAATGAGTGGCCTCACCTGATCCCTGCTCCTGTACCACTGCCACACCTGCGGGCACAGGAAGTCAGGGCTGGACTGATCCCAGCCCCGAGCTCCCTGACTGACCTGTCCATGGCACATAACTGTTTTACAGGATTTTAGCAAAGTGCCACAAACAGGTGACACTGAGGAGTGCTGAGGCTTTGCAACCACACTCCTTGAAGACAGCAGGGAGAAATGTCCCAGGACAGGATGGAGAAGGGTTCTGTGAGCTTTGGGGCCATTCCTGAGCTGCCCTGGGGACGCTGCCAGGTGTAAAGCCATCAGGATCTTTGTGCAGTCTCTTGTGCTTAGGCTTGACACTGACTGACGTGCCCAGCGTGGAGAGACCTGTGATGGGGTGCATTAAGTAAATCCAGTTGCCATGGGTGCCAGGGCTATTCCCAGTAGCCACGCTGATGGCTGGGAACACCCTCGTGCTGACAGAGAGCAAAGATTATGAAACAGAGGGGCCACCCCCCTTCAACACCCAGGTTTTGGTTACTGCGCTGTCTCAAAGGCATCAGAGCTGAGAATGCAATTGAGAAAGGTCTTTTTCCTCCTCTTTACAGTGGGAGGGGTCACCAAATCTGCAGTGTGAAAGGCAGCATCTTAGAATCACATTAAATGCTTTAGCCCCAAATTTGGCAATATTTGAGAGAGCATGTGAGCCTGGCCTTTTTTGAGTTTGGAGGTAAAGACAAGAAACTGCATTTTGGAAAAGAGAGGGTTTCATCACAGAGCTACCTACCCTGGCCCACAGCACAGGGAGGATGTAGGCAGACTCTCCAAAATCAGCACTCAGAGCTCTGAGGGGTCATTCTGAGTTCTGAAGGGGAGAAATTCCCTAATCCTTCAAAGTAATTGATGTGGGAGATCAGAAAAGATTTTTCCCCGGAGAAGCAGTGTGGATGCATTCAGAGTCCCCTTCCAGAGAGCATTAAGAACAGGCTGGATAAATGCTGCTGTTGTCATGTGGACATCGTTGCTCCTGCCTTGCACAAGGAAAGCCCATCCAGCCTTTGGGGTTGCTGTTTATTCAAGGCAGTCCTTACAAAGTTTGCCCAGTCCTTGCCAGCCTATCTAGAATCCAGACCCCAGGATCTGCTGGAGCTGCTCTTCTTCATGGAGACACCTTGGCTGTCCAAAACACATCCCAAAACCTTACAGACTCTGCACCATGGCTTTGGGATGGCAAAGTGCACAAGGGTCAAGCCAGGCCGAGAAGGCTGAGAAGGGAGGACTATGTCATGCCCCACACATGTCCAGCAACGGTGTCCCAAGTCCTAATGGAGCTGTCCAGCTAACCTTTGGGGAGCCCAGCACCGGCTGTGCCCCATGCAATGGCAGCACCAGCCCATGGCAGGGGAGTTTATTGAGGTCAGATGGTACTAGGAACTGCATGGCTAAATCCTTCCTACGTAAAATACCCTTTAATCAGCTTACGGGGTGTTCAGGAACTTCTACCTCCCCCATTCTTTTTTTCCCCCTTCCTGTGTGAGGCCACGTGGGCAGTGGGGATTGTCTCTGGTGTGTTTGCAAGTGAGCCTGGCCCACACCACCGCAATGACGGTGATGCTGCTCCGGTGAGAGCAGGTTGGAGACAATTCCTTGCATCACTCCCACGTCCCTAAGAGAAAGGACCTTAATTGGAATAAGGGGATTGGAGGATTTAGCCTTCTAAGTGCTCCTTTCTTGCACAGGATGCCTTCAGGACCACCTGATTTTGTGATTTTGGCTGCAAGAGTAAAGAGTGGGATGGAAGGAAGAGGCAAGCAGGGCAGCCCAGGTGGGCTTGGAAGAAGGAAAATCACAGTCCCATATGGTCATGGAACCTCAGAAAAACACTTACCCAGTCTTAAAGGGGCAAATTAAGCAAATAAGGTGTGTAGATCCAGGATATGTGTGTCTGTCTACCTACCTTGGGAGCTCATCTCCTGAGCTGCTGCTGAGGTGGCTTGGATTGCCTGTGTGTCTCCCCTGCTTTGACTGGAACATGTGGCACCTTTCTGGATTTGCACCAGTTTAAAATGAAAACCAGATGTGAGGGACAAAAGCACAAAATGTCACATACCTGGAGTTGTGCCTGCTTGCTCTGAAGTCAGGAGAGAAGGTGCTGGACATGCTGGTGACATCCACAGCTGGCTGCATTATCCAGGGGCAAGGACAGCAAAACATTTGTCAGGAGCTCTGGGTTGTGCTGGAGCAGACCTCAGTCATTTTGGTCAAAGTTGTATCTGCTGCCTGCCAAACCCTTGGGTGAAATCTGCAGTAAACCCTACCTCCTTTGAAGGAAAAGATTAAATATTAGGTGTTTGGTTCATGTTGGAAAAAAAAAGCCCCCAAATGCTTAAAACATCAGGAAGGCAGTTAAAAAGAACACATTGGAAAGAAAAATTGGGGAAAAGTATCCTGTTGGTGCAGGAGTGGTGCCTTGGGTGCTGGCAGGGTGCCTTGGCTCTCCTGAGTACAGGATGAGAGATGCCTTGCAAGTGAGAACATCCCTTATCCCCCTGCTCTGAAGCAGGGATAGGTGCTAAGCCACAGTGTCCCCTGGGGTGCCTCCCTAGGGATGCTCTCCCTGGGGATGCTGGATGAGCCAGGCACATCCTGCAGCAAGCAGGGAACAGCCTTGAATCTGGAAGAGCTGCCATGAGGCACTTCCCTCCTGCAGGCAAATCATAGAATCGTGGAATCACTGAGGTTGGAAAGGACCTCCAAGACCATCAAGTCCAACCTGTGCCTGATCCCCTCCTTGTCACCCAGCCCAGAGCACTGAGTGCCACGTCCAGTTGTTCCTTAGACACCTCCAGGGATGGGGACTCCACCACCTCCCTGGGCAGTCCCTTCCATTGCCTGACCACCCTTTCCATGAGGAAATTCTTCCTGAGAAGAAATTCTTCCTGCCTGCTTGGGAATGGCTATTGTAGGGGGAAGGAAGGGTTGGTTTTACTGTGGCCGGCACTGTGATCCAGAAAAGGAAAAGCCAGGCTCAGGACACAGTCTTTTTACAGGAAGAAGGGAACTCTGTTTTCCCAACCTGTGAGTGCATCATGGCTGTCTCCCTGTCACCAAGGAAGCCCAAAGTAGTTTTTAAAGACAAGCTGTCACCCCCATCAATCGCCTGCTGGAAGTTTACACCCTATGGAACTTCTTCCAAAGCTCCCCTGGTTTTTCCTGGGCTGGTTTTCCCACCCAAGTGGGAAAAAAATTGCCTGCCCCCTGGTAATGTTCCCAGCGTGGAACAACACGTCCCAGTGCAGGCATCACCAAAACCGCGGGAAAAACAAAAAACTCTCCAACAACATTTTTAGTGTTAGAGAATCAAGGCATTCCTTTATTCTGGCCAGGATGTGCAACAGAAATCATTTCATCCACACATTGCCCAGGTTGTGCAGAGAAAATCATGCCTTGATTCTTTAATGCAGGGACACAACCAGACAGGACTGGGTGGCTTCCTCCCTAGGCCTGCTCTGGCCATCCTTGCCCTGCTGGCCCAGCACTGCTCCCTGCCCAGCTGGAAGCTCCCTGTACCTGGAGTACGGGAGTACCGAGTGCGCTCACACCTCCCACGTGTCTGGCCTTATCACGCCTCTAATTGGCATCAGCGCTGTAATCTCAGCCTCCAGCTGTTTGCTGTGTCTGGGGAAGAGGAGAAAGCACTTCGGGGAATTAATTTGAATTAGAAGAACGATGTGCTCTGTGTCCTGGCTGGCAGGACCAGCTGTCCCAGGTGTGCCATGCCAGCACTGAGCACAGCAGCTCCTGACACAGCTGCTCGGGCTGCATTTTGGCTCATCCCCCCCTGACTTTGTCAGGAACCTGAAGGGACACCCCTTCCAGTGAACAGGAACAGTCTTTGTGAAGATGAGCATGGAGGGAGGTGCACTTACAGGTGCTTGCTGTGCCCAGTCATGCCTTTCCTTGCCTTTCCTGCTTGTGTTGTCTTCCACTTCTCCCCCTGCCCAGGAGGTTTTTCCCAACAAGTAGCTCTAATAAGCTCACTGATGTTTTAAACCCAGTAGGAGCTTTTAAGTTATATTATTTTGATCTGTCCTGTGCCACAAGCCCTTGTATCTCACCAGGTCGCCCTTGTGTGAGATCAATTATGTCGTTAAGCTGAAACCAGGCATCCACAAAAACATCTAGTTTTGACTCCAAGCAAACAGATATGGAAAATCCAGCAATTTTCTCCACAGTTTCACCCCCACGGCTAACCACTAGCATTAGTTTTTACATCTTACATGGATTTATCATAACTTACCAGAATAGTAAATGTCAAAAGAGCCATTCAGTGTGTAAATAATCCCTGCAGCTTCTCAGAGGTGGATTGGGAGAGCCTGAAAAGCCCAGAGAGCTGTGCCAACCTCTTCCCTCTCTTGCAAAAGTTCACCTGAGAGGGGGGTGCTGCCTCTGCCTCTTTTCTGAGAAATGCATTACAGGAGATTGGAAAGCAGGATGGCTTTGTTGCCGATGAGTCTCTCGCAGAGAATTGCCCGGCTGAATATGGCAAATAAAAGGAACACGATTGGCCTTGAAAGCTCTTTGTTTTCCTCCCTTTGTCCTGAACCTGAAGGCAGCCGGGAGAGCTGATGCTATCAGGGCACTATTCATCAGACGAATTTCGCACATCTGTCCTGAAACTTTGGCAGTCACATTGTTCCCCTTTTCTATTTAAATTTGTAGAGCCTCAGATGTGAAAAATTATGGCGATAAAAGTTCCATCTACTTGTGGAGACTCTGACAGATGTCTCACTTTGCAAACTTCCTGATCCTTTGAACTGGCTGGGAATCAAACCGTCCATTAATTTATCCTGGGGGAGTCTCTGGAGGACTCTTCCTGGCTCCTTGGCAGGGGACCAGCTTCCCTTGGTCGGAGAACAGCTCCACATCAGCCACAAACCACACTGCTTATCTTCCTGAGTTTCTTTTCCAAACACTCCAAAACACTCCGAAAAGGCACTGGTTTGTTGGTTTGGGTGTTTTCCTGGTGTTGCCCTTTTCCTGACACAAGGAGCAGCTGTGATGCTTCCACAGCTCCTGTCACAGTGGGATGGGGAACGAGGACACTGCAGGCTGTGCATCCAAAAAAGGTTTGTTCCAAAACACCAACCACATCAGACCCTCTCCAAAAGTGCTCTAAACATTCCCAGTCCATCACTCTGGCATAACTCCTCCTGCTTTCCATGAGGGTGACCCATGACTCTGTCCTTTGTCATCTGTTTTTTCATGCAGTGACATGACATGACTTCTTTGGATATGCTGATGTATGAAAAATTTTCCTTCTCCTCTGCTAGGAGGGCAGTTCCTCTTACCCAGTAAAGGAATTGTGTTTAATATCCATAGCCTGTTTGCCATGGAAGCACTGTCCTAATTAGTGGTTTGCGTGGCTACTCACTGTTGGAAGTCAAAAGCATTATTTCACATTAGTTTAATCCACTCCAGGATTAAATTAGTTCAGGATTAAGGCCCTGGTAGTCTGGAATATGGGCTTCCACACTGAGAATTAAGAGTCATTCAGCACTAACCTACAGGAAAAATGGAGATAATGTAAATTAACTGTTAAAGGGGATTAGAGGAATGGCACTAATCCCTGTGGGAAGGCAGGACGACAGTGGTCATGTTTCCATCCTGCTCTCTTGGCCGCTCAGGTGGTTTAAACATAAAAAAATTAATAGTATTCTGTCCACACAGTTTCATTAATGCACTTCAGAGCCTTCTTTGACTAATTTGAGTTGATTTCTCAGACTAAAAAGGGCTCTAGTGAAAGTGGTTCTGCTGTCCCAGCTCCTCGCTGAGTGAGGGCTGTGTCAGGAGTCGGGCTTTAGGGATCAAACCCAGATAGGAAGATCTGTGACCAGATGATGGAAACCATCTTCCTTGTCTGAACTTCCCAGCAGATGAAGTAGCACCAAGCTCGGAACCTGACAGATGTCCAACCATGCTTGTGTTCTCCTGAGTCCAACACAAACCATTCCCAAAAGGAATTGAGAGATACAGGTATGTGAGTACCCACTTGAGTGCTGGTGACAGACAGATCTAGAGCAAGACCCAGTCCCACTCAGGCCAGGTGAAATTGTCTCTCCTGTCTATGCACACTTGAAGAGGGAGATGACTGGAAAAACAAATCCATGGGTATTGGGATCAACATGAGGATGGGCATGGGAGAGAAGGGTGGTACAACTCCATAGCTACTAAAGATATGGCATTCTTGGCTTTAGAAAAGACCTGGAAGCCCCACCTCTGGAGACAGAATTTAGCCAACTAGACTGTCATCCAAGTGCGTAAACCAAGGGAATTTTCTCCTTCTCATGTATGAAATTGCAGAGCCACAGCAGCTGGGCAAAACAGACTGTGTGGATCAGCTGCTGTTGGTCCAGTCCAAGGGAAGGACAGTGCCCGGATCTGTATCCCATGGCTGACACCAGGGCTGTGGCGTTTTCCGTGCTGCACATGCTGAGGGGTAACCATGACCCTTTCTAAAAAAGAGTAAGGCAACTGGGGGCAGCAAGGGCAGGGTTTGGAGAGAGGATTTCTCCCACAAGTCTCAGTAGTTTGGATGAACTTCTGAAAGCTGCAGCCTATAAACAGATTTTAGAAGCAATTTGTCCCACAGAAAGCTTCCAATACTGTAGTTTCCCCCCTCCATTCAGTATAAATGTCCCTTTACTGCTACGCCTTCTCTTCCCACTGCCTTCCACAAACACCAGGATGACCTGAAGGCTTACCTGGCATTAACATCTGGGCTGAGGTCTGGTGGCACAGCTGCAGAGATGCCCACAGAGGCTGGATCAGCTCCCACATCTCCCAAGTCATCTGGGTTAGAAATGGGAGGTGACACCTCCCTGTCCTTCCTGATGCTCCAGGTGCACAGGTACCCCTCAAACAGCATTTTTCTCTCGTTTTCTGCAGTAAGACACCCCAGCCCCTGTGTTCAACTCATGACCTGCCACCACATCTTTGCTCCCACACTTGCTGCCTATCTGGTTTCTTCCTGTATCCTGCATTTCTGCAGTTGGTTATTCCTGCCCAAGCACGGGTAAGGTGCAAAATTCCTTTTGAAGTGCATCCTGCATTTGCCAACTAATCAAGAACACTTTGAATCCCTACTTTGTGCTCCAGGATGCTTGCAGCATCCTGTCTTGGCAGTATCTTCAAATTTCACTATGGATTGTCTGGATCCTCACTCAGTTTAATTACAAACTCCTAAACATTACCAGATTCTACACACACCTTGGAATACAATTTCCCAGTTATTCACCCTATCTGTACTAATGCCAATTCTTTCCTCTAACATTGCTTAAGAGAGCAACCCCATGTGAGAACACAGCAAGACCTCTGCAGCGCTCGGGACACCGGGACACCGGGAGCCGGGACAGCGGGAGCCTGCCCCCCCCGCCGCCCCTTAAGCCGCTTGGTGACNGTGCGCGGGGCTGCGGGGGCAGCGCCGCGGGGCCATGGGCAACGACACCGCCGGACCCCCGCCCGCCGGACCCGGCCACAGCATCGCCGCCCTGGTGCTCGGCATCCTCCTCATCCTCCTCATCGTCGGCGGCAACGGGCTCGTCTGTCTGAGCGTCTGCACGGAGCGGGCGCTCAAGACCACCACCAACTACTTCATCGTCAGCCTCGCCGTGGCCGACCTTCTGCTCGCCCTCCTCGTCCTGCCCCTCTACGTCTACTCCGAGGTGAGACAAGCCCGGGGACACCGGGGGACGGCGGGCTGGGGCTTGCGTGCCCGCCGAGACTGCAGGTTACGGGGCTGCGGGGGGGCAAGAGACCGAGCACCGAGGGTCAGAGCCGCTCTCCGGGCTTGCTCCCCACCGCCACCCCGCCGGCCCGGGAGTGCCCCTGCCCCTGGGACAGCCCTGCGCCCCGGGATGTGGCGGTCAGACCCCCGGCTCTTACCTGCGAGCGTCACGGCATCGCACAGCGCTGCGGGACCGCGGGCGGCGGGAGCGGAGCCGGCTCCGTGCGAGTCCCTGGGATCCCCGTCTGAACCGTGCCGAGTGGAGATGCCCCGAGTGGAGGCACACCGAGATGGCTGTCCCGGGCCAGGCCGGCAGCTCCGGCAGCCCTTGGCTTGCACACTGTCCAGGTTGCCAACAGCAAACGGATAGGAAGAGACAGGTGCTGTGCTCTGTTTGGCATAAAGTGAGCAGATCTTGGTGATAAAGGGAGATCTTTAGCATCTTTAGCCAGGAAACAACTTTCGATGTTGGCTGAGAAGGAGAAGCTGCCTTTTCTGGTAGCTGGATGGGATTTGGTCACCCTGCACCAAAGTGGCTTTGGTTGGCAGGTTGTTGGTTGGCACAGGCCTGACCCAGCGTGCGATGGTGGTCATGGAGAGCCAGCTCAGGGACATGGGGCAGAGTTGCTGTTCACTCCCAAAACCTGTTCACCTCCAAGACTGTGACAGCCGAGGGAAAGAACAACAGCCATTCCCAAGGCTGAGTGGTTCTCTCTGTAACATTTACTGCCAGGGATGAATAAATCCTTGTGCTTGCAGGGGGATGTTTTAGAACCTGTTAGTACCAGCTGGTGGCTCTTCCCTGCTCAAGAGGATGAAAGCATCCACTGGGCAAAATAGCAGGTTTTTCCACCCATGTTTGTTGTAGCTGGCAGTGTGGATCTTCTTCCCAGCTGTGGAAAAGCATCTCCCGTCTCTCCCAAGCCACGCAGAGCACCCCATGGCTCAGCAGGTCCTGACTGTGCAGGCCTGTACTCCCCTAAGCAAGGCAGGCTGCAGATTAGACCTTAGAATGGTCTCTACCTGGTCCTAGGATTTTGCAGGACATTGTGACCTCTCTGGAGACAGGTATTGAGGAACAGCAGGTTCATCAGGGGACCCATGACAAGAACCAGTGAAGAACCAGAGCATTAGATCCCCTCTTTTTCCACTGTGCTGTTGGTTTTGGTGGATTTGCTTTTCCCTCATTACCTCAATTTTGCTGGTTAGAAAGGCACAATCTTCATCATTCTTCTCAGCTACTTTTTGCTAATTGAGATCCCTTTTCTTCCTTCCTCTTTCTGTTGTCTCTCAATGCCTTCAGTCCCCAGGTCTACGGGCAGCCACCAACACCAGAGTGGTTTCCTCTTGCCTGCAGGTGGGAGTTTTGCTGGAATATATAAAATACAGATTAACATACTCTGGGGTACCTCTGAGAATGCTTCCAATGGGGCAGGAGTTTTGTGGGGCTTTCCTTGGATACCACAGACATTCCACAAGTTCTGGATTCTCAGGTAACGGGTGTATGAGCCTTAAAAACTGAGGCTGTCCAGCTTCTGGCGACACTTGGTGTGTTCACTTCCATGGCTGTTCATAAACATCAGTTCTGTGAGGGAATTCTTCCATGTCTCTGCTCCAAGATATTAAACACGGGGAATGAAGGTGCTGTGTGACAGAAGCCTTTCCCTCCAACCTCTGCAGCTCCTGCAGCCAGCCAGGCATTCAGAGGCACAAAATAGCACAGGCACCAGGATTTGCACTCCTGGCACTCGGAGGGAATGCATGGAGCAGGTGTGGGAAGTGCTGAACAGGTACAGAGAGAGAGAGAGCACCGTGCAGCAGTCACAGCTCCCTCAAGCAGGCAGTGGAGCTCTGATGTGTTGAGCAGCTCCAGCTCCAGTGTTGCAGCAGTTCCCATTCCATGCCTGGAAGCTTCTCTGTGGGCTCAGAGCCTGCAGGTTCCCATTTTAATCATTTCTTGTATGCTGGTGCAGGATTTCCCACTCATTTTGTTCTGAAATAAGATAAGGAAAAGGGAGAGTAGCCACTGAATCCATGCCAGAGGACAGAATTTTTGTGGTTTCTTTTTTCTTTTTTTTCCTTGGAGGCAAAACTCAGAACTAGATGTTGGGATGTTAAGATGCAGGTGTAGTGATTGCTCTTTAAAACTAGCTTGGTTTCAGCTTGCACTCTGTACCAACCGTAGTAGCCACTGAAAATATGGCCTGGACAGTCCTGAATGTTCACCTCAACCTTCATTCTTGGTGTGGGGTTTTGTTTTGTTGTTTTAAACTTCAGTACAACTCCTGACACAGTAAAGGTGGACTCTGAGGGCCTATTGGAAAACTTGAAAACCAGCTGAGGGGGTGGTTTTTTTCCTTTTTAGCAGGAACAGAACAATAAACTCTGAGCATTTTTTCATTTGTCAGAAACTTGCTCGCCTTGTGCTGTTTTCCTGTGAGGTGGCATCTTGTGTTCCAGTTTTGGAAACAATCCTCCCAGTCAGGGCTTTAGAAGACAGCTGGAGGGACTTTAATTTTGAGGTGACATCTGACATCCTCACATACAACAGATCTCCTCCAAGCCCCAGTGGGGATGGGATTCCTTCCTGTGGGATGTGGATGATCCTTTGCTTCCGTTCACAGAAGCTGGAGCACAGTGGGAGAGTCCTTGATCTTGGCTGTTATTTCTGGTTGTTAAGAAAGCTCATTTCAGACATTGGCAGCAGTTGTGGACATGCACTCTCTTTCCACTGGACTCATCCAAACATGGAACAAAGACATGTTCCAATGTTTTCCGGTTGTAATTACCACACAGCAGCCTGCCCTGGTGGGCAGAAGGCATTTATCTTCCTGCTTGCTTGGGAATCTCAGGTCTTAGCAGTATGACAGGGAGAGGTAATGGTAACTTCCATGGGGAAATTGCACTGCTCTTCTGCCAGCCTTGGCTTTCTGGTGAGCATGTCAAGTGCTTTCCAGCAATCAATCCAGTGCCAGAAAGGCAGGGATGATGGGAAGCAAGGGGGAAGGAGATGGCCGGGTATTAACAGTTATTCCTGAGGAACAGAGTTCTGCTTTCATGTGAAGAGCGGCCAGGAGACAATCCCAAAGAGTGCCTGGAACACTGGTAGCTCTGAAACGGGTTACCTGAGGAAGCAGAGCTTCAGGTGCTGTGGAGTTACTGCAGGATATCACTTGGCTCTAGAGGGGTGGCTTTGGGAGGGAGCTGCATGGCTCCAAAGGCTTGCCTTGTGTGTAACTGCTTCTTCTTCCCAGAGACAGTGACAATGGCAGGAGTCCCAAAGACTCTGGGATACTTGCAGGAGTTTATACAGTCCTCATTAAGTGGAGGCGTCGCAGCAATTAGGGCAGGAACCAGGACAACCTCCACACGTGGACTGCACTGTGGAGCACACCTGTACTGTACCTGCTGCTCCTGTGATCAGCTCTCTGCTAATCCCTGCTGAGCAGCAGAGCTGCGGAACAGGCCTGAGCCAGGAAGCTGCTGGCAGGAGCTGAGGGTGTTGGTTATGTAAACATCTTTGCCACTAAGACCTGTGTAAGTGATTACGGAAAAGAGGAAACAGTTTGAGCAGATTTGCATGTTTACCTGGCTCCTTCTCCAAGTCAGGGAAGATGAGTGTTCCCAGCAGGCATGGTGATGGAGCAGCCAGTAAAAACCACATGAGCTATCTTCTTATCTTGGTGAGGGTGATGGGTTCTGCCTAAAACTTTCAGGGTGTCGCTGGTTCGGTATCAAAACATCTCTTTTCTTGCAGTATTTTCTGTGTGCCTGTGATGCAGCTCCTCTAATGAGAGACCAGACCTCTACCCTCTCCAAATTTCCCCTGGCTCTCTGTGAATGCATGTCAGCTTGTTTGCAGCAGGATTCAGGATTAGTCTTTCTTAGAATGTTACAGCTTTAGTGGAAATAGTCGTTATTCTGGGCCTGGCTGATGTCTGAGCCACACGAAGTACCAGGGAGGTGAGACAGGCCAGCAGTGACAAATCAGTGCTTAGGGGTTTATTTTCAGAGACTGGTAACTGGGTGTCTTGGAATTTTAGGCCCTCATAATGTCTCAGGTGGATGATCAGACTTGCTCCTCATCTCTGAAGAGCCTTGACCTCAGTGATTTAAGTTAAGAAAGAACATCAGAGCAGACGTGAGGCACCTCTGTCTTATGTCCCACTCCCTCTTCCTCTCCCCTTGCAGGCTGCGTTGTGTCTTCTGGGGACTCTAACAGTTGTCACAACTCATGACAAAAGGCCCCAAGTCAGCTTCTGGTTGACATGGGGACAATTCTTTGGTTCTGATGCTGGACTTTGCCCACTGGCAAGGACTATTCCTCTTCCAGCCAGTGTCACAGCCTTCTCACTCCATGCCATGTCCTTGAGCAATGGCCACACTGAGGCAGATGCTCGTTCAAAGTCCAGCCAGGCATCTCCTAATTCCCTTTCAGGCTCTTGCTGTTCCCTGCATATGGCAGGACTGAGACAAGAGCTGGTATCAGAGGAAATAGGACTAAAACCTTTGGCTCTGTCCTGGCTCCTGCCCTCAGGAGCTCTTCTGGCATCAGGCTGCTTTAGAAGGCAAAGTTTTCCTTACAAATCAGCTGTGCTTAGGAATAAGGACACCAGAATGGGCTGACTAGGAAGGCAGCTGCAAGGGTGTTCAGGAAGCCAAGTTTGTCTCCTGCCATCCAGCATCCTATAAAATCTTCTGCATTGTATTCTGGAAAAGTGGAGAACCCAAAGAGCTGCTGAAGGTGGAGTTGCTCTGGAGCACTTCTTAAAGGAAGCTTGAGCTGTTTGTGATCCCTGAATCTCTACACTGTGTACCTTGATGGGCTAATCTGCTGCAACCTCCTGGAATTAGGTACTCCTTAATCACATGGTCTAGCAAAGCCTCTAATCTAAAGTCACTCTCCCATCAGAGAGGTCCTTGGCACGTTTTGCCAAGGTGGGCAGGTGACAAACACCATAGAATGGGAAGTTCTCTCCTAGCACCTTCCTCAAAGCCAGAGTCTTGAGGGTTGGTGGCAAAAGGGAAGGGTTTATAGCATTTTCCAAGCGCCCAATTTTACTCTCACATACTCCAAAGGTGCTGCAGCCTGAGAGCCCTTGTCCTTTTCAGAATCAATTAGTTCCCCCAAATCACAAATTGGTTTGGAAAACCGTAGCCCAAAATCAAACTTCCTCTCTCATAAGCTGAACTGAACTTGTCAAGATCCCAGTGAGCTTGGCAGAAATTTGGTTTTTGATGATTTGGGTCCCAAATTCAGTTTGGGGTGGCTGCTCTGTGCTAGAGAAGAGGCTGAATGAAGCACTCAGGTCTGACTCCAGAGCTCCCCTGGAGGTATCTCAAGGAGATGCTGTACAAAAATAGCCAAACAGTTACTTCAGAGGCTCCTTTGGCTTTACAGCTTCTCTAATCATAATCCTGTGCTTGACATCCTTACTGGCTGATATTAATCCCTGCAGAACTGCCTGCCCTGTTGCTGGCAGGGGCTGGGGTTTGGCACCTTCCCAGCGTTCTGTGGGGTGTGTTCCCCATGTGGCTCCACTCCGTGCTGGGATGAATGAAACCAGAACCTGTTGTTTAGCACCAGTACAGGAACAAATCCATACCTTCTTCCTGAAAGCTGCAACATTAGAGGGCAGCAACATTAGACTCTATGAGCACTGGCTGACTATTGCTATACAGAAAAAAGTCCCTGGGATTTATATATATATAAATACTGTTTATGTAGTACATTTTCTATAGATAAAACTATAAAGTAAATTACATATATTAGATGATGCACATTATCTGTAGATAAACATACATAGTAAATTATATATATTACATGTAGCAATATATATGCCATAGGAATATTTATCATATATATTTTAATAAAAGCATATAGAGGGTATAGACAGTGTTTGGTATTTTGCAATATCAGAATAAAGTGAGTCAGACATGACAAGGGGCCATTGCTACTAAACACTGTTTTCAAGCTAAAATGATACTTATTTGTATACCATGTTGGGTTCTTAACCGAACCTCTCTCTGCAGAGGGACCCAAAGGATGCTGGAGTTTTCCTCACAATCTCAAACCCAGAGGAAGAATTCCGTGCTGCCCTTGTGATGACAGCCTATTGAGCCTCCTGGTTTGCCTGTGCAGGTGTGAGCAAACTGATAGGTCTCTGCCCGTGCTCAAGGAGCTCATGGGAATAATGGCACAGGAATGGGATCAAGGTGACCTATTTCTGTATCAGCCTAAGAAGTGCTTAAATATTAAATGAACAAGCTGGGTTTGTACCTGGGCAAGACGAGAGCTCGACTGGAACAAAGTGCTGCAAGTGGTTTCTGGCTGTACCAGCATCAGCTATTGCTGTCCTTCTGTCTGTCCTGCTGCCTGTCCTGTACCATGGGCTGTGCAGAGCTGGTTGAGACATGACCAAGCTGAAAATCACCAAGGATGGCAGAATCAACACCTTCAGGTGGTTCAGAGCACTGACACCAGTCCCTGCTGCTCTGCCCTGGTGCCTGTGACTGTGGAGAGAGAATCAGAGGTTGTTACTCACTGCCTGGTCTCCAGAGGCTGGACTTGTGCTTTGCCTGCCAGGACAGAACAGTTGTGTAACACAGGGAAACCATTCACATAATCTGCAAACAGGGGGTTGGAGCGGTTGGGACACAGAAGTGGAAGAGGAGCTTTGTGCTCTGTCTCTTGCTTGCTTGGGGGCTGAGCTCAGGATGTTGTGCAGGCAACACTGCCTTGCTGGGGAGATCTTGGGGTGCTGAAATGGGGGGTTTGAGGAGTTCGGGGGTTCCTGCCCTCACCTAAGGCGGCACAATGTCCTGTGTCTGTTTCTCTGCCCAGCATGACTCACTTGGCTGTGCTGATGGTCTGAGGGCTCAGTTCTCCTGCCAGGCCAGAACCACAAGCCCTGAGCAGGCTGTGGACTCTGTGTGAGGCTGATTCCCATGTGATGCTGCTGTGCTGGGAGCATCGTGCCATGGGAGGAGCACTCAGCTTTGGGCTGCTTGTTTGGAAGAAACATGAGTGGCTGAGGCACCCAGGCATGGCCGTGTTCCTGTCGTTTTAAAGGACACAGCATCTCCTGACCCCAGGGATCTTTTCAGTTCCAGGGAGGAGTGTGGTCCCTCAGCACAGTGCTGTGTGATGCCCTGATGACCATGGATGTGATGCTGTGCACGGCCTCCATCTTCAACCTGTGTGCTATCAGCGTGGATCGGTGAGTGGCTTCCTGCTCTGGCTGTGCCTGGGCAGCACACTGGTTCCATAGGCCCTTGCCAGAGTCCCAAGCTGGGAGGATCCTGCCATCCTCTAAGGAGGGTGTTCTGCCCTAATGTCCCCCACCACCAGGTTTGTGTCCCATCAGTGCCAGCCAAGCTGAAAGCTCCTTGTGTGACAAGCCAGACCTGTCCCTTGGCTGTTCTGGTTGTAGCCCAGGCCTCGGCTGTGTAAAGTAAATTCATGGGGGGAGGACAGTGACAAGGAGCTTGGGGCCCCTCGGTTACATTACCAGTGGTGCCACCACCACACTAGGACTGGCTCACCTGGGGCTGTGTTGGCAGGTTCATCGCTGTTCAAATCCCATTCAACTACAACCGACGACAGATCGACCTGCGGCAGCTGATCCTTATATCTACCACCTGGATACTCGCCTTTGCTGTGGCATCCCCAGTCATATTTGGCCTCAATAACGTCCCAGACCGGGACCCCAGGTTGTGCCAGCTGGAGGATGACAACTACATCGTGTATTCCTCCATCTGCTCCTTCTTCATCCCATGCCCCATCATGCTGGTGCTGTACTGTGGCATGTTCCAAGGACTCAAGCGCTGGGAAGAAGCCCGGAAAGCCAAGCTGAGGGGCTGCATCTATGGAGCCAATAGGAAGCTGTATCACCCCCCAACCTTGATGGAGAGAGAGCAGACCCGGCTGGGGCCACCAGAGTGCAGCCCCTATGCCCATGCTGGCCTCCCTGGGGAGTGTGGGATGAACAATGGGATCCAGACTGTGTCCTACCCACACCTCAGGTACCCGCACCCAGGGCACGGGCGCAAGCGGGCCAAGATCAACGGCCGGGAGCGCAAGGCCATGCGGGTGCTGCCGGTTGTTGTTGGTGAGTGGCTGTCAGGGATGGCTGGGGAGGGTGGGAAATGTGCCACCTTGTCCCACCACAGCACTCAGACTGGCAGGACCTGGGTGAATCCAGAGCAGTGCCAAAACCCACCACCCTTGGGAAAGAACTCATGCAGTGTTTATAACCCAATCTCCCTTCAAGGCAAAGGAAGAAGGGAGTCACAATATCTTACATTCAAAGCCAAAGAGAGACTAACTTAAGACTTTTCATCAGTGGTTAGGACAGGAAAGACATCCCAGTTTTTTGCCTGGGCATAAGCCCAGCTCCACATGTCAGCACAGCTGCTGCCTTTTCCCCGAGTGCCTGAACTGTGTCTGTCTTGTTTGGCTCAGGCTTTGTTAAATTAAACCCTTTTGAACATTCACATCACCTTCTCTCTTTATTGTCCTCCTGGCAGGTGCTTTTCTCTTCTGCTGGACACCTTTTTTTGTGGTGCACATTACCAGGGCTCTCTGCAAGTCCTGCTCCATCCCCCCTCAAGTCACCAGCACTGTCACTTGGCTGGGCTACGTCAACAGTGCTCTCAACCCCATCATTTACACCGTGTTTAATGCCGAGTTCAGGAACTTCTTCCGCAAAGTCTTGCAGCTCTTCTGCTGAGCCCTCCGTGCAGGAGGAACCACCGGGCAGGAGGAACCACTGGGTGATTTTTGTATAGTTCATTAAAGATCTATTTCTGCCTCTGGTCTGCTGTCTTTTTTGGGGATGAGGGGAGGATGAGGAGAGCTGGCAGCTGAAGGAAGGGGCTGCCCAGGTCCTTGTAGTAAGGTGTTACAGGTGAGGGCCAGTGGATGTAGCTCGGATCCTCTACCCACTGGAAACTGCAAGCGTAGCCACTTCTTTAACACTTGGTGCTTGATGTAAGCAGGGATAATAATAGTAATTTCTAATCTTCTGGCTTCTGGGGTGGTATTAAACAGGGCTGTGAGATGACATGGACATGAGTCTGGGGGAGAAAAGGCTGTTAAGCTAATTTCCCAGATGTCCACATACCAGACAAGGATACCAAGCTCATTTCCAGATGTCCAAATGCCAGGTGAGGGTGAATCTACCTATGCAACCTCCTTTCCCCTTATCCTTGGTAATTTTAAACCCAAAACCTGATTTCACTCATGTTTAACAAGGGTCTTATATAGGCACCATAATATTATTGCTAGTGCTCCAGAATTTCCTGTGAAGCCACATGATTCCTGCCAGGAACCATTTCCAGCCTCAGGAAAAATTCCTTCATACCTTTAGGTGAACCTGCATGTAGCGACAGCCACAGCACAGCAGCCAGTGGGACAGGTGATACTCATCGCTGAGGCTTGGAGGGGAGAAGAATATTGCAGAAAATGACAGTCTTCCAAGTAATAATTTTGTATGGGATTGTTGTTTTCCAGGGGGGAATTTGCTTGGAAGCAGAATGGAAAAGGGATGTCCTGAGCGTTCCTTTGACTAAAAATAGCAAATGCTCAATTTCTCATCAGCAAACAGGCTCAATTCCCACCTGACTGTATTGTGGATTTCTGAGCTGTCGCTTGCTGGGTTGGGGCGCAGCTGCCCCAGGTACCAGGGCACCGTGGGCTTTCTCAGGTCCCAGAGAGCTTTAATGACAGCTGAGTCACACCTACCATTCTGTCATCCAGGTAAGTTGCCCCACGCCCTTACAGATTTTTTTCCTCTTAAAAAGGTGCAGTAAAGCCAGAATTCAGTGACTGAGGCTTGGCTATACCTGGCCACAAGCTACTACTTAGGGACAGTGGGGGACTCTCAGCTGCTGCCCAGTCACCTACACAAGCAGGAGGCCTGGCAAACCAGTGCCTAGTGCCCAGCTTACCTGTCCATGGAGCTGTGCTTGTCCTGAATCCAGGCAGAGCCCCACTGCTCACACCAGCCAGGCTGGACAGGGATGGCTCTGGGGAGTGAAGCATAGCAACACAACAGGAATAATTTCCAACCAGAAGCTGCATTTGACGCTGGAAGTGCAGCTTTAGCACTCCAAGGGTGCTATTTCGGAGCTGTCTTTGCTGCATCTGAATGTGGGATGCAAGAAACCTTGTAAATGAGCTGTGTTACTGGGGGCTCAATTAAGACTGTCTTCTCAATTAACTAATTGTCTCCAAGTTCTAGACAACAGGCAATCAGCATTTAACTGTGAGCAGAAACCATTGCCAATACTCAAGTATTACTCTAGGAAGCAGGAGTGAGCATTTCGCTATGGGAACGGAAGGAGTTCCCTGTTGTTTCCTTCCCAGGAGTATCACAGATAATTTCTGTTCCCATCCTGCCTCAGTTCCTGCTTGGCTTTCATTGGAAGCACAGTTCCTTCTGGAGGAGCTGCACGCTGTGGCTACCAGCTCCTCGCCTGTTGCTGTGCGTAGTTTCTGTGTTGGTAAGGCACGCCGCAACCTTCCTGAGAGCGCCACAGGGCATCCTTAAGGAGTGGGAGAACCACTTTCCCGCAGCCTTTCGGCAGCCCGAGCTATCTCAGTTATTGTCAGCTCACAACAACACGGTGGCAGTAAAGGAGGCGAGAAGGCTCTCTTGCATGGAGACTGCAGAAGGTCTTTATTCCATGCTAACTCCCCAAGGCCTAGGACCAGCACATGAGATAGCCCCCATAGGCAGAGGGCTAGCACATGGCACGGTGCCCAGGGCAGAGAGAAGCTGGTGGCTGGCTAATCCCCAAGGCAGAGATAGCGAGCATGTGATTTGGGAGTCCCTCTCTTGGGGAACAGGGGGGTGGAGAGAGCACAGGGCACGGCATAGGGACGGTACAAGGGCGGTACAAGAGCAGAGTTAGGATAAGAGCCAATAGGGAGAACCTGAGGGAGTAGTTTGGACTAGAGCTGGGGGAAGGGGGAAGCCACAAGGAAAGGGCAGGCAGGGATATGGAATAGGGGTACACCACACTCGCCCTCGATGGCACCGCAGTGCTGTCCCCTGGGCCTGCTCAGCTCTGTGTTACGAGGAATAACTTTCCCAGGAAACAGCCAGGAAGCGACACTCACCACCTGCCACCGACTGTGGGAGCCCTGTCACTTCCCTCCATGGGACAGATGTTTGCAGTGAGCAAAGCAAGTAACTCCCTAATGGTTAGCACATCTCTAATTAGCAGCTTCTACAGTCAGAGGACAGCCCCATTTCCATGTGTGCTCACCTTGGGCTTGATCCCATCTGATTCTGGCCAGCTGGATGCTATGACTGACATTCCAGGCACGCTGTGGAACGAGGCTGTGCTTCCCTGTGGAGAAAACACCTCCTAGGTAGACAGGGAGTACGGACACACGTGTACCTGTTGATGCACCCACCTATGCAGTTACCCATACCCCAAAGTGCTGCCCTGGGAATTAAAGGGAACCGCTGGGCACACTCGTGCTTTCACCGCATTTTATTTAACAACATTTAATTTTTCAACTGTATTTAAGTGGAGAAGCTCCAGTGTGTTCCAAATTTGCCCAGCACAGACGGAACACAGGCAAAACACAAATCCTTTAAATGCCAAACTAAGAACAAGAACTTGGACCGACTTTATCAAGGCAATTAAATAAACAAAACAAAGATTCGTTTCTCTTCTCTAACAAGAGTTAGGGAGGCCCTGGTAGGAGGAAGCACTGGCAGATCTCCTTGCAGCACCTGCTTTAGATCCATCTCAAGAGAGATGAGGAGACTGCTGTAATCCACATGGTGGAGGATCCAGTCACGCAAAGGCAAAGCCTCCCAAAGCCAGTTGGGGTCAGGACGGAAGGGAGAGGGTTCCAGATGAAGTTTTCACAGTCTCTGTATTATCCAAAGCTTTGGAAGGGGATTGGGAGTAGACAAATGCTGTCACAGTATCAAAAAGTCAATGAAAAATGAGTCTGCTAGTGAGGAGAGTGCTGCTGGCACAGGACAGACCGTTCCCGCCGGTCGCCGATCCAGCCGGCCCCGCGTGTCCATGAACAGCTGCGGAGGTAGAACGCTCACACGGTAACCTTCTCCATGACATTGTCTGGGACATGCACCTCATCCCCTTGCACTGTCACTGTGGCCGACTGGCCACAGATGTGCTGGTGGTCCTTCCAGTCCTGCCAGGGGAGAGCAGAGGGAAAGGCTGTGAGCAGAACCCCCCTTGGAGAAGGGCCCTCACTGTGTGAGAAGCACTTTCTCTCCACAAACCAGACCAATGATGGAGAGCAAAGGAGCCACGCGCTGGATCAATATAAGACGTGGAATCAGACTAAGCAGAATGCTGCCATCTGCACACAAACCACAATCCAGGGTATCAGTGTCAGGTGGAAAATTTACTAAAACTGAGTCAGAACCTTGACTTAAAGCCTCTACTGAAAGGCAGCTCATGACACTCAGTGCTCCCAAGGGACAGTGCTGTGCCAGGACCTTAGGTCAGCTAGGACAAGAACAGATTCCTCCTGGAACTGACTGAATTCAGGATAGCTGGCTCAGCCTGAACCTGGCCACCCAGCAGAGCTGTAACTGACTAAACTGAACCATCCTTCTCGTCAAGCAGGGGCCAAGGGTTGCTGTAAGGAACTGGTCCGAAACACGACACACGGCAGCCTCCTCCACTGTACTTCACACCCGTTCCCACCTCCCAAGTTCGTAACTGTAGAGTCTGTCCCACTGTATCACTCACAGCATCACAAATAATGGAAAGGAGAACTATGTCCTCAGTGCCATGGCAGGAACAGCAGGGAATGAAGGAAGCAGCTCACCAGGAAGCAGCAGGAAGGGGCTGTAAAAGTGTTCCCAGCTCCCCACAGTTCCCATGAGGTGGAGGTGAGGTGTCCATGCTTCATTTCTGATGTTACTTGGATTTTTTGCATTGCCTTTGGGAAGGCATGTACAAACTTGGGGACCTTCTCTATCCTTTTAACCCTGTCCTGACTTGCAGACCTGCCCCATCACTACAGCCTTGCAGGTGATCCCACTGGCAAGGTGGGTTTGGAATGCCTGACCCACACGAGGTTCTGCTCTGACTGAATGGCTCTGCTGCCCGTTCCTCCCTCTGTGCTGGCACCCATCAGGTGACAGCCCGAGCTGCCTGGCTGTCCCCAAGGTCACACAGCCCTCTCCAGGGAACTGAATCCCAAGCCACAAGCAGGCCGATACCTTCCGCTGGCAGAACGTGGAGCAGTAGTTGACCTTGTGGCACCCTGTGCACTCGTTGGTGGCCTCCCGACCGCAGTTGACGCAGGATTGCTGTGGGAAGGGATGGAGAGGGACATGTCACACAGAGACAAACCAGGGGCGTCACCGAGGTGCAACAGAGGTGTTGTGACCCGCTGGAATGCCAGAGCAGTGGGAAAGCTCCCGTTTCCCAAAATACCCTCAGCACACCAACCCACAACAAACAAGCCCAGTGGCCTCTGGATACACCCTCAGAGACCCACTCTCCTTGCTCTTTTAGCAGGGATCATTTTTGAAAATGGAATGCAGCTCTGTTTTCCTTTCTGTTGTGCAGGAAGCCCTCCAAAACTGGGTGGACACTGAGTGGTCATGGAAATCCATCCCCACCACCCCAGGGAAACCTCCCTCCAGATATGTCAGGTATCCATTAGCCAGGCATCTGCAGGAGTCAGGTGTATCCCCACCAGACGTGTCAGGCTGTGTACAGGCTGTTGACACACAAGCTCTGAGTTTATCCCAAATTTAAAGGTTCAAAGGCAGATTTCATTGGTACTTTTGTTGGGTTTATAAGTCTGTGTATGTCTGAGAGAGAGTCTGAGGAAGGAAGAGACTAGAATATGGATGGGATACAAGATACAAGAGACTAGGAATATGGATGGGACCCTTCAGGTATTTTCCCCTGGTTTTAGAGAGGAAAAAGGGATCTGCTCCTATGGGATATGTTCCTTGGTCCTTTCCCGGTCACAACTACATAAGGAGTGTGCCAAGAGGGAGACAGGAGTCAAATTAAGAAGGTTCTAACAGGAGCAAGGATTCAAATCCAAAAGCAAGGCAAGGCAGGATACACAGGTGAAAAATCACACCTGCTTTTTAAGGGATGTTTTTGTGTCTCTCGCTTTCATCTTATCCTGGTGACATCAATTAACATAACCTGTATATTTAGGTGGAAACATCACTGAACCGCCACCAAAATAAACACTTCACAGAGCATTCCACCTCCAGCTCATTAAACTCCTGACAAATCATTAGCACGTCAGCAGCAGTGACAGGAAGCGTTCCTGGGCTGTGAAAGTATCATGGGCTCTTGAGTTCCTCCAGGCTCCTTCTCTCTTTGAGCAAAACCACCCCAAAAATCAGTGCTCTGATTAACACCCCCTCTCACACCTTTCCACGTACCTGCAGTGAACAGCTGGTGAGACTGAACTGTGTTTGTGCTCCTGATGTGCAGCTGGGGATTTGGGACACCAAAAATGGCTTAAAGCTGTGATTTGGAACTTGCAAAGCCTGCCCTGAGGGGACACTTGACTGGGACTGTTTGTAACCTGTACAGTTACTGGGAAATGTGGAAAATACGAGGGGCATGGTTGTACCTGGAGATCTGAAAGACAACTGAGCAACACAGCTCTAAGGGCTTCAGTCATGGGTCTGGAACTAATTCCCATTCCAAAAGCCAGAGGAAATTGTGGAGTTATGAAAACCAGCTCACAGGACAGAAAGGAACCGAGTTCTCTTCCTGTCACAGCTCTGTGACAGCCACCCACCAGAGCTGCAGCGCCACCACTCAGAGGTGAGGGAGACTGACGAACCTGGCCAGGTGACAGTGAAGGAGCATAGAAAACTGGAATGCTTGGGAAAGGGGAGACACTTCTTGGAGCATTTGGTCTTCTAGGAAGGGCTCAGATCCCTTGCCAGAAGGCCAGACACAGAGCACAGGATTCCATAGCAATGACAAAAGCTCTGTGTCTTTAAATGGACTGAGACAAAGGCCAAAAGGCTCTTCACCACACGAGACATCCCCAGCCTACCTTGATGATGATTTCTGTCTTCCCGTCCACATCCTCTGTTTGTTGGAATAACTGGCTCTGGTATTGCTGCAAGGAAAACACACCAGATGTGTCATTTCCCAGCCGGAGCACGGCGTGAGGGGTTGGAAAGGGCGCTGGGATGGAGGGTCCCCATGCTGAGCTGTGTCTGCCCAGCCCCACACTGCAGTTGCAAGAGGTGGCCTCTCACTCCTCCCTTCTAGGAGAGGGACACTGTCACCTGATGTGGCGACAGGACAAGGAGCCAGTGAGAAAACGGCCTGAGGTGACAAACTGCCTCTTCAGTACAGCATTTCCTCCAAGCCCAGCTCCCCACTCCAGCCAGCCATAAACTTGTCCTTAAAATGGGAGGTTTAACTGCAACCCCCCACACGTGGGAACTGGGAAATTGGCACAGGAAACATGAGGAAAATGCCAAGGTAACAGGGACAAGCGGCACATTCCGAGGACAAATTTTGGGTCAAGTCCAGTGATCCTAATCCACTACGAGGCAAAGGAGTCTGAAGGGAAGGCAAAGCCCAACAGATGGGATTAGGGGGAAAAAACCCAGACAAAATCAACACACCTAAGACTTTAGGAACAGCACTAACCATAACCATTTCTCCTCCTTGCAAGGGAAGAGTGAGAGGGCTGTAGAACAAGTTGCGACTTCATCGCTCCTCTGGAGGTGATGTTCACAGCCCACTTTGGGCCTGCTCTGGCTGCCTGGCAGAGTCACTTCACACCAGCTCAAGCCCAACCAGGTGCTGCGGTACCCATTGCAGCCGCAAAACACTCAGCAATGGGGGACAGGAGTCCCAAACCAACAACATCCAAACACAGTCCCAAATTAATTATGTGCTAACCCCGGCTTAAATGTATTGGGAAGTTAAAAAGTCCGAAAAAAGCTGAACCCCATCCTCCAGGCCAAGCAGGTTCATCCAGGAGGTCGACTCAACACATAAGGAGATAAAAGGCTTAATTTACAAGTGTATGACCTGAGAGCACAGTATTTATTCTGTGAAACCACAACCTTCAAAACCTTTATATTACCATGACAGAAATTAAATTTAAAAACTCCAGGCAGATGGAGGCAGAGGCGGAGGCAGGGAAACCTCTTGCTGTGGCCTGCCAGGGGTGTGATTTGGTTCCTCTCTATCTGACAAGGCAATTCCAGCTATGCACAAACCATGGAGAAGGAAAAGGTGTGACAAGAGAGGGGAACAAGCCAGACACATTCAGATCTCTCACAAAAACAGCTCCACAAAACCCAGAACCTCCAATTCCCAAGAGTATCACTTGCTAGTTTGGAGTACACAAGCCATTGTTTGCTGACCAGAGACATATTTCTTAACTGTCCAACCTTTTTAAGATTAATTTCATACTCTCCAGTCCTGAATTGGTTTAATCTTTCTAAAAAAGCATTCAGATGCCCCAGCTGTTTGCTGATTTAATTTTCCACCTTGCTTTCAAACAAGCAGGGCTCTGGCTCTGCTTTACAGAGGGATATTCCAATTAAAACACTTGTCAGATTTCAACACTGATTCTCTTCAATTTACACAGAAAATCCATTTAACGCATTTCCCGAATATCTTTATTATCCCCCAGCAATTCTGGCACAGAATTTGGTGAGCATGTGTAATCTCCCTATCCTAAATTTTATCTGATATAAACAATGGATTAATGCACACTCAAAAAAAATTACATTGCCCAAGAACACCAACACATGTCAGTCCTGTCTTTAATCTCTTCATTTTGGGCCTGATCTGCAAATGTCAAATAGCTATTGCAAGAGACACCGAGCCTTTGTTACCCCACTCACCCTAAATTCGTAAACGTCTTTCCCTTACCAAAAAATGCAGTAAAGCCAACATGGAGATATTAACCAAAGGATCAGATACTCAGCTACAACCTAATTAAAATTACTAATGATACTCAAGAACTGTTTCTTAAAAGCCACATGAAATTCCACCAGAGCAGCTGTATTTAACTAATCCCACACAAAATGCTGCAATTCAGAAAAACCTTGTAAATATCTCAATATTTCCATTTTTTGCAATATCATGATGCATTTTGGAAGTTCATATAAACATAGCCCTCCAAAACTCATGGTTTGCTTTTCTTTCAGGATATCATTCCCCAGGACTTCTAAGTAACAGAAATGTAACCTTACTCAGAGGATCCTAACGCTTTGCAAACTTGCACACGAGGTGTCTGGGAAGGAAGTGTTATTTTCATCTGAGGCACTGTGAGGCCAAGGACTTACCCACGGGCATCAAAATGACTTGTGGGAAAGATGGAAACAAAATTTGAAGGAGGCCCTCAGCCTTGAAATTAACAAACCATGACCCTTGAAAAAATTTATAGAAATTAGGAAGTACAAAGAAAGCAACTGAGTGCATGTCAGAACTGCCAAAATACTAAATTATGTGCTAAAATACCTCCCTGCTGGTGAAGCCTTTAGCTCCAGCACTTGGAACAGTTCCTTCAGAAGGGATAAGGATGTCCCCAGCCCCTGACACAGGGCTGAGATCGTACGAGTAGGGAGGCAGAGTGCAAGCCCCTCATGTCAGACACACTTCAGAGCTGTGAGTCCCACAAGCACCAACACAGCCCAGCACAGAGTACAGCTCCTGCTATTTAAAGCTAAGGCAACCAACTGCTGCTCTATGGGAGCAGACAGCTCATTTGTGATATTTAATGACTCCAAAGCTCATCAAATAATAAATTTAATACCGAAACACACTACAGTGAGTGATGTGTAACATACAACAAGGCACCTAAGTTTGTGTATCAAGTTGGGAACCAGCCTGTTTCCATCAGATCTCTACAATCCTGCTCTGTACTAAGCCACTCTTTCAGGAAGAGCTGAGTCTGCATCTCTGTTATCATCTGTGGTCCAGCCTTGCTCTGCAGCTCTGACACAACGACATCACAAGAAAGGTGCCCCCTGTTTGCTCACCCTCAGAAGTTCTGCCAGTGGAACAAACACAAAGGGGTGATAAAGCACCAATTTCCTTTGTATTAAACTGGTCCAGAAAAAATCCCCTACCTAAAGGGCAGGAAGACCCCTCTGTCTGCCTCTCATACACCTTACCTGCCCAAAAAGCCATAGGACCACACATGCACTCAGGGTGGGAAAGAGACTCATGTTACAAACCACTGGAAATTGGGAAAGGCCCTTTGACCAACACAAAAGAAGCAAGCCAGTTCTTTGACCTTTAGTGTAATTGCTTCCCTGTATCCAGAAACACAGAGTTTTGTCCAAATATGGAATTCACAAGCAGGAATTAATTCACAGATAGCTACTCGTGATACTGCCCAGATGGTTCCAGAATTGTCTGGATGATAAAAAATACCACCATGAGCACACAGTTTCACCAAAATGCATAAGTGTGGAGGTCCCCATTACACACTGAGAACACACAAGTGGTGTAACTGGGGATGCAGTAGTTCCTGGGAAAGGGGTTTTCTCTGGAAACAATCACATGCTCATCCTTCCCATGTCAAGTCAGCTTTAATCCATACACAGGAAGGATTTTAACTCCCATTCCCAGGACAAGAAGTAACTAGAAGAACATCAAAGAGAGCTGGCTCTGGATCAGAGGGCGTGGAGAAGGGATTGAACAACCATTCCAGAAACCACTGTGAGGATAAACAGAAGGGAAGATGCACATAGACTGGAAAAAGAGCAAAGTGAAGTTAAACGAAAGCAGATGTTTATCTCTGAACTGTGCCAAAGCTTCCAATGTTTCAGTGCCCCACACTCTGTGCAGCTTTCCAGCAGCAGCCAGCCCAAATCTGGGCAGCAGCACTGGCACCTGTTCTGCAGGAGGAAGGCAGGGAAGGACTAGACTCCCAACATATCACACACCTGCACATCAAGGATGCAGCATACAGGAGAGTTTAGCAGAGCCAACGTGGCAAAGAATATCAAAGAGGCTGCAAGGACTGTCCTAGGGGTCCTCAGCTCCCAGCAAAGTCTTCCCACACCTCTCTTCCAGGCCTGTTGCTGCACACTCGTGCCTACAGATTCAGTGGAAAGCTGACGTTAGCACAACGCTGATGGCACCAGCAGGAATGTGGTGTTTGGGAAGGGAGTTCAGAAGCTACCGACGGTGACACCAGTTCCAACGCTGCCCCCCACCTCTCTCCCCCCAGTCCACACCAGCAGCTGTGGATCTGTGGGAGAAGGAGAGCACATTCAGTATGGAGCCATACTTGGGTGCATGCATGAGCTGGTGGTCAGAAGGATCCAAGATTCCTACCGTGCATCAGTTACAGAGAAGAAAAGCAGGGAGAAGAGGGCAGTCCTTGGGGATAAATCCCTGTCCACAAGAGAGAGAAGCTGGGAACCAGCCAGGGCTCCTGTGAGGCCAGGCAGCCTGCCAGTCCTACCACAGGACTCGTGTGAGATCAGCTTTGCTCGCACAGTTCTCAGCAAGACACCTCTAAACTTTACTGCTTATCTTCCTGAGAGGGATAAATCTGATTTTTATTTATGCCTCAACATATGTTATACATGAGGTGAAGGATTCCTATACGGGCTGTACATATACTGGCAACCCTGTTCCCGGGGAAGCTTCGCCTGGCAGCCAGTCGGGGCAGAGAAGGCTTGAACAAGCCCTCCCCACTTGCCGGAGGGGCAAATGCCCGGATGCCCATGAAAAAATGCCCGGGAAATCGGGCTGTAGGAGGACCCTTAGCACATAAAAGCAGCTAACTACGAGACAACGGGGAGCCATTTTGCTTAGGGGTTCTTGGAGGGATCAGGGGCTCGCTCGGACGGTCAGCTTGGCCATTCTTCCCCCCCCATGCCTGTCCCTCCCTGTGGTCCTGCTTCCCTGCCCATACCTGCTTTGCCCACTTCACCGTTTCCGCGACCCAGCTCGTTGCCGTGATGACCTCGTGCTCCGTTGCCTCCCCGACGCAGCAGGTGCCGCGTTTCCTGCGCTGCCCGCCACACCAACCCGCCGTAGCGCTAGCCCGTAGCGACCAGCCTGTCGCCGCCGCCTGCACCCAGCCGAGCCCGCAGTCGCAGCCTGCAGTCGTCGCCTGCAGTCGTCGCCGCCGCCAGCCGCTCACAAGAGCCGCGCAAGGCAGCTTGCAGCCGACGCCAGAGGCACGCTGCCGCCACCGCCTCAAGATCGTGCCCAACCACTCAACAAAAGCCGCGGGGGCTCGCTGAGGCTTGCAACTCGCACGCTCCACCTGCTGAGCTGACCCTGACAGAGCGCCGGGGTTCTTGTGGTAACGCTGTCCATGTCTCCTGTTTCTTTCTCCATCTCTCTTTTCCCCTCTCTGCTCTCTTTTCTATCCCCCTTTGGTAGGACACTTACCCTTCTTTATCAATAAACGGTTCTCAGATACAATATTGCCGCATTTGTGCTTTATTTTTGTCTGAGAAGTCTATCAAAAAGAATCCTCCCCGACTCCCTCTTTTACATTGGGACAGAACACTTCCCTATAAACTCCGGGATAAGCTGTTGCATATATCCCATCAAAAGCCTTCAACAGGCTCACCTGACAGCAGCCACTGCACTGCTGAACACTCATCAGCTTTCTCAGACCAGGACTCAGTGCCCACATCCCATAAATTTATGGACAGCTGATGGGAGAGCTCAGGATGGTGACACCAAACAGTCTGTACAACTAGCCTGCTGCCCACAGCTCCTGGAATCCCAGAGCACTCTATTCCTTTCCCCATAATACAAATAACTTGGGAAGATTTCTCTTGCTAACACTGCTCTCAAGGCTTGGAGAAACAATTTCCAATATCACTGCTTCAGCCAGGAATTGCTCTGCTCACCACTCAGCCCCAAAGGTGCCCATGGCTGAGCCCCCTCGGCCCCTGTGGCAGTTACCTCTTTCCTCTCCACATCAGCCTGGATCTTGGCCTGTGTGACAGCAGCCTCGCGGAAGGAGGAGCTGGCCTGCTTGGCCTGCTCAATCATAGTCTTCAGCTGCTGTGCTGTGCTGAGCAGGGAATTTACCATCTCCTCCAGGTAGAGCCAGCTCCGCTGCTCCGTCACCTCCAGCCCGTTCACCACCGATGGCGACATGGCTTTGGTGGGCGTCGTGGGAGGCACTGCCAGGGCAGGCAGAGAGGTCAACACTGGACATAAAAAACAAAAGAGAATATATAGACAGTTAGGGCATTTCATTTCCATAAAGTGTGTGTGTGGGGGTGTGTTGGGTTTTTTCTGTGTTGTTTGGTTTCTTTTTTAAAATATGGTCTGCAAAATCTCCAATCCAGGAAAGTTTTTGCTTTCAGATCATTCCTTCTGCAACATCGAGTGCAGGTCTGTGCAGAACAAGCCCATGGGCGCTGTCAAACCCACAGGACAAGAACGCCTCCTCCTGACCTGGATGCTCTGGAAAGAGTTAAACACCTCCCAGCACTACTGCAGAGAAGCACCATGATGCAGTGAAAGCGGCATTCCCGGGAACTCCTCCACCACTGCCAACAATGTTTCCCTCAGCCATGGCTAGGTAAGGTAAGAATAAGTCCCTCAGCGACCCAATACTTTACAGAAACATCCTGATGTTCCTACCCAGATGTCAGTTCTCAGGTTGCAAACCACAAAACTCAGGCACTGATCCACATCACGCTCTTTGTGCTTCCTGAATTCTGATCTTTACATAACCCTGGCCAGACACTGGACTTAAACCCCAGACAGTCACCATTACCTCCAAGTGAGTGTATTCCAAATATGCACTTCCCAAAACCATGGGTTGGGAAGCCCTTTAATAACCCAGCAGTTACTGTGTCACTGAACCAGCTACTTTTCATATTAGATGTGCATGTACACATGAGGAAATTAAATCCAGACCCAGGAACTTCAGCTTAGGTAACATTCCAGGAAGAAATGTTATGTGGCTTTACTTTTCCAAAATGCAATAAATGCTCACCATCTGCCACAAAACTCAGTCCAAGACATTCACATCTACCAACACTGACCTCATTCCTCACTGAATTCTTTACTAGCAAAAAGAAGGTACCACCAGCTTCAGGGCTGTGCAGACTTCTTACCTCAAAATGCTCTTAATTAAAACAGTAATTTTAATGAATTTGCACACAAGTGGCATGGAACTATTTGCACTTAGATATGAGTATGAGATAAACCGGTCTTTTTTATCAGTGTCTGTTTGCACAAGAGCCTTTCCCACTCTCCATTTCCAGCACAATATTTATCCCTGCATGACATTTGATAACACGAATTACTTCCGATTCCTCATTTTGGCACAAGTACATCAGGCAAGAGAAAGAATTCACTGGTGAAAAAACAATGTTTAATTAGTAACATCAAGATCTGACTAAGTCTTAAACACAAAAAGATCTGACTCTGGAGGCCAGGAATATCCTGTGCCGGTATAAATAAATTAATAAAGGTCATACAGAGAGAATTGAAAACTGATACCAAACCTGCCCAAAAGTACCTCCAGCATGCACCACTGGCATCATAAAGCCATGTGAGGATGTCTAGAAAAGCTTCTATGACATGATTTTAAAGGGGTTTGTTCTCCTCAGATCAAACACTAAATAAACGTTCAGCCACAGTGCCCAAAGAGGACAGAAGTCTGGAAGCAAGAATTTTAGGAAAGGCAGGGAATGCAAGATGACTCACGACGCAGAATCACAGCAGCCACCTCTGGCAGAACCAACAAATCAAAGTTCTCAATAAAGAGTAACAAACTTCCCACAGAGGGGAAACCTGCTTGTCCAAATCTTAGTAACTGTAAAACTCACAAGCAAAATAGAGCAAAGTTTAGTTTTCTGCCCTAATCTTTACCTTTGCTGAGAAAGACGTGAGGAAATGCAAGCACGGTGAGAGCAAACATACCAATTTTGGGATGAGACGTTGGCAGTGCAGCCTCAGGGAAAGGTGAGATCTGGCAGTTGTCCTGGTAACTGGGATAGTGAGGCTCTGGATGAGACACCCGACAAGGCTGCTGGACGTTGGTGTCCTGAACTGCAGGAGAACAAGGGCCTTGGGAATCACTAACGCACCTGGCAGGTGTTTCTTACATTGCTTTCACCGCTATTTTTTTACGTTTTATAGAAGTTCCTACACTCTGTGGTGATTCCCAAGGGTTGGAAATGCAAAACAGCAGCATGATCTCACAGAGTCAGCAAGCAAGGAAGCCTGCTTCTGGCTCCACCATGCTCTGCTTTCACGTTTAGAGCCACATGTTCCTTGGTTCCGTCCCACACATCGAAATATCCACGATCATCACAGGGCTCCAAACTCCGGTTCTCGGAGCAGGATCTTTCCCCCAGGAGAGCTCACAACCCAAAGAACGACTCAGACTGAGAGAAGTGAAATATATGTCATGCATTTATATATTTTTTGATTTATCCTGGCATTTTTCACTCAGTTTCAATCCTCACCTCATTTGGGGTATTTTTGGTAGTATTTTAGGTTAAATGAGGATTTAAAAAAAAAAAAAAAAATGACAGAGATGAACATAAATCCCAGGAACTCAGCAGAAGTGAACATTAGCAGCTGCCACACCTGGGCAAAGTTTCTCCTTTGGTGCAACTGCTAAGATTTCAAGCTGCTGAAACGATTTCACAGGAAGGACAGTGCCTTATACAGTGTCTCCATTGAGAAATAAATCCTCTGCGTTGCATTCAAAATGTTCCTTCCTACAGCAGGAACACCCAACCCTCTTTTCCTCCTCCCCACGGCTGTCTGGGAGACACCTCAGCTCTTACCAGTGGCTCCAGTGAAAACATCCCCCTGTGCCGGGCTCTCCGAGATGATGGCCGTGGCCTCCACGGTGGACGCCCGGTCGAAGGTCAGTGCCCCAGAGGTTGTGATCTGTCCAGAGGGAGTCACGGTGACTGGAAACATTAAAGCACTTTCATAATTAACACTCAGCGCGGAGGACACGCCTGTCCAGCTTTTGATATCCCTGTGCTGCACCATCCAAGCTCAGGGGACTCACAGACCACCAGCCTGGGATAACCCAGTTTGGATCACACCTGTGACCAGTGTGGTTGGAAATGGCAATAAAAGCCCCAACGGGCTTCTGAAGGCTCTGCTGTCCTTCCAAGACTCTGGGGGCACAAGGCCAAAATGTTAATTTACACCCTAACACCTCCCAAATCACCACTTTTTGCAGTTATTTTAGGAACCATAACTTAACACCTCCCATAAAGGTTCAGTGAGGCCACACACCCCATCAATTTCTGGCTGCTTTATGACAATTTTAGCAAGAGTGATTGTTGCTACTTAAATCAACACAACAACCTGTGGATTACAGCTAATTCCATGACAGCTGGACAATTTTAGCTGTTTATCTGCACAAAGTGATAGAATGTGCTTGGCCAATGCAAGGAACAAGGCACAAAATCCTTCTGGATAATTATACCTGAGTGACTTCAGAATGTTTACAACCCTTTTTAAAGAGGATTATTTAACTGGTACCATTAATTGGTGATGGGCTGATTCGGTGGCACACAAAAATTAAATTTTAAAATACTGTAGCTACAAATTCCTGGCTGGTGAAGTATGTGGCCACCAAAACAAGAAGTTCTCTCTCCCAGTGCCAGCATGAGAGAACGAGCAGCCTCACACCTGCTCACATAACAAACCAATACAGATTAAACCTATCTGGGGCCTAAAAAAACCAAAGCCACAAAACAACTCTGCAGAATCCTTGTGTGTTCCTCCTCCTACTGCTGCTGATGATCTAATCTTAAAATTTTGTTCTTTTTTTAGATTTCTGTTGCTTCCTCCTCGACTCACTTTGTACTGTTACCGTCCAGACGATGCCAGTGTGCCGAGAGCTGGAGGACACATGGATGTGACTGGGGATGTGTGAGCGGGATCAGCTGGCAAATTAATTCCTGTTCTCACACAGATGGTTTGCCAATCAAACCAGTAAGTAACAAAGCGCGTGCTGAATGTTGGAGAGGAATATGCAGATCAAAGCATCACCTTCTGCCTCCTTCATTAACGACTTTCAGGCTGGGGGTTTCATTCCAGCTGCTTCCAGACGTTTTTTCTACATATTGCAAGGAATAGCACAAACCTTACTCCAGCTTCTAAGGGACACAAAGAAGCTCAGGGGATGGAATGGGGATTTCTGGCAGAGCAGAGAAGGGCCAGCCTTCCCCAAAACCTAATTCCAGTAGGAAATTTCCCAATTGTTATTTGCGAAAAATCTACTTGAAATCCAATATGGATCCAGGCCAGGACTCCATAATTCTCCCCCCACTGAGAGCTGGTACAGGGGGCAATATAATCATAGACTACAACCATAATCTGGAACGCTTGGGCTTGGAAGGGACCTTCTGCTCCTTCCACTGCCCTGCCATGGGCAGGGGCACCTTCCACTAAACCAGGTTGCTCCAAGCCCCATCCAATCTGGCCTTGGACATTTCCAGGCATAGGACATAATCCAAACCTCTCTCAGCACAAAGTATGAAACCTACTGTTCACTGCACAAGGACATCATGATGCTTAAACCTGAGTTTCCTGGAGGTCTAGAGCTGCACTTTTTCCTATTCAACTTGTGTCCAGATATGGCAACACTGTGCTACTTTCTGTAAAATAGGAAGTGACACTGAGCCAATAAAACCATCCAATGAAAAGAATGTGACCAAAAAAAAGGACATTCTTCTCAGTTGGACAGTTCCAAGGGGCCACTAACAGACATAAAACACCTAGTGGGGCAGTTCTCCAAAGAAAGGAAGCAACTTTTACCAGGAGAAAAGAACCTACACGTAGTTGCAGCAGTGGCTGGAAGCAGAGTGATGTTTTTGGAGCAATTCTTCTTCACCGGAGTTGCAGGTATTTCATTTTCTTTTTTCCGCCTTTTATATGGCACAAAGAGCCGTATAGGGCCACTCTGGGCAGAACAACACCAGAAAGAAAATGAAAAGAAAAAAGGAAAGGCATTAGCTGAGGCACCTCTTTGGAGACTTTGGGTTTACTCTCACCTTTCCAGGAAGAGCAGCACAGATCCCCATGGGTGATGTGTGGTTTGCAACAACTGACCAAAACACTTAAAAGTTTTCCAAACAAAAAGAACTTTAAAAAAAAAAAGTTAAACTCTGCCCCCTCCAGCTGAAGAGGCACAAATTCAACCTCTTCCCACTATTATTTAAAGAGTAGAACTGGGCAGATAATCAGCTGCTGGCCAAAGTGGTGGAAAGAAAAGAGAAAAAGAGGAAGGAGAAGAGAGGCAGAAGTCCCAGGCTAGAAAACAAGCACATCAGTCACTTCATAGCAAAAAAGAAAGGCTAAGCACCAGGTCAAGCTAAAGTCTTCTGCTTTCAGGACTTAAAACTCATTTTTGAAACAAACTAGCAAAAAACCAACCCCCAAATCAACTAACCAAAAACCTCAAGCAGTTTTAAGATTAAAATATTGATCCATCATAAGATTATGATGTCACTTGCTTACAAAAATATTTTTCCAACTCAAAACTCATTGTGAAATTTGAGTCAAAAATCACAAATAGCATGGACATCCCCAAAAGGCGTTTTGCATAGATATATTAATTAGAAAAGGAGAGAAAAAAAAAGAAAAAAGCAGTAAGTATGATCCAGTTTTACTGAGGCTGTTCTGCAATAATGCCAGCATTTCCTTATGTCCCTTCTCCATGGGGCAGGGACAAAGCACTTGTCCCTGAACACTCATGTGTCAGGGCACTCAATTGCCAGGACACTCATTATCTACTCGCCCAAGGGCTGTGGCAGCTTGTCCGGTTAACTTTTCCAACAAAAATAATTCGTTCCTAAAGTAATGGATGTAAAGCCTCCCACTCACCAGTGTCATGTCGTCACAGCAAGCGGCACAAGTACACGAAGCAGCGTGGGGATTTAAAATCCCATCCTGGAATCAGAAGTGACCAGTTCAGCATGAGAGTCACCAAAATCACCCAGAGCACACCTTGATCCTGCTAAAAAATGTGGATGGCTCCCATAGTGGTACCCATTCCCTCCTGGATGCTGTACAGTAACAGAGAGGCCAGTTCACCACACCAGAGCAATGGGGTGAGAGGGTCAGAGGAGAGCAAAGGAAAACCAAACCTTTTCCACACCCAAAGGCCAGGATACATGAATTTAAGACTTGATTTCTGCCCAAACAGAAAGTGACTGTCAGCCCGATGGCAATGCCAAGTTCTCCAGGAGACTCAAATAAAGGACCCAAATAATGGATGGTGAAAATGAAGAATATATGTCAGGCAAAAACACTGAAGGAGATCAGGTTACTGAATTACAGCATCATGGGTGAGAGCTTAATTCCTGTGGCAGAGCTCAAGGCTGGGCTTCACCCTGCAGAAACTCTTTCCAGTATAAGCAAGATTCCCAGTGTGCTATTTGAGACACATCGAAAACAATTCCCCTGCATCACTGACTCAGCCAAACCAAGCACTGCTCCTGGTGCCATCAGCACCTGGCTCCAGCTGCCCCCTCCCGCAGAAAGGAGGGAGCAAACTTAACCTTACGTGGATAAGGCACTGCAGGGGCCGCCCGGCATAGCGGATGCTCCTCTTCCAGTCCTTGCTGCTGGCTCGCCCCGCCATGGCTTCGAACTCCGTGGGGCTGTACCAGTTGTCCCCTTGCTTAATGCACCTGCCACGGCCTCCTGAAGTAAAGCACCAAAATACACTGTTAGTCCAGGTTAAGGATAATTTTGCCGCTTCCCTAAAGAAGAAAATACGGAATTGCTGGACAAAATAGCAGGTAATCTGTAAGAACCACCAAATGTGCCCATCGGCTGCTTCCCATTGCTCCGGGATAACTATGTCCATTTATTGTCATGGCTGTGACAATGACTGGGCATGGTCAGAGCTCCAACTCTGGGCCTCAAAAGGCTATAAAAATTATTCCTCCACATGAAATAAAAGTCTTTATTGGATAAACACCACAAATTTAAGTCTTTCCTCAATTTGCACTTAAATTTCTGATCTTTTTTGTGTTGAAGAAAACTTTCTGTCCACGAAGCAAGCACTGCGCTGGGCAGCCAGGCTGGCTGGCAATTTCTGCTGCTGCTTCCCCAGCTTCCCCACAGGGATAAAAGACAAGAGGAGGAGCTCAGGAGCCCCATGAAGAGACAAACTCTCTATTCGCATTCCAGCAGGGATTCTTCAGAGCTTTGCAGAAACACAAGTCTACTCATGAGACAAAAAATCATTAGAGGAGTTGGCCTATTAACCGAGGAGACTCAGTGCATGGGAGCCTGGATATTTGCAGGTTTAAGAAAAAGTTAAAAAGCCTCTGAAGAAAAAGCAAAACAAAAGGGAACAATAATATCAAAAGGCACTGGACTGGCTTGGAAACTCTCTTCTTTTTTTTTTCTTCTCTCATGACCAGCCCTTAAAAATAGCCTGATTAAAAGAAGAGTACAGAAGGAGCTGTGCCACTCCTCAGCCCGGGTGGCAGTTACCTGAGCCGAGTCTGTTCTTGTACAGAATGCCACTGATATTCCGGCACCGCACCGGGAGCTCGTTCTCGTACACAGACGGGTCCCAGTTGTACTTGGTTCCACTTTTCCCCTGGACGGCTGTCAAAGGGGTAGGAGGAGACTGTGGTCCTTGGAGAAGAGAGAAAAGAAAGGTGACAGCAACCAAAAGGCAGAGTGGCTGTTCCATCCCATGCTCGGCTGGGCAATATGCCAAGGGGTTGACGGAGCAGCTGGACCCCCCCCCCCCCCCCCACAATGGAGCAGCACAAAAAACTCAGCCTGAACGATCTGACAAGGGCTGATAATTAAGCAAAGAGGACCTGAGGAAACAGGCTCTAACAGGGAATAAACGCTGAGATTGTAACCTGATCCTTACACCTCCTGTAAGCCATGGTGTAAGGAGCTGGCTGGAGATTCCCCTTCCCAGAGCACATCCTGTGGGGAGTTTTAGAGCACTGAAGGTTTGCTGTGCCATCTTGTGGGCAGCAAGGAAATTGCGAGGTAGCCCTGAACAAAACCTCAGCGACAGAGACACTAAAGGACCAGCCAGTGACCTGAATGGACATGAAAATGTATTCCAGGAGCCTTGGAAAGAACACGTGCAGAACTGAGAGACTCGGATTTTTATTATCCATGTTAAAATGATCCGTGTGCTCTTGGGGGTGAGATGGGTGTAGAAAGCCCATTAGCAGGGCAAGATTTTTCAAGCAGCTTCTTTGCCAGGGTTAGGGCAAAGAATGAGGAAATTAAACACATTTCTGACAGGAGAAAATTTTTAAAAAATAATAAGCATTCTTGTACTCCAAAGAAATACACAAAATACCTTGTGAGGACTTGGTATCTTAAAGGTCTTTTCCAACCTGAACTTTATGGCTTTAAGAGGGGGCAAACCATCCTTATAATATTACGCACATATTTTCAGATTCTAGAAAGACAATTAGAGTGGAGAAGAACCCATCCCTGTAGGAGAGTGACCCACCACAAGCAGACTGTCTTATACCTGGTGTGAGAGGTGCCGAAGGCCCCTTGATCCCGGTGGTTTCGACGATGCTGCCATCTGTGTGCACCACTATCAGAGTGGCTTTTTCAGGGTTCAAGCTGTCCCCAATTTGGAGGGCTGTTCTCCCAGACTACAGAAGAAATAAAGAGTTTAAATTGATTAAAATACTTGAACACAAATAGATTTCAGTAACCCACGGGTACCCCAAAACTCCAATCAGTATGGCAGTTATTAGGTTAAGTTTTGAGTTTTCAGACAAGCAAATTCAAAGATTTCATGTTCATCAGTTCTGTTACAAAATGAGTACGTGGGGGTGGAAAGGTAAAAAAGTTAGGAATAAAACCCCTGTATGTCCTCCAGATAATGGGTGTGTGGCTTAAAGCCCAGATGTTACAAGGAAAGCAAGTCTTTGACCTTACTACAGCTCTTCATTTACCTGAGCAGCTAGTCAAGACCCTCAAATGAAAGGACAGACTTACCAACACATGTCCTGAAATTGAAGCTGCATTGGCCACAGATGTGGTGAAAACATTGTCTGCAGAGGCCCCCACGTTGGCTACTGTCACTGTGGTGACTTCTGGAATGTAAAACACGGTTAATTCAATGTTCTGCTGCATCCAGAAAGCCTGATGAACAGCTGAACAAAAAAGAAATTTCCTTTTTCCTATTCAAAATTAATTTTATTTTTTCATGGCACCTTTAAGTTGTTATGAACACAATCATTCTGATTTTTATTAATCTTTGAGTTCAACAGGCTTTAACCTCCTTGAAACCAGGGCAGTCACTATCAGCATGTGATGAACTAAGGGAAAAATAAGTATTGCACCTATACTAGGGATACTCCGAGCTGTGGTGCTTTTATTTAAATAGGGGTGACTGGCAAAGATCAGGATAAATTGAACAACTGACTCTGCCTCTGTCATGTATTAATTCCAATGGTGCCATGACCTGTGCACTTTGTCCAGTTAAGAACCGCCCAAATTTACAGCCCAGCGTTTCTGTGGTGCTCAGCGCTTGGCCTGGCTCAAATCTCTGGGTTTTCACGTGGAGTGAGGGTGAAAGAACAACTGGCTCCGGGCTCTGGACTCTTGTGGCACCGCAGCTCGGCTGCACCACCCTGCGCAACTCGGGGCACTTGGTTATGGACACGGGGCCGTGTGGCTCAGGTGCACTGGGCGGCTCCCGCTCTTTACTGTGTGTGAAGGGGCGGAGTGTGGGATTCGGTGAGGGGGTGGGAGCGCTCCCTGAGGGAGCTCGCTGTCCCAGCCCGAGCCCCGGGGGCTGTGTGGGGGCCGGAGCCCGGGCTGGGGAGCCCCGGGCGGGCTGAGGGAGCGCTGCCCGCCCTGACCTGCGAAGGCAGCGGCGGCGGCGGCCTCGTCGGCGCTTGGCATTGGCGGTGCTCCCATCTCGATGTGCTCGGCGTCTGCCGCCATCACCGTTACCGCCTCCTCCTCCTCCTCGGGNCGAACCGAGCGGTGCCGAGCCTGCCCGAGCGCTGACGAGCGTGTTCGGGGCCTTCCGACCGACTTCCGATGAGGCCCGAAGCGGCCCGAGCCGCTCGGGCCCCGTGCGAAGGCGGCCGGCGCGCGCGCTCCCTGCCGGCTGGCCAATGGGGCGCGGCCGAGTCCGCGCGGCGCGGCCCGAAGCGGTACCTGACGGATCGGGTGAGACCCGAGCCCGCCCGAACGCGGCCGAGTCCCCGAGCGGTGCGGCCCGGCGAGGCGAAGAGTC
>VXAZ01000967.1:0-62487 GCA_013399875.1 Gymnorhina tibicen | reverse complement strand
CGGCCCGGCGAGGCGAAGAGTCCCGAGCGCGCTCGAGCCGTTTCCGATCTCTGCCGAAGGCGGTAGCGAGGAGCGCCGATGTGTGCCGAGTCCTCTCCGATCGCACCCGAGCTCCGCTCGCCGGCCCGATCGGAGACGCCCGAACGGGCAGCGCCCGAATCCGCCCGAAAGCGACCGAACCGGGCCGAACGCTCCGATCGCGCCCGAAGGCGGGTTGGGCGGAGCGAGCGGCCGCGCGCGGGCTGCCGGGACGGCGGAGGACCGGCGGGCGGGGCGGGGTGCCAAGATGGTGGTACCGAGCCGAGGTGAGAGATGTCGCGATAGTGACACGACAGCCCTTTCCGGGACACCGGGGGGAGCTGTCTCCCACCGTGCTAGAGGTGACCTCCCGCAGGGGGACATGACTAGTGCGAGGCGGGGCCGAAGTCGAGCCCAGCTCCGTTGGCTTATCGCGACAACCCCGACACGCTGAGGCAGCTCCCGGGGGCGCGTGAGCAGGGGCTTGGCGCATGTGCGGGCTGAGGAGCACCTCGATCCCGGGAAAGACCCTTTCCTGAGGCCGAGAGATGCCGCATAAAAATCCAGATCTTTGCTTCAAATTAGGAACTGCTGGGATTCAGAGGAGAAAAAATTCTTCCTTAGTGTGATCAAAACCATTAATTTTCAAATCTTTCACAGAGGTCAACGTTTTTTCCTAAAAATGTAAATTTCTGCCCTGGGTAGATAAAGGTGGTTTAGAAAGTTTTTGCCGAATTCGTAAAAAACTAAATTCTAATCCCAAATTTGTGCAATGAGGTGCTCTGGGTGATGTTCACTACAGCTGCTGCCTATAATACGGTTTTATGTTAAAAATCAAACCATTTTCTTAGAAAATAGGCCATGTTCCTCCTCAAATCCCCATTCTCAGTGTCACTCACTCTAAAATCAGCACCAGCCTGGATAAATAACCAAGATTTTGCTGGGTAAAGCACTGAAATTATATATTCAGGCAGTTTAATAATCCCTCTTGACTCCAGAGTCCCTCTCCCGGGTGTGCTGTGGGATTTCAGGGTTTATCCCTGTGAAATGTCCCGGTCACTCAGGGGGAGGCAGCACACCCTCAGGAACAGTGGCTGCCATCCCGGCCTGGAACAGCTGCAGGAGGCTCACTGCCCTCTCCTGGGAAAGGATTAAGGAAAGAAGAGTTCAAATATAAAGTTGGGGAACTGCCCTGAGGGAATTCACTCAGAGTTGCCTATGGGAATTGTGACTCCGACTATCATATAATTCAGCATCAGTGGTGTAGCTGCAGTTTTGGATGTTGAGTGAACATGGAATCCTGGAATGGTTCGGGTTGGAAGAGACCTTGAAGCTCATCCAGTCCCACCCTCTGCCATGGGCAGGGACACATTCTTCTATCCCAGGTTGCTCCAAGCCCCGTCCAGCCTGGCCTTGGACACTGCCAGGGATGGGGCAGCCACAGCTTCTCTGGGCACCCTGTGCCAGGGCCTTACCACCCTCACACGGAAGAATTTCTTCCCAATATCAAAGCCATTCTCCCTTGTCCTGTCACTCCTAAGTAACAGGATGAGTGCTGGGAGCCCCCAGTCCCTGTACAGAGAGCAGAGAGGAGAGGATCAGGTCCAGGAGACATTTCAGATCATGGACACGTGAATCACCTAAAATCATGTTCCCAAACTGGACGCTTTAATTAGCTGCCTGGAGTTAGGGGGAATTAATTTGGGCCTAAATGCATAAAACTCTGAGGTGAAGAGCACATTAAATTCAGGAATCCAGGGATGAGGATGGGGGCGTGACAATGGCGAGCTGTCCCAGAGGAGACCGATAAAATGGCCTTTCACAGCTTTTACTTTCCCTGGAACAGAAATCCCAACTGTGCAATTCCTCATGTGTCTGAGAGAGGCTGAGAATATTAATGAGGAACTCAAGAGGTGCTCTAGTAGGTCGGTGCCATCATGTTGCACAGGAATTTTATGTGATTTTTGCAGAAAATAATAAGGAAGAAAGTGAAATGTGTTGGTTGGATCACTGGAAATACTTGGTTTGATTTCTGTGGGCAGTCAGAACACACTGAGGTTGGACATGGAATGACTTTGTGAAGGGAACTGTTTTGGACAGATGACATTTGGAGGGATGGTATTTAGAGGAACCCGGAAGCCCTGTGTTCTCCACAAACTTTCTCACAATTTACAAGCAAATGGTCCCTTCTGGTTCCCATGTTCACCTCCTTCCCACATAGTTAGAGGGGATGAAGTGTCACCTGCTGGGAAAGGACAGGATGAACAAGTTCTGGATAATGCCTGTGCACTCCTTCAGGCTTTGAAAGTTCCTCACTGAAAGTGGCTTTTCCCAGTAGGGATTTCCCCCAAATTATTTTAGGCTTTTCTAGTTGAAAAGGTTCTTTCTGGAACCTGAACTCCACGATCTGGAAAACAATAAATGTTCCTGGGAGATGAAAATAGAGATTCCTCCCAGCATTTAGATACCATTGTTAGAATGTTTCTGGATTTCGACTTATTTTCTTCTCTTTGTTTTCTCCTTCTCCATGGAAAGGAAGAACATCAGAGATTGTATCCTTTCTGTACCACTGCTCCCTGCATGTGGGAATCCTCGAGAAGACTGCCTCAAGTGGATTCCTGTCTTCTGCCCAGTAATTCTGCACAGTGCTGGATCTGTGCTCCTGAGTTTTCCATCAGCATCATCCACAGGAAGCACAACTGGGACCACATCGCTTCCAAGGGAAGATGTTTTGTGCATGGTTTAGCTGGGATTTGGTCCTGATGGGCTCCTGCTCCTGCAGAAACCCCTTTAGCCCCCCTGCAGTCATGACTTAACTAATTTTCTTCGGAAAGGGGGCTAAAAATTGGATTTATGGACTGGTGGACACACCCCCTACATCACAGCTCACAGACAGCTGACACAGCTGACAAGGGGTAGTAAAAGCAGCTCTCAGTAGTAACTTCCTCCTCTCTTATGGTAAGTCACCCCACCTTCACTCCTGCCAAGATCCAAGTAACCTCCTAGGAGGAGACACCCTTGGCTCTGGAGATTTCCATGCTTAGAACCTATCTAGTAATTTTTTGCTCCACCTTCCTTCAACTGGAAAAACCCCAAAACCTGGTTCTGTGTTAATAAAATGAGCTGCTCTGGGAACTGGAATCCATCCACGGTGCGTGGGTGGGTTTAGAAACGGGATGGGCAGTTCCTGTAAAAGATGCCTGGGATGAAATCCCTGCTTGGAGATATTCGTAGGATTTGAAAAGGGCTGGGGGAGAGAGGGGAGTGATTTAAGGCTGTTTCTTCGGAATTTGCATCTCAAAGCTGAGCTCAGACAGGTATGGAGCACAGCTTTTCCATGCTGTGGGGAGGAACAAGGCCTGGCTCCTGCACAGAGCCACCTCTTCTCCAAACACAAGTTTGATGGAGTTTGCCAATTCTCTGTCAACTTCCTTAAGGCTAGGAGGTGTAGAAGTAGTCTGGGGCAGTGTACATATGCATCCCCCCCAGTTCCTCAGGCTAACGGCTGCCCCACTACAGACCAAATAAAATTCCTTAAAAAAGGAACTAAAGCCAAGCCTGAAACAGCAAGCTTTTATCCCAGCCCATGGTGTTTGCAGCCTCAAGTTCCTTCCTGAACCCTCCCCACAGGCCAGGCATAGCTGAACCATTCAGTATCAAGAGGGAGTGCAGTATATTTTGGGGTTAGTGGGAAATGGTGATTTTACGGAATAGATCCCACCTCATCACTATGAGAAATCCTTAACAACAGTTCTCAGCTGTCATCACTTCCCTTACAGATCCTGCTTTATGTAAATGGGGTTTATTACATCTTCTACTTCTTGGCAACTCTTGCAATGATTATTTACAAAAGTAAGTCACAGGTATTTTCCGCAGAGCAGGCTGTGCTGATGCACAGCTGGGCTTTGTCCTGCTGTGTTTTCCTGCTTTATTTACTCTGGTTTATTCTCCAGGTCAAGTTTTCAGTTATCCAGATGATTTTTTGGCTCCTGATCTTGCCGTACTTTTCCTTATGGCCATTCTGGAAGTGCCTCGATTGTACTTGGGTAGGTCATGTTATCAGTGCACCTGGAATGTAATCTGTAAACATGAATCATTTGGAAATGGAGTCTGTCAGTTGAGCAGATATTTGGAGACCTCTACACCTTTCCTTTCACTCCTGAGGACACCTGCAAGCACCAACACCTTCCTTTCGCTAAGACAGAAGGGCGGGAAGGGCCTCCTGACCCTGTCCAGAGCTTGCTAAAGCTTCTTCAAGTCCAATTTTTAAAAAACCCAAATCACTATTAAAATCTGCTCAATATTCCCAAGACATTTATGCAGAGTGAGGCTCTTGAATCAATGTGAGTGGCTTTAGGGGTGGATTTATTCTCCTGCCTTAAAGCTGTGTATTTGCTTGGAGCCTGATCCATGAATAAAGAAGTGGGTTTCAACTCTAATGTAGTTAAACACCAAAATCTACTGAGCTTGGAAATAAGCTGCAAGGAAGAGAGAAGGACAGCTTCTCCACAATGACAGTTATTTGAAACAGGAATAGATTAGCAGGGAATAAGATTTGAAAATGAGGATTGGACTCCAGGAGTGCACCGAGGTCACCACGTTGAGTGCCAGGCTGGGGGGCTCAGGGAGAGTTTGATGGTTGAAGCTGAGTGCTCAGAATGGTGCAGCTTCAGAAGTGATTCTCTGCAGTAAGAAGAGGTGCCCTGGCTGTGACTATTAACTGATGAGCTGGTGGCCCTTTTATTTAGATTAACTTTGGTTCATTTTCGTGTTTTGGTGTTGAGTTTGTTGTTTGCTGGCAGAGCCTTGATTCAGGCTGGTACTTCAATGCATTTTGAGCTTTTTTAGGACTCAGTAAGAGCAAGGTCGAGGGCCTTTTTTGAGCAGGAGTATTCTTGAGTTACAGCTTGAGCTGTTGTCAGAACAAATTGGACTTTTGGTTTCTGTTTCCTTGCAGGTTTCAAGGGTAACCTGACAGAAGCAGAGGCCCCGCTGGGGCTGAGCCTGGGGCTCACAGTGGGCAGCATGGTGCTGTGTGTGTACCTGCTGCTCTGGCAGACGTATGTGCTGTGGGCAGATGTGCTCCTCAATGCGGTGCTGCTCTCGGCCTATGGGCTCGAGTCGGGGCTCAAGGTCATGGCCATCGCTGCCTTTGTCAGCTGAGCCTGGCCCCTTCCCACACGCCTGCCACGCATTTCTTCTCTGAAAGAGTGGGGCATCATTTCCACTATGGAAGTCCTTTGTATATAAAAACCCTGTAAAGCTTCTCTCTGTTTAAACTAGAAGTTTTGGGGACTGAGATGTCCTGCCCAGCAGACATGTGGTGCTGTCCCACCGTTGGCTTATTTGTGGGCAAAGGCAAGGGATGAATCAGCAAAACCCATATTGCTCTGGCATTCACCAGGGATCAGTACTAACTATCCATTCCCAACACAGGATAGGAGCCAGTGCTGCTGGCATGGTGGGAGTTTTCATGGCACAGCAGCAACATGCAGCCCAAGTGACACAGAAATGAATCAGGCCAGGGCTCGCTTGTGCCTTGTCACGCACACGTCCGTGTTCGAGGGCACAGCTGCTCTCCTGCTCTCATTTGTGTTTCTAGACCTCAGTGGTAATTTCCCTGACTTTAATAGGGCAGAACCTGATGTATCCCAGTGGGGGAGAGCAGAACTGGGTTTTGTGCATACCTGGAGAGCCAAGCCACAAGGTTTGGCAGCCAGTTCTTACTGACACACTACGTGAGGGGATGTTTGGTTAAACAGGATGGTTTTTAAATGAACAAAACCATTCACCATTCATTCTCCCTTCTGTGCCATTTAAAAGTCCAACAGCATGTTGGCAGGTTTATTTCTATTTGGTGTTAAATATGCTTATTTCTGCTGTTCTGCAAAAATTACTACATTCAAGCCTGTCTTCTAACTGGTGCAAGCGCAGAGTTTTTTACTGTATCAAAAATATGTGTTAATGGAAAGCTTCGGGAGTTTCTGGGTTTTTGAAGAAGTCTATTTTGTATTCAGAACTTCCTATTTTTGTATTTATTTATTCATTCAAATAAAGAATGGTTTAGATCTAAGGAGTGTTTGAAGTGCAGAGCATCTTGTTCAGATCTTGTTCTCCAGCTAAGTCACCCAAAGGAAGACTTGGGCAAGCCTGGATGCGTGTGAAAGCCTCTTCTGATCCTGATCCTGCTGCTGTGTGCAGCCCCTTCTCCTGCCCTGAGAAGGTCTGAGCTAATTTGCACTCACCAGGGGCTGAAAATAGTGGGGTGCAGGCCTGTGGCACCTCAGCCATGCTGCTCTTTGCTTTCTGGTTGGGGTAGAAAGGGACTAAAGACACAGAAGTTTTGTGGAATGGCCCAGTTTCATCCTTCAGTCATTCAGTGGTTGGACTTGATCATCATAGAGGGCTTTTCCAACCTTAAGGATTCCAGTATCTAAAGGGGGCTTACAAGAAGGCTAGAGAGGGACCTTGCACAAGGGCATGTACTGACAGGATGAGGGGGAGTGGCATCAAGCCAAAGGAGGATGGGTTTGGATGAGATATTTTGAGATAATTTGTGACTCAGAGGGTGCTGAGGCCCTGGCACAGGTTGTCCAGAGAAGCTGTGGCTGGCCCATCCCTGGAAATGTCCAAGGCCAGGTTGAGTGGGGCTTGGAGCAACCTGGTCTAGTGGAAGGTGTCCCTGCCCTTAGCAGGGGGATGGAAGGAGATGAGCTTTAAAGTCCCTTACACCCCAATCTTTCTACTCCCAGGCCAGGTAACAGCAAGTTCTGTCCACATTACACCACCTGACAGTCACAATCAAAGTACCCACTGGCACAAATCCCCTTGGACAGATCCTGCTAAGCCAGGGCACAGCCGGCCCTTTGCTGCTCCCACGGAAACGTCACAGCAGCAGAACTGGGGCTAAGGAGCACCCAGGAAACCGAATGACCAAATGTTTCTGTGCTTAATCTGCCTGAATGGAACCCCCACCTATTTGTCCTCCCAGATTTGTTTGGCATGATGGAATGTGCCATCACATGCTTGCTCTGAGGAGTGACCAACATACCGAGCTGTCCCTGCCCTGTTAACGATCAAAGCACACAAACAAAACTCTTCCTGGATGGGCACAAAAAAACCCACAAACTTTTCCTGGTATTTGCACCTGCTTTACACAAAGGTCTGCCCACAGAACAACTGACAGGCTTTAAAGGGAATATTGCAAAATGGAATTTTTACCTGAATGCAGGTGATATGGTAAACGGGGTCACATAGGTTAATGCTGATTCACAGTCCCTGTGCTTCACTTTCTTGGGGTGATCACCACAAACAAAATAAATATAAAATATGTATTATAAAACATGGGCAACCCTTTGCTCCCTCCCCATCACCCAGGTGAAAAACAGTGATCAGCAGAGAGTGCCAATACTTGCTGATAGTGAGCCATGGGGTAAATATGCACATAGGATAACAAACGTGACTTTTTGGGCTCATTTCAGAGCAGGGCCTGATGGCTGCAACTGCTTGAAGCCCTGGCTGGCTGTCAGTGCCTGCTGGGGTCAGCTGGCACCAACCTAGACTCGTATCCTCACAAGAGCAGGACAGCTCTGGTTTCAGTTTTCCAATTTCAGATAAGATTGTCCATGAACTCTTTTGCGGGGTACTGCTGCTGCTGACAGCCCTGTGCTTCATGATGAAGGATGAAGCCTGGAAGCTTCAGACAGCTCCTTTATCCCAAGTACTTCCAGGCTTTCAATGGGAATTGTCGTTATGTTGGTGTCCCTGATTCCATGGTGGCATCTCTCGATGCTGAGTTGGTACAAAGACCCAAAATGAATCAGCTTTAGAGAGTTTCCCTAACCAGGAGCTCCTTTCCAAACCGTTCCCACTGCTCAGAAAAGCAGGGCACACATAGTGAAGCCATTGATGACATTTGCCAGACATAAAATCGCTGGAGCTTTTAATTATGAGGCCCAGCCCTTCTGAAACAGGACAAGCAAGTTGGATGCAAACAGCATTAAAAATTTAGAGGAACACATATTTTGAGGAGCTGGGTTTGGGTGGTGTTTACTCGACAAGTCTTTGTTCTTGAGCCATCACAGGGGTGTCTGCCGCCAACCTGATTTAAAAGGCTGATCCCAAGAGGCAAGTCAGCCTCCTGGGATTTCCAAATTGGAGATACTGGGAGATAGGGTGTTATGGATCCATGACTTTATGATGTCCCTCTGGAATGGCCTGGTGCTCCAGTGAAGGAAGGAGGCCAAGGACATGCACTCAGTTGGTTCCACACCTGGGAGCCACACCAGGAACCGCCACCATGCCACAGGATTATTCACTCCTGCCAAACCATTCCATGATTCTACAGTTGCCTCTGGCCCACCCCCACCGGCACCAGCTGTCAGGTGGGACAGCAGGGAAGGTGTAATAAGCTCTGCTGTGGTTTTCTTCCCTGCCCAGAGGAAAAGTTGCTGCCTCTGCAGAGCAGTTAAGAGATTTGCTGTAGGGCACAGCAGCTCACAGTAGCCTTGTCTTCATTGTGAATGTGGAGCTGGATAGGAAGCAGTGCCTTAAAACACCGTCCTGACAGCTCCCTGCTTGCATCCCAGGAAAGTCAGCCCAGCCCAGCAGTCCTGAAATACCCCAGCGATGCATTTCAGGGAGTAGGGATCTCCCGCACAAAACCTTCCGGCTGCTGAGGCTCATCAGGCTCCAGCACAGCTGACATTCCCCCTGCATTTCCCTTGTGTTGGACTGATATCCCTTCTCCTGCCTGGTACGGCAGGCATTCCCTAAATCCTGCTTTTCCTAGGGCTGGCCGTGTTTTCACAATGTATCCCCTGGGATCCTAGCGAGGAGGATGACGGGGCACTGGGCGGGTGCGTCACACCGAGTATCGGTTCGTGTTCTCCAGCACCAGGAGAGGTCGTGCTCCTGTCAAACCCGAGCTGCCGAAATCCCGACTGTCAGGCAGGGAGCCGCTCTCCCCCTGCCCGCCCGGCTCACCCGGCCGCATTCCTCCCACAGGAACTCACCGGGGCGGCTCCCCCGTGCGGCGCCTGGACCCGGGCCAGGTCCTGCGCTGGGGCACAAGCCCCTCAAAGAAACCCACGGCAGCGGGGAACTCAGCAAATGTCAAGCTAAGGAATGTGGGCTTCTCCCAGACCGCTGTCCTGAGGGGGAAGCTTTTCCTTGTTTCTTTCCCTAGTGTCACAGTTACAGCTGTTTCCTCCCAGGGCCAGCGACACACGGGGTCTCGCTTCACATGTACGTGGCAGGGGTTCAACACACAGCGTGGGCACGGTGGGGAGGCCTGCAGGCACGTGCACTTCAATAAAACACTCTTAAAAGCCTCAGTTTTGGGAGAGGAATGGCTAACCGGAAGGATCCCACCCTGCCATGGGCAGATCGGTATAACCCAGCTGGTATTTTCCCTGCCAGGGACACCTTCCACTAGCCCAAGTTGTTCCAAGCCTGTTTAACCTGGCCTTGAACAATTCCAGGGACGGAGCAGCCACAGCTTCTCTGGGCAACCTGTGCCAGAGCCTCAGCACCCTCCCAGGGAAGGATTTGTTCCCAATATCCCATCTAAACCTACTTTCTTTCACGGAAGAGCTGGGGCAAAACGAGGGACTTTATGGCCACGTAACCCCAAGGAGCACAGTGCCACAGATGGGGTACCCTGAAGGGGACTCTGCTCTGCACCCCTGATTGCTTTGGGGAATGTGAGAGAAGGGACGCTTTCTTTGCCTTCTCTCTCCATTTCCCAACACCGTCCCTTGCCACAGACGTCGGGACAGAGAGCAGGCAGGAGCGATGCTGGAGGAAAACAGCCCGCGAGCCAGCACGGAGGAGAGCCCTGGGCTGCACAAAAGGTGCCTTGTTCCCCCCATGAGGCGGTCGGGCAGCACGTCCCCTCTCTCACCGGCGATGGAAAACTGAGCTCCAAGCACTCCTTCACTTCCCCTCGCCACCTTCAACCTTCCCATTGGGTACAAAATGTTCTCGGGAGCAAGAAACCCGAAGTTTAACACGTCCCTCCTGGGCTCTTGGTCTCCTTGCCCGCGGAGTGGGCGCAGGCTGCAGCAGCCCCCGGCGCTCCCGGGGCCACCGGCTCCTGGTTATACAGTAACCTGTTGCTCCGGGTCCCAGCTCCACCTCTCGCTGCCTCCACATCCCTCCCCTCCTCTCTCCTCTGCCAAGAAACCTCTGTCACCTGCTCTCAGACACCCGGGGCGAGCGGCACCGGGAGGAAAGGGCAGCGGGGAACGACAGCACGGGGACCCCCAGGCCGGGCTGCCGGGTGGGCTCTGCCTCCCACTCTCCTTCGGCATTCGGGGCACCGGGCTCACAGCCTGTGCAGGGAGGACGGGGAGCTTGGCTGCTGGAGAATGGCAGCAGGATTTAACTAGAAGGGCACGGAAAACTGGGAGAGAACTCACGGAAGCGGAGCGAACTGCGGGAGACGAGAGCGGCTTCTCAGCACCGGTGAGCCCCTCTTCGCAAACCCTAAAACTTCACATCCCCCTCCCCAGCTTTTATCCACTTCAAAAGTTTGTCTGATTCTGCTGTGGAGGGAGCATGCCTGGAGAGGGGCTGTGGCTGGGAGAACTATCAATGTAGTTTTCTGTTGTTTTAGTTAAAAAAGATGAAAAACCATAATTTTCCCAGCATTGTGTTTTCTGAGTTTGTTTCCCGTCCGGTTGATTCCCCACCGGGTTAGATCCAGTAGGTGGCACTTTCTTGGCAGCAAAATGTCCATTTGGCACAGAACGGGGCATTTTTTCTATTCCTAATGAAGTCTGGAGACGTAGTTTTGAGCAGCTGTTTGTTTGCAAACCTCGGGGTTTCCTCTTTTGGGGACATGTGTAGAATTTTTGGCCGTTCCCCGCCGGGCCCCTCAAGGAGCTGCTGCTTTTGGTGGGTGAGATGTCCCTACCCCTGATCCTGGCAGGATTCACCACCCGATTTCAGCACGGAGGGAAGCTCGGAGCTGCCCTGTTCCCTCGCGTGACAGCTCTGCCTCTTGATGAGCTTTCATCCACGTTAACGAGTCACAGCATTCCTGTCCCCTTTCTCTTATTTTCCTGGAAAATGCCGGTGCAAACTCCACCGAGGACAAGGCTCAGGGACAAATGATGTGACCGACATTATTTTCAAATACTGGAAATAACTGTGACACAGCACAGAAGTAAAATCCGGTGATTGCCCTGCTGTAATTAGGGCAACAGGGAGTTAACACTTGTGTTGCTGGGCTGCTCCAAAAGCACAGATCAGATCCATCGGTAGTTGCTCATCCAGGAGTGCCAGAGCTTGGCTGGGATGTGCCCCTAAAAAGGACGTTGTCTGAGGAAAAGAAGTGACAGCCAGAGGCTCAGCCCCCAGCTGATACAGCTGGGACCCACTCAGGGTTTCACCCGCAGATGCCGCAGGCAGCAGCACATTCCTTGCTGAATTTTGCTCTGTGATCAAGTTTTCAGTTGATTAAGAAGGAAAATTAGTCCTTCACAGACAGAAAGGGGCAGGCAGCAGTGCTGAATCAAGGAGCCCTTTAAAACAGGACTGGGAAGAGGGACTTGGGTTCCACTGTGGGAAGGTGTCCGTGAGAGGCAAAGGTCGTTGGTTGGCCCTGTTTAAAACAAAGGCTTGAACTGGTGTTTGGGACAACACTACAGCTCAGTTCCACTGCGGTCAGGCCTGCGTTGTTCCTGCTGGTGGTTTCCGCAGCTGAAGCCTTGGGAAGGCTGGCCAAGGAACTGGTGCTCTTCCAGCTGTATCACAGCCTTCCAGGTGGTCTAGAGCAGGATCTACTCCACTGTGCTCAGCAGGGCAGGGTGGGTTTGTCAAAAATCGTAGAGCTTAGAGGAACTGAAGGTGTTTTTGGGCACCTGAGGAAAAGTTTAGCACCGGCATTGTTGAACTGGCTGTTGGTGCAGTCCCGGGAAGGGAACAGCTGTGAGTGACGCTGGAGGACGGCCGTGGCGTGCGCACACCGCTCACTTGGGGCCATGGAGCAGTTTGCCAAGACAAGCTTTGAGTCCTTGGCTTTCTGCCCCTCTGCCATCACCCCCGATGTCAGGATGGGCACAGGCACCATGACAGAGTCGGGCAGCCCGGATGCTGCTCAGCACCAGGAGGAAATGTCTTCTGAGCCACGGGATAGCTATCGCAGGGGCAGACAGAATGTGCCTCCGGTGTCCACCTTTGCTGACTGCAAACGACTCGCCATCAGTGGGAGTCACAAAGCCCAGCCCTGAGCCCGAAATAGCCCTGCAGATCGTTGCTCCTGGGGCTCCATCTGCCCAACTCCCATGGACGATGTCAAGGGTACGACTAGGTGATGTCAAAGGTCTCTTCCAACCATGATGATTCTGTGAGGGACATTGCAGAGCAGTTGCTGCCTGTGGTGATGTCACAGCGGCCACCATTTTGTCAGGCTGTGACAAACTGTCATGGCTACCTGCCTGGATTCATCCAAGGGCACAAGGACACAGGGAGCGGTTGCACAGGAGGAACCCCGGTCTGCTTGCTCCACTCTAGTCACTCAACCTGGTAGGTTGAGAGTAGGTCCTCAGTAGGTCCTGAGAGGAGACCCTGCTGGGGCATGGCTGCAGGGCCAAACCTGCCAGAGGTTTGTTGGCATCTGCCCCTGGATGAGATGGCTTGGAATGTGCTGGAAAACAAAATGCTTTTCAGAGGGTCATAGGATCATTCTGGAAAAGAAAGATTCAGAAGAGACACTAATGTGCTGTAGGACTTGGGAGGTTTCAGTCCTTGTAGCAAAAAAGAAAGGAGTGAAACAAGGAGAACAAATGCGTTGGCTTGTGTGGGCTTGAGAAACATCCATATGAAATAAGTCCTGAGTGCGTGGGGGACTTGTGGAGTATTATTCCCAGAGGGCTGGATCCAGGGGTGCTGCTTTGGAGCACTCTCCGTCACGCTCTTGGCTTTCTCCCTTCCATGCCGTGGTCTCCCCAAAGTGCTGGGTCAGGGCAGGTTTGTGGTTTTGAAGAAGACTCAATGTTGTTGTCCTTGCATGGGGCTGGTCAGGACTCACAACTCCTTTCCACAAATGCAGTCAGCAGTGCTGCCCTTCCCTTCAGGGCAGACAGGAATGCACGGCCTTTAGCCTGCGAGTTTGGTGTCATTGGCAATAAAACAATCACCCTTGGAAAATACTCGAGCCTACCCTAGTGACCCCCAAGCAGAAGTGCCAAGTAAAGTCCACAGACTTTCTGGAGCGACAGGGATGACCTCCTGCACTCCGCTAGAACTTTACCAGCAGCGTAGTGTCTGCCTGGCATGGCAGCTCCCATGGAGCACTTGGTTCTGCCAGCACAGCCTGCTGAACCACCTGTTTGGCCAAAGCTCAGCAGGTGCCCAGAAAAATACCCACCTGCCTGCCCAAGGAGGTATTCATGTTTCCCACTCCAAGGGAGGGAAAGGGTGGTACCTCCAGAAACCCTCCCTGCTCATCCAACCGCATTATAGAAGAGTCCTTGCACCATCAGAAATGGTGCCAGGCACTGTACAACACCTGAGAGATGCAGGAGATGAGATCCAAGGAGGCCCAGGAGGCCTGAGAGCACAGTTTGGCTCTGGATCTCCACCTGCTGACAAGACCACAGTCAGGAACGGAGCAGAGCGGAAGGATTTTCAGGGAGTGGGGAGGCATCTGTCTGCTTGCAGTGCATTTGAAATGTCAAGCTCAGGGAAAAATAGGCTGTCACCCATCCCTAAAATATTTAGGTGTCAAGACGGAAAGGAAGGGGACCCAGGGAGAGCTGCTCCCACACGGACATGGCCACCTCTGCACATAGGTGAGGGTTTGTCTTTTCCCAAGGCAGCGAGAGTTTTCCTTTCTTCTGGGCCGGTGACAGTACCGCCTCCAAAATTGAAATGCATGATGCCAGGGGGGTAACCAAAAGAGTCCTGGCATTTTACTTCCTGGTAATCCAGATAAATTAGGAAGAATTGCAATTAAGAAGGGAGGGAAGGGTGTGTAGCTGAGCTGGACCGGTTTGGAGATATTTCCCATTCACCTGAACTGCAGTTCTCCAGGAGAGCCCAGCCCTTGTTCCCATTCTCCGAGTGCTCCCAAGGGCGTTACTGCAACGTGCTTACTGCCACTGAGGATCTGCTGAGGAACAGAACAAAAGCTTCCAACCCCTGGGAAGAAGTGAGGAGTCACAGGCTCTGCCTGCTCAGCTGCCCTAGGACAGGGACCGAAGTGCCCAGACGAGCTGCTGGGGCCCTGATTTGGTTGGAAGCACCAAGTGAAGCCTGGAGGTGCCTGTTCCTGCAGGCACAGTGGGATCAGGGGACCCTCACAAGGCAAGAGGCTGATGGCAGAGGCTGGGCTGCTCCAGCCCGTCTGGCACGGAGCTAGACCTTGCTTGGGATGCTCCGTGCCCTTACATCCATCCCTGCTTTCAGAGGAGGGTCCAAATCAACCCCTTTCACCAGCATCTCCCACAAAGGTTCTCCTTGTCCTGCTGAGACAGACAAACACATCTCACATGTGAGAAATCCTCATCTCCACTCCCAGGGGCACATTCCCCCATCCAGTCCACACTTGCGGTTTCACCTGTAGAGGCATTAGCCCACCTATTCACCTCTCCTTTCCCACTCCCTGGACACTGCCACAGCTTCTAGCAGCAATTTCAGCTGGAATGGAGGAGCTGAGCACCCTTGGGGTGATGGGATAGGATTTTGCAACAGCCTTGGCTGTCGTGATGGGCAGGTGTGGCACAAATAAGCCCTCACGGCTCACAGGCCTTTAACCCAGCCTTGCCCCAGGTGAAGGCAGATCTTTCCAGGGCTGGTGGAACAGGAACACTCCACGTTTGTGGGCTGGGGTCTTTCAGCACTGCCTTGGAATGGGACAGCAAATTCTTTCCTGTGGGATTCTGTTTTGAATTCCACCTGTCGGTTTTGCTGTGTCTCAAATCACTCCTCCCCTGCTGGGGGAGGATTTCTAAGTCCTTGCCTGGATTTTTACTTAATTAAAGGACATTCAGCCTTCTCTGCTCTCAGATAGTTTATTAAGTCTTATCAGAAAAGTTAAAAGTACAGCAGAGGGATGTGAATGCTGAGGAAAATGCGCAGAATGCCACCGAAATCAAGATAACCCGGCATTTTTAAAGCTAAACAATCCAGTCAGTGTTTGAAATGACAGATATTTTCACTTTTCTACCAATATTCAACAAATGTTTACAATACGCCCACAGGAACTGCGGATTTCTTTATCCAATCGCTTTAAACAATTTTTCCGCATTAAATGGAGTAGTAAGAAGAAGAAGAAGAAGGTTATAAAACAACAACAATCCTCCATTTTGGAGTTTTTGCTTTTTATCTATTTGCTACTTTAACAAACTCAACACCTTTATATTTTCACCCTGTGCAACCTTACATAATATTCTATCATCTAGTTCACACCACAGTGCGTTCAAACTCTTCCCAGAGAGTTGGCAGCTTTCTCCATGGACGAAGGCCAAAAACAGTGCCGTCCAGGGAAGTAAAACTCCTTAAAACAGGCAGAGAAACATTCCCCGCACTCTGGACTCCCACACTTTCCTATTTCTGGTTTCTGATTGGGGCACTGACCCCCAGAAGTTTTTCATAATTTGAATTTAAGTTTAGTCCTTCCTGCTTCCTTTTTCGTTTTTCCTTCCTCTGTCTTATCAGTCTCAACCTGTCCAGATTTATATCCTACAAAGGTAAAGTGCAGCCCATTCGAATGGCAATAAACCAAAGTTCAGGCACCACAGCTGATTCAGAAAGTGAAGTAGTGCTGCTGGTGGGATGGCGATTAGGATCAGGCTGAGTCAACACCACCCTCCCCCAGACTGTTTACACCTAATTTCCCTCTCGTCCAAGATGGACAGAAGTGGGAACCATGTGGGAGCTGAGAATCTCTTCATGCCTTACAGGTGCTGGCTGCCGGAACTAGAGCTGACACCTAAAATCAAGAGCAGCCCCGGATTCCCTCACCAGCAAATACAAAGTGAATCCCAAACCTGACCCACCTCACTGCTGTGGACATGCCAGTGGCTTGTCCTAGTCTGTCACTCATTCCTCACTGCCACCACCAGGGCTCCCTTGGGTCACTCCTTGTCCCACTGCTGCTGCCAGCCAGAACTGTGACTTGTGGACACAGACTCCTCCAAGTCCTCCAAACTCCTCCATGCCCTTTTCACAAGGGCATGGAGTGACAGGACAAGGAAGAATGGCCTTAAGCTGAAGGAGGGTGGCTTTACATTAAATATTGGGAAGAAATCCTTCCCTGTGAGGGTGCTGAAGCCCTGCCATAGGTTGCCCAGAGAAGCTGTGGCTGCCCCATCCTTGGAAGTGTTCAAGGCCAGTCTGGACGGGGCTTGCAGCAACCTGGTCTAGTGGAAAGCAGGGACAGGGCAGGTCCCTGTTCCTGACAGGGGAATGGAACTTTTTTCCAACCCAAACCAATCAATTTATGACATTATGGTAAGTCATGTTTGAGGCTTTCAGTGGTGACTGTATGGAGGCAAAGCAGTGACTTTGCTGTTGGCGCTGAGATAAACACAGAGGTCCATTTGCCTGAGCCCGAGACAATCATTTCATCAGTAAATTCACTTCATAAAAACACCAGGGAGAGGAGAAGAGAGAAAGGTAATTGCACCCACGATATCCCTTAATAAATCATAGGCTGGAGCCTACTCTCATTCCTGACACTGCTGCCTCTTAATTATAGCCGTGTTCAGCTGAGGAGACAGAGGAAGAGAGCCAGGCTCTATGCAGAAGGGAGCACTAATTAAAACCTCTTTTCTCTGGGAAGATATTAATGTCTTCCTCTGGGGCAGAAGCGAATGGCCTTGTCTGTGGCCATTCCCGTGGGTTAACCTGTAACTCTGACTTTCACACAGCCAGGCAGTTTGTCCTGTTTTCGGTACCTGGTGCTCCCAGCATTGCTTCTGGCCTGAGATACAGGACTTTCAAAGGTCCTTGAAAAAGGAAGAGGAATAACATGTACCCAGGGAGCCTCTGCAGGTGTGGAGGTAAGGTTAGGTAGTAGAGGTGGCTCCTCAGTCCAGGTACACTGACCACAAAAGGGACTGTCCCTTGATACGTGACACAGGCAGGATTTCTATGATGGAGAGGGTGATCCTCTTTCTGTGATTTCTATGATGGCAGGATTTCTATGATGGAGAGGGTGATCCTCTTTCTGTGATTTCTGTGATCCCAGACTGCACCCAAACCAAGCCTCTGATGGGAGTTACATGGACTTTAACAGGCTTGATCCAGGTTCCCCATGAGAAGAGAGACCCGTCCCTCAGGCTGGTGGGGGAAGGAGTCTTGTACCACCAGGCATCTGCACACCAGCATCTCTGCCTGATCCCCTGATGGGTTTGGGACCTGGTCATGCAGGCAGACGCACTCCTGATTCACCTCTTTTTCCAGCTCAGGAGAACAGAAACTGCCAAATTGCAGGAGGGGAGTGGTATATCTGAGCCATGGAAGTGACAGTTTGACCCACTGAAGTCAAAGGGCTGAGTCTATGATCCTTTCTATTTATTCTATGTTTCCATGATTCCCAAAGAGAGTAAGTCAGGAATCTCCAGCTGCCCCTGCAGAATTTCCATAGCAGGGAACCCAGCTGGTGAAGGAAGGCTCTAGTCCAGCATCCAGGTACATGCTCACTCCAACCTGGCATTCAAGCCAGAGTCAAAACACAAAGAAAATACTGGGTTGGATTCTTTCCCCGTTTTTTTGCAATACAAGGTGCAGGGCAGGAGTGTGAAAGTGGCATGAAAGGCTCTCAGGAATAACTCCAAAACTGTCAGGTTTGCTGTGAGTTGCTGCTGCTTGGAAAATAAGTTGATAAAGTTTTAGCAGCTAGAAAAAAGCCAGAAAAGCTGCACCTCTGTCAGAGAAGCTGCTGCACCGAGTGAGGCAGGAGCAGGTTCAACAGGATAAATTGAGAGCAAATGTAGCAGAGCTGTGCTCATAGCTGGTCTCTGCCAGAACGAGCAGGTAACACCCAAGGTGTGGCTGGGCCATCAGCTGCCCGAGCAATCTCTTGACAAGGAAGCACCTCTTGCCACTGCTGCATCTGCTCCGAGCTTAAAAACAAACCAGGAACAGCCCCTATATCTGTGACTTCAGTCATGAAACTTCCAGTGCTCTTCAGCTTGGGAGAGGGACACTGAGGTGCTGTTCTCCTTGAGATCTGTGATAGAGCCAGTGGCACAGAGACAGGGAATGAGGGAACAGGTGCTTCCTGCTGACAGAGCTGGGGGGCATCCCATGAAACCAGCAGCTGGCAAGTACAGCAGGAACAAAAGGAGGTGGCTGAGAACACCGTGCAGAGTTGAGCACGGAGCATCGTGCCACAGGCCATTCAGGATGTCCAAAATTTACACAGCTTGGCCAAAAGTTGGAGAAACTCAGGGATGGAAAAGGGTACTAGGAGCTCTTCACTCCCACTGCTGGAGGCTGAGAATATTTGCAGAGAAGCTTCCCGTGCTCCTGTCCTGTTCCTGGCCTCTCCTCCAGGTATCCATGAGTGCTGCAGCCGTGTGTGCCCCAACCTGCCACCAAGCAGAACTGAGGGCAGGTGATGGGAGAGGTGATGGACCATCCCACATCCAGGCAGCTGTCCCTGGCTCCTCTGAGCCAAGGGGAGGATGGAAGGGAGGAGAGGAGCTCCGGCCTCAGTGACTGCTCAGCGGAAGGAAACGTTGTACAGGTTTAGTCACAGCCCAGGAAGGGAGGCCTGAAACCAGCCAAGCAGCCAAAGCCCTGCCACAGCCACGCACAAACTAGACCAGACAGGTCCCAGAACATCTGCTCCACACTGGCACGAGCCTCAAGACACTACTGCTCCCTGCTCCCTGCCTGCCAACACCTGGTGAGCAAACAGTCAGAGGTGAGAAGGACGATGTGAAGCAGGAGAAGGTTGCGGGGGAGATCTGAGCTGCCACCATCCTCGGCAGTCCCTAGTATTTTCCCAGAACTGCCTCTGACATGATCCGCCCTTGCCAGGTACCTGTGGCTGCCAGGATGCTGCTCACAGAAGCCATGCTCCAATGCAGTGCCGCGTGGGTGACGGGCATGCAGTCCTTCTCTTGGAATCCTGTCCCAACAACTCAAGCTAAAGGAGCACTTGGGTAGCTCATGATATCCCTGAGCATCCATGAGCTCAGCATTAGGCCCCCAGGGCAGGATTCAGGAACACCTGGCTGGGGAGCACCAGGAGCAGCCCTTTGTCCTTTCCAAAACACAGTTATTCCTGTGCTCTCAGGGCCGCCTGCCCCTTCCTTCAGAACGACCTTCCCAGAATACGCCAGGTTCTCCAGTGTGCACGTTTAGGCACAACTCTGCTTCTGCCAACTTTTCTCTGCTCCAGAGGGGTCCCATAAACCTGTGGCTCATTTAAGGATCAGACCCTAACGACAGTCAGACCAGCAAGGAGAGTTCAGTGGCTTTAAACCCCAGGTCATGGTAAGCACCACCTGGCTCCCCTTTGGCTGCAGGAGCATCCACGTGGCCTGTGTTGGATCCACTGTGTGCCAACACGCACACCTTGCCCACCTGGCATAAAAGGGCTTTCTTGCTCCTTTCCCCCTCTCCTCTGAGGATTGCAAGGCTATCCGGGCCAGAAGGGACCTCAGGAGGTCTTCAGTTCAACCTGAAGCAGGGTCAGCTCTGAAATCAGAACAGGCTGCACAGTTCACTCCTGCCGTTCTTGAAAATCTCCAAGAACGAGAACAGCACAACCTCTCTGGGCAAATCTGTTCCACAGTGCCGTGGTTCCCACAGCAGAAACCCTCTCCTTCATGTGCCCTGCACAGCTTTAGCCTTTTGGGACTGGAAATCTGTGTGCCAAAGACCCTGTGAGCACATAGGAGTGGCCAGGGAAGCCTTTCCTCTTTAAGGCACTGCAGGAAACTCTTCTCTCCCCTTCCCAGCCCTGGAATCAGTCTGGTTCCTCCTAGGCCAGCTCAGACTCCCATCCCAGCCTCTGCAGGGAGCAATTGTGCTTTTTCCTCCTCGCCCTTGCAAGAGATTAATTTTTTTTTGTGGCAAGATTGTTAAAACATTTCTGCATCGCAAGATTAGAAACTGCCATTTGGATTATTTTGATAAACCCAGCCTCACACATCCTTCTATTCTATACAAAACAAAGGGCAAAGGGAATGGGGTTTATTTTGGTTTTGGAATGATCTCTCCTGGGACTGTTTGGTTACTGGGTAACTGGATGCTCAGGCTGCAAAACCCTCATGTGGTCTCATCCACAGCTTCACTGAAAGCCCAAACACTGGAAATCAACCCAGTGATTTCCTGTGACTGTACATCTTGTCTTCTGACCCCAGAAACAGAGCAGGGCATCCTTCAGCTGGGTGGGAGAGTTGGGTTGAGTATTTTGAAGCAGAACATGTTTTGTACTGGCAATGAATATTACGGTTCCTATAGTGACTTTGTGAAAATCCAAAAATCTCAGCATTTTGCACGTAAAACAAATCAATGATAGGCAGCAAAAGTCCTTTTGGATAAACTCCAGTTTCTGCCTTTCAGCAGTGACTGGTAAGGGATATATCACCATTTTTCCATTTAAAATTTTATCTACCATGATAATATATATGAAAATACCAACCACAGAAGGAAAAAGCTACATTAGACTACTACTAAAAAAGCTCAAGTGATGTTGTCAAGACCAAAAGCTGACCTGAGCCCCGCCACGTCTCTGGGAGCCACCACTGAGCTGGTTAAACTGGTGTCAGGTTGTTTTCCCACAGCAATACTCAGAGCTGAGTTCCCATGTGCCAAGTTTTAGCTCAAATGAATTGTTACAAATGGCCAAAAATACCTGGACAGGATATGAGTAGGAAGCACAAAATAGGATGGGAAGAGATGGCAATGAATGTTGTCATGACTAGCTTAAAAAGGCTGGAAAAGCCTTAAATATCAACTGGGATTTTTAAGAGATTTATCTCCTGCCTTAAATCTTCTGCCCCACCCTCCCAGCAAAAAGCCTGGGGTGAGTTTTACAGCAGGAAATGAAAATTACTGATACTTCCCAAGCCCCAAGCCCCTACTGCTGTGGGCAGAGATTTGGAACAGGAGCAGAAGGAATAGCTCCTCACTGGTATAGCCAGAGGGAGATGGGTTGCGGCCCTCTCCCTTTCTTTGGGGAAAGATAGGATGCTGCGACCTCCCTACACAGGCAGAGAAGCATTTTTAGTTCAGATTGACCAATTACTTGCTTCAGATTTACCAATCCTCATCTAACCCCAGAGACTTTGAGCTGACATTGCTGGAGACAAACTGAAGCTAAATGTGACCCCAAAGTGTCTCTCAGCCTAATAACAGCTTTTCTCTGATGGAGAAAAAGCTCTTGGCACACCAACTGCCCTGCTACATGCCTGAATTTCTGCCAGGGAAGTGAATCAGCATTTCAGGGAGTGACCAAAAATGCCCTTCCTTTAGGAGGAGGTGGTGGAAAGGTCCCTTGGATCTCAGCAGCTCTGTCTTGATCACGAACCAGTCAGCACGGGGGAGTGCACTGACAAACAAGAGTCCTTCTGCCCCTCCTGAGGGGGTGAGGGACCAGCCACATCCCCCAGCTTTGCTTGATGCATTTCAGCCCAGTTTGGGTTGGCAGTGGCCAGGCAAGGATGGTCAGGTGTATCATGCTCTGCCTGGGGCTGAAGGTTGGAAATTACTGTGGAAAATGAATTTGCCTGCCAAATGCATCTGTTAGGTTTTACAGCTGTCCTGTTAGAGGAAAGGAAGCAGGAATGCTGAGGCTGGCTCGTAGGGATTGCAGAGGATTGATGTGAGGAGGGCACCGTGTACTTAAATGTTACAGCAGTCATTTAATGGAAAATTAAGACACTTGAATGATTAGTTCCAACAGCAAAGCCAACCTGTCCCCTACCTGTACACCCACACCTGGTGAGAAATGACTGATCCCCACCAGACAAACCAGGACCACTCAGGGGATATCGGCATGGTCCCTGTTGGACCAGGCAGCTTTGAATCTTCTGGAAGAAGCAGTTTTGCTGTGAGTGCTTTGCATAAACATAGCACCACCTTCCAGCCCTGAGCTTTGTTCCTTGAAATCCCACCATGACAAACACCACTCTGCTGTGCTTCTTTACATCAGAGCTGTGACATTACTGCAGGAAGCAGCAGGGACATAACAGGAACCCTCACAACTCTATCCCAGCTTTAGCCCATCCTCACAGAATCTTGGATGGTTTGGGTTGGAAGGGACCTTAAAGACCATCCAGCTCCACCCCTGCCATGGGCAGGGACAGCTTCCCTTAGACCAGGTTGCTCCAAGCCCCATCCAACCTGGCCTTGGGCACTTCCAGGCATGGGCAGTCCACAACCACCATCGGTGCTAGCCTTTCACCGACTCTCCAAGCTGTTCCACAAATGCCTTTGAGCTTGGAAAAGCCGTCAGAGAAATATTCCAGCTCTACAGGAGGTGCACATGAGGAACAGCTGTGGGAGCTGGTGCCTGCAGCCAGGGCCACGAGCACACAGCTGGTTTCAGGATTTTGGTGTTTTGCCTGAACACAGAGGCAATTCAATGCCCTCCAGTCTGTGCTCGGCTGTTATCCATCCTGCTCTGGAATATGACACACACAAGCAGAGTCACTCCCTATTTTTACTGGCCTGATCTCTGAGTCCTGATTTTTACACAGAGCAAAGAAAAACCTTCCATCAACAGTGTGAAATCCTTCCCATGTTTAAAAATCACAGCTTTAAACCCCTTGCTGCTGGTGATCCAGTGCCCAGAGTACAGCACCAGGCCAGGAAAAGGGGATAATTTTTGGGGGTTGTGGGGTGAATAAGGATGCAGGGCAGAGAAACCTTCAGCATGACAACCACCAGTGCTTTCTTCAGCAAACTTTTTGGATACCAGGCATGCTACACCCACAGGTCCTGGCAGCACTGGAGCCATCCAGCCTTTCCCTTGCATCTTGCCCAGACAGTCCCATGGCCAGCTCCAGCCTCCCACAGCTCTTTGGCTCCCACCTCCCAGAAGCTGGGTGGTGCTAGGGACAGGATTAGCTCACAGAAGGTGTGGGCACAAAACAAAAACAGGACAGAGGGAAAAAGCTACAAAATTCCTCACAACACTCCTCTCTTCCCAGGAAGCCAAGGGAACACGTCATGCTGGTTTTTCTTCCTGGGGAGTACAAGTGACTCACATGACACTTTCTCCCAATTGGGTAGTTTTGAACTGGGGTCTTTTAATTTAGACCATTTAATGAGCTTTTATGTAAGGAATGCTCATCCATCTCCCTCCATCTTTCCAAAAGCATCCATTAATATTTAACGCACCATTTCTGGGCCTGGCTCTCCAGCTTTCTAAACTGCAGCCCAAGCATGGATAATGCTCACCTTGGAACCCCTGGCAAGACACACAGCAAGCCCAAACCTGCTCCCTGTTTTCCTTCCACCCAGCTTCTGCAGAATTCCTCCAACAGAGAGGAAAAGTGTAAATCCAGGAGCTGTGACTCGGCACCGGGAGTCTGCAAACAAGTCTTTCCGAGGGGTAGTGGAGCCAGCTTCCAGTTTTTTCCCAAGATCTTAGAGACTGTGGCTATTTGTGCATTTTCCCTGGGTATTTATAGAGCAGGGCGCTGTCTAGACTTGCTTTCAGTTGTAGTTCTGGGAGGAAGGTTTTACTTTCTGGCAGGAATATAAAAGCTCCTCATTTTTGGTTCAGATCTTTCCTTTCCCACTCCAGCCTGTGGGCACCAAGGGCCTCCAGTGCTGCTGGACTCCAGCCTGCGACCTAAATTAAGGTCTGTTTGTGGATCACCATGGACACATTCTCTCTCTAGGTAGTTCATGCATCTCCCACCAGGAATCTGTAAATATTGGCACTTTTGCTCTGTAGTGCCAGTTTGTGTTTCTGAGCTCCCAAGGCTCCATTTCAGCCCCTTGGAGACCAACGGTAAATCCAGATGGGATTCAAAGGTGGGTCAGGGTCCACCAACGCTGGTATGGGGGTGGCTGTATATCTGAGATGCCTCAGTCCAAAAGAGCTGCTGCCACTTCTGCCGTGCAGCCTGAAGAACACTTGGTTCCTCTCTGCCCAGACCTGTTGGGCTGGGTTATATTTATCCAGGTGCTTGTCTTCTGGAGAATCTCCACAATGTGAACAATTCAATGTGCAGAGCAGGGAGTGTTTCCTCCAGACACCCGGCAGGTTGTACCTGGGGACTGCCTCTGCTGGAACATGGCACGTGCCACGCACGCCCTGGAGCTCCACACACACACTCCCCTCTTCCATAGGCTTATGTCTTTCCAGAGGGATCCATGATCCCAAGTGGCTCTGCCACTGTAAAGATTAACTTGAAAGGGTGGAAGAAGGAAAAAACCAGAGGACTTGCCACTTTACCAAACTTGGCGTGTTGTAAAGGCATCTCAAAAAACACAGATAACAGTGGGGACTCCTATGGCCACCAGGCTCTCCAGGCAGCGTCATCTGGATGTGTTCCCCTTTCCAAAGCAGGAATCATCACCATTAATACAGAGCGATGAAGTTCTGACTTGGTCCTGCTGAACAACCAAGGCCTGATTTTGCAAAAACAGGGTTTGGAAATTTTGGATGGGACAAGATCCTGGCTTGCTTCTCCACGGAGAAAACAACCTGTTCCTCTGTCTGGCTGTCAGCCTCTCTGCTCTGGATTTGCATTTCCTAATGCTTTCTGACTAATCCAAAGATTATTTTTTTTATGAGTGCATGTTCCTGGCAGAGACCCTGACTTTCTCCTGGTGAGCCCTGATGCTGTCCTTACAGGCAGGTTCAGAAAAGCAACTAAAAGCAGGAGAAGGGTGGTTCCAGGAGGCTGGACCAGGAGACCAGAGACTCATGTGAAGTTCTCAAGTCAACCACAGGCTCCTGGGGTCCCTCTCACAACCACTTTGAGAGATCTAAACCAGTTCGTGTGAATTTAGGACTCTTGATGCCTCATGAGGAGCCCTGAGCACACGTATCCCAGTGCCTCACTAATGCCCAAAAGCTGTTTTGTTCGTGGATTGATGTGAGATTGTGGCCTTCCCTACCTGGCAGCTCCTTCCATACCATCAGAGGGGGTAGGATGGATTGTGGGAGCTGTCTGCAGCAGGAACAGTGCAGGACACACACACCACAGTGCCTGTGTTCCCTTTGCTCTCCTGTGAGTCCAAACAGCCCAAGCTTTGCAGCACAGCCCATCAAACAGCTTTCTCCAGTGTGACACTCCCATAGGAAAACACCCACCAGCCCTAACAGACGGCGCTTTGTGGGCCTGGAAAGTCTAAGAGATAACATCGTGCGGTGGCCAGCTCATGTTTCTCCCTGACACTTTATGTTACTCCCCAAGGCTGCTGCCAATCCAGCATTTCTGCCTGGCCCATCCCCTTGCACGGGATACACGCACAGACAGCAGGGTTACGTTGGACCCCTCACCCCAGGCAGGACCCCAGGGAGCGTTTCCATCCCAGGGATCTCACCAGCGCCCAAGCCCCTTCACCTCTTGGTGCAGAGACTCCCTTCACCACGGCTGATGGGGAATTCGGAAGTCCTGTTGCCCCAGGCAGATTTTGGTGGGATGACTGATGGAAACACAGACAAGGTCTGTTAGAACTGGGCTAGAATATGCTTGGGAAAACTTGCTATTACTCCTAGGTCACTTAGCTTAAGTTTTTTGGGGGTTTCTCCATATTCTTCTACTGTTCCAGCAAAAACTGTTCTGTTTTGACCAGCATAAGTCCCGGCTGCTACAATCACATCCTAATATTCTCTGATACCAACAAACCCAGTCTCAGTCTTAAAGGTCTCAGACCCATGAAGAGAAAAAACCACAAACACTAGATGCTGCTGTTATTAGCAGCGATGATAATAATAATAGCCCTAAAAACCCCATTAGTATTTCACATGTGCAAGTTGTCCAATCTTTACCCAAATCCAGAATTTTCATGTCCTTTCCATGCCCTATAAGAAGTCTGACCACAGCAGATAAGGGAGAACTATACTTAATAAAAATAAAGTACAACAATAGAAAAGATCAGCCCAGAGAGGAGAAAGAGATATTACTCTTTCCCTTCACAAAGTGCTTTTCCACCCTTGGAGAAGAGGGATCTATGTCACAGCTCCCTCTTCAAAGAGACTCAGAGAAAGCCAAAACAATGCATGGCCAGCTTCCATTTGCTATAAAAGTACAGAAATGTGGCGCAGACAATGCCAGGCTCCTGTCATGGCTCCGTGTGTCTTTGGGAGGATATCTGACCTCCAAGGATAAGACTGGCCGGAAAGTCAGGGAGTGGGATTTCCTGTGCTTTAAAATGCAACATGTCTTCACCCACCTTGATGGCCTTCAGCACTGGTTTGTGCTGGCCTTCCTAAGTCCCTCTGGGACCTCCTGGCCTGGGCCAGATCAAGGTGCCAGGCTTTAGCCATGCAGTTTAACTTCCCTGTAGTTGCTCCAGCAGCAGCGGACAGAATTTGAGCCTGGCGTAGCTGCTGGAGTCCCTATCCTATTCCACACCATACACATGTGCAAGGCTTAGCTGCCTTGCTTGGTGACCCATGCAGAGACAGTGCCCTGCACCAGCAAAAGGGCAGGCGATGGTCTTGAAATTGGCTTTGATTAGGCTGAGTCAAAGGCGACACCTGCACAGCCACACATTGTGTCGTGATATTTGCGTCTCGCCTCCCTCCCTACGCTCATCCCGCTGGGGAAGGAGGAGGCAGCAGCCACACCTGCTGGGAGATAAGAGGGAGATCAGAACCCTCTAATCAGGGCAGGGAGAAGACAGCATCTGGCTGAGGCTGCAGACTGTGGGAGCTCTTAAGGATGCTCCCAAGGGGAGAGAGAACCTAGGGAAGGCCAGCCCACAGCTTCATCTCTCATGTCTTTGGCTCTGTCCACATTTCAGGTGAAATGCTCTTAGCACTCCTTCACCTTTCACAAGCCCAGTTGCCTCTTGATTTAGCAGATTCCTTAGAAAGTCTCCAACCCCTTCCCCCTTGCAGTCTTCCAGTTCAGATTCAATTAGTATCAGGCAACTAACGCTGAATTAAAAGCTTTGGCACGAGGCTCCATCCTGGCTTCACTGGGCCAGCACCACACCATGCCCTCACTGTGACCAACACAAGGCCAAGCACAGCCGTGGCCTGAACGCAGCGGGGATAGCCGAGCAAAGGGCAAATAGGAAAATAGCAGGAATAAACAAAGAAAAGGGAGCCCAGCATGATAAGGACCTGCTGACTTGGCAGGTGTATACACTGCTTCCAGTTTCATGGCCTCTTTGGAACACAGGCACCCTGGAAGAGAGCACAGCCTTCCAGATTATCTTATTCTTTGGGGACCCCAGCTGATCCCATCAGTATTTTATTAACCACCATGAGATGAAGAATTCAGGGCTGGTCCTGCTTCACCCACGAAGCCAGACTCCTCTGCCACTGCCATGGAGTCTGCGCCTCTGTCAGCCACCTTGGGTTGCACCAGATGGGCTCTTCACAGAGCAGATCCCAGAGGTTTATTTTTTGGACACAGCTTGGGAAGGAGAAATAAAAAACAGGGTGACCTTAGCTGGATCCCTGGTTCCTCCTGGTGTTTCACAGTTGGGGCTGGGACCAGGTCTGAGCTCCACAGGCCAAACTTGGTGACACATTCCTGCTAGAATAACCTGGATTTCAGTACACTGGGACATGGCCCTGGGGCAGTAAGAGAAAGGGAGTCAGAAATATGACACTAATATGCAGAAACACTCCCAGCTATCATCAGCTGTGGGACTCAAGTGATTGGGTGGTGCAGAGTAAACAGAGCAGAGTGGGGTTTTTAAGAGCCCAAGTTCTCTTTTCCAGGTATCTTATGCTAATGCACAAAGAGATCCAGGAGATACGAACAGTTTGAGGACTGTAAAAGGAAACCAGCAAACAGCTATTAACAGAGGAAAAATTCACAGGTACCCAAGCTTGGGCACAGCGATGGGTTTTATTACACTCAGAGGGGCTGGCAGACCACCAAGTTTCTATTCTAATGTGGATATGAATTTATACCTCTTATAGGTGTGCATAGGGATTTCAGTATCGACCACAAGAGAGACAAAAAAGGGGGAATTTAACATACTAGCTACTAAAATGCACTTGAGAGTCCTTTCTAGCAGTGTCTCCGTGCTGAGTGTGTTACTGTGACAGAAAACAGGCTTAAAGTTGTAAGGCTGAGCCCAAAATGTGCTGGGGTTCTCATGCAGTCTGTGTACAGCCAAGTACTTCACCTGCATGCCCATAAATGCATCCCTCTGACATCCCACTGACAGTTCTGATAAGATCAGTGAGAAAACTGTCTCTGCCCTCACCTCAGGGTGAAACACATGGAGCAAAATACCACAGGTGTTCCAACACGAGGAATAAAAACGGATATGTAAGGAATCTAGGGCAGCTCTGCTGATGATACAACAAACCCTGCAGCAGATAGTCAGCCTCCAGAGAGGAAATCCCAGGTGTCAGGGATGACTCCAAAGTATTCCCTGGGGATTACACCTACTTTAGCCTAGACACAGTGAAGACAAACCCTTGGAGGAAGCTCCACATCGTGCCCATGGCTGTCATGGCAGCCCTTGGCACATGCCAAGTACACTCAGTGGTTCCCTCGCAGGAAATCCCACCGAGGACACTGAGGAATTTCTTCCTTTAGGCTAGCAATGAGTATTTCAAAGCCAAACCTTTGAATTCTGACAACCTTATCATGAGGTGAGCAGGGTCTGACCCAGGCACAGAAGTGCCCTTGAACTTTCCAAAAGAGACTTAAAAAAACTTTAGAACTTTGCCTTGGCTTCCCTTCAGCTCACACATGGAGCAGAGGTGAAGAGCTTGGATACCAAAACAAGTAATTCCCTGAGATCTTATTATACCTTGTTTTCTGGTTTTGTTTCTTTTCCCTTGCAGTTCTGCTGTCAGAGCAGCACCTGGATCTCTCTCACATCTTCTCTCACATTCTAATTCTCATTGGTAAGAGGAGAAAAAAAATCTGTGCTGATCCTGGCTAGCTTTCACTAACCACTCAGACACCGCAATACATTTTCCTTCATCCTTGTGCTGCCAGTGGAACATCATTCAGTTATCTCATTTTTCTTTATGTGGGCAATCCCCTCGTAAAGATACTTTAACAGCTGGTGTAGAGTTTAAAATTACCACATAACAAAAGCTAATGGCACTCCAGGCATGAAAAATGACTTGGGACACAGCCACAAGCACACGGGCACAGGGATCCGGGACAGACCGTGAAGGCAACGGCTACCTCAGTCCCTGTTTCACCCTAGGCAGGACAGTGCTGCTGTAAAGAGATGTGCTGAAAAGCCACAAAGTTGGGGTGTGCCTGGAATGGAAGGGCAAGAGAGAGAGGTGGAAGTAGGTTTTGAAAAAGCATCCTGGGATGTGTCACCTTCAGCTCAGGTCAGAGCAGTGAGAGGTGACTGAGAGCAGGGACGAAACACCCTTGTGCTCACCTGATTGCTCCATCTGCTTGGAGACCCCAGCTCGGAGGTAGGGAGGGCAGGATGCACACAGATAAATCACCTGAGAGCCTGTTCTATAACCACTGACCCTGTCTCTTGTGCTTCTGCTGCAGTTGCCTGGCCTGTGAAGCAACATGAATCACAAGGGATCCTTCAGCAGCAACCCCGGCCCATCAAAGTAAGGATCTTCCTGCACCACTCCTTCCTACCATCCAGGGAATACTCCAAGCAGTCCTACTCATCCCCAAAGTCCTTGGTGTTTGTTTCACCCCTCCTGGGCACCTCACAAGCTGGCACTGCCTCACACATCACCTGCCCTGTGCACTGGGGTTTGATAATGGTACATTAGGTGGAGAGAGCAGAGGGACACCAGGAGCCTCTCCACCTGCAGCCTCGGGCTACAGCAGCCCATGGCAACTTCCCAATGGAGCCAGAGCCACCAGCTCTCTGCCTCCTTCCTGCGCTGGGTATGAGCACCTGAACCACCGCCTGCCCTCAGGGGGACACGGTTACAGAGCACAAAGCAGCCCCTGGGTGCCTGTGGGCTCACTGCTCCGTGCAGGACAGCCCGACCACAGCGCCTCAGATCCCACTTGGATCCTCCTCTGCCAGAGAAAACAGTTATTTCCCGGCTGCTCATTCCTACTCTCAACCCAGGCACGGGGGGTGGCCCTACATGTGGTGTTTAGAGACCTGACACTCCAAAATTCAACTGTTTACACACAATTCCCTCTTCCCACATTCTTACATGGGATGTGTTCTACATCCGAGCACCTGTCTTCAAGGGGCACATCTCCAACATGTCCGTTGAGAAGGGATCATCACCTTGGTCCTTACATTGCCTCAGGTTCAGCTGGACTCAGGTATAACACGGAGGTCTCCCTGTAACTTGTGGCACACTGGGAGCCACTGTCCTTAACCCAGCCCCTGCAGAGTGCTGCCCTTCCAGGGGACACTGCGAAGGTAACTCTAGTGGGGACAAGCCTGGCTGGGCTGCTCCGTGTCCCGTTTCCACTGCTGGGTTCAGTGACATGTGCCTGTGGTGTGGATAACAGGTACGGTTGCACAGCGAGCCGCTGGCACGGCCCACAAGGAAACACTTTGCAAGGAAGTGAAGGGCTGGTCCCTCTGAGACAGCTGCAGTGCTGCTGTGTGAAAACTGATCTTAAAAACATTTGGGAGCTGATGGTTGATTTGTACCTTCTTTCTTCTCCAGTGGCAGCATGGGCAAAGCCGACGGAGCCTCCAAGCTGAGCGCAAAGGACCTGTATGGTGAGTCGTGCCAGCAAACGTATACAAAGTTTCCCACGGCAAAGGCACCTCTGGAGAGCTGGATGTGGATGTTGGGGAGCTTTAGGCTGGAACTCAACCAAAGCCACATGAATCCAGAGTTCCATATGCAACAGCTGGCCTGACCTGGCAGCAAAAACACATCTGTGCCGACACCTCCCACACTGGGGACAATTGGGATTTTGTGGGAACAGAACGGTTGCTTCCCCCACCTAGATCCTCCCCAGTTCTGTCAGCAAGATCACCTGATAAAGGGCCTCACAAAAGAAAGACTATCCTCAGCAGGTTAATGATTATCCTCTTTTAACTACTCAGTGAACCATGAAAATTCCGTGCCCTTTGGCTCTTTGGAGTGCAGGGAATGGGCAGGATGGGTGTTCGTGCACAGTCCGAGAGGCAGCTTTTTTGGGTTGAGCACATTTAGATATCAATAACAGATCAATCAATTCCTGATCTCAGCAGATCCAAGTACCCAGGTGTAAATGTGGCCTCTGGGATGGGCAGAGCAAGCATAAATCATGTGAGAAATCACCTCCCTCAGTTATTTCCTGGATAAGAAGTTGGGGGTTGTCTGGGGGAACTCAAGCAGCTTTCGGGGAGTCCGAGCCTGCCAGCTCTCCCACCTGAGAGCTGTGGATTTACCTGGTTGATGTTTAATTGGGAAGGAACGGGCTGTGTGTGCTTCTCCTTGGAGATCTTCTATTTGATCAGTGATTGCCCTCGGCAGCTATGAACTGCCAGGGTGGTTTACTTGTGCCTGGGAAGTGATTCTGTTTGCCCAAGGGTTTTGACTGGAGGTTTATCCATGTGGAGTGGCCTGGAGCAGTGTCCAGAGAGACCGATCTCACCTGGGGAGAAGTGGGATGGCAGGGGCTGTACTTAGTGTTAAACAAAGTCGTTGTTAACTTCAATGAGCTGCCAAGAAATGAAAGATGAAGATAATGGCAGAGCAGAAATTTGGGCTGTTTGTGGCCTGAATGCTGCGGGGTGGGCAGGTGCCAAGCAGGGGTTTGAATTGGGTCAGTTGCTTCTGAAGATGGAAGGACACATGACAAAGAAGCAAGAGGATGAGGTGTGGAAATTTTGGGTGCACACAGGGTTGCTAGTGCAACAAACTCCTGCCTCCAAGGCAGTGCACATTCCTTTGGCTGTGCACTGAAATTGTGGCACATCCCGTCAGGAGCAGGAGGGCTGTAGTTGCCAGGTAAACAGCCCTACAGAGAGGTGTAAAAATGAACCTGGGGAACTCACAACAGTGTTAAAGCCAAGCAGATTTGCAGGCTGGCACCCACGGGTGCAGGCAGCCCAGGGCTCCAAGCCATCAGAGTTCCAGGGGGATATCTAATGGTGCCATGGCACAGGGAGCACCCCTCAATCCCATGCCATGAAAGCCAGCATAGGGAAAGGCTGACAGACTGCCTTGGAAACAAACACAGCTCTCAAATGAGCACTTTTCAACACAGAATTTCATCTTCTACATTTTTTTGCATGAACACACCTCAAAAGCAAATTCACCAGGGTTGGGACCTCTCCGATCAAATTCCAGCAAACCTGAAATGAGGACTGTATGTCCCTGGGCCAAATCCTCAGGAGGAGTAAAGCAGCTGCCTGTTATTTCCCTGCCACCACTGAAACGCAGAATGAGCTCTGCAGGCATTCCCTGAACAAATCAGTGGCTCTTGGCCAGCCCAGCCCCTGGCATGAGCACATCTAGAAGGATTTTGCCTAGCAGCACTTGAAACCCACCCACTAATTCAGCAAAGGACACTCAGCATGTGTAAACCAATATTTAAATGTCCTGGTCCCTTTCCCACTCGGATCCTCCCTCCCCCAGCATTAATTTCTGCTGTGAGCTGGCACATTTGAGGGTAGAGGGCAGGCAAGAACTAAAATTCCAGGGAGAATTATGTTTTATAATGAAACAAATCACACCAAGCCGAACTGGCCTTGATTATGTAATTACAACACTGCTGAGGGACATTTGGAGCTGACAAGACTTTTCGTATCTCCATTTTCCTCCAATGCAATCAGGCTGGACCCTCAGACTGTGTACACTGCCAGACCTCCAAGAAGTGAGTGCAGTGACTTCCAAATTCCCAGCACAGAGGCATCCACTGCATTTAAAGCTCGCTGGGTAATGACCACAGATGCTCCAATGCACACAGGTGTCTAAATATTATTTCTTGGTGAACAAGGCCTTGGGTTTAGCTTTCCAAAGATGCTTTTTCTACAATAATACTGGCCTAGTCTGACGGGGGTGCCAACCGAGGGTACACAAGTGCTACCTGAGGGTCAAGGGCACACAAGTGCTACCTGTTGTCCCCAGTATCAACAGGGACTTACTGGGAATATTAAACCCACCTCAGGGGAGACCCTGAAGAGGGATATTTAAAATTGTCATGGTGAAGCTGGAACACAGCAGCAGCTTCAGGCTCTGCATAGGAAGGCACCCAGATGATGAAGGTGAGGGATCACTCTGGGGGGCTCCAGGGCATAGTGTGAAGGTCCTCACAGGACACAGCCTCATCACATGGCTGTTGATGGGTGGGGAAGGCTCTGATGTCACACTTGGCCTGCTGAAATTGCTTTGATCACCAAATATGTTGCCTACCACTGTGTCTCCTCCACTGTGGTGAGCACAGAGGGATGTGGAGAGATGACCAATGGGAATTCTACAATGAAATTGGCTTAAAGCCCCAAGATACCCTCCCCATGCTCTATTGCTACCAGAGCTGGATGTGCTTTCCAGCTGCTCTGCCATCCTCAGTGGAGTTTCCTGGCTTTCATGGGAGCAGAACACTCATCCTTTCCTCCCACCTTAGTAAAACAGCACCACATCCGTTCGGCTCCGCATTCTGGAGGGGTCTATGGCTGCAGGGAGCAGTCCTGCCTCGGCTGGCAGCAGGGAATGGCTGGCCCCTCTCAGGTTGCCACCTCTCTCCCCACACAGCCACCAGCTGAATAAATGTTAATGCACACCATAAATAAATTAGGCTGCTTCTCTGCTTACGGGCATCTGTTCCAAGCCCAGATGAAAGCCTGTGGGGGGCGAGGGGGGGGAACCAGGCTCCAGAAGAACCCACAGGGAGGGCTGGCAGGAAACATTTCTGCACAGCACTTCCCACAGCAGGACAGCTGCTGCCACCCCTTTCTGAGGTGACTCCAGGTGGACTTCTGCAGGTGTTCCCCTCAGCTGTTTCCAGGGCTGTCCAACAGTGCTGGCTGGCTCTCCTGATGGATTAGGCAGTGTAGCTGGAGAAGTTGAGGGCAGTTTGATGATTGCAGTGATTTCTCTAGGGCTGTGGGGAGGAGCGGCTCATTTCTGTTTGGCTGCTGTCTGTCCCTGTGGTGCTCAGACTCCTTCCAGCCCCCGAGGCCAAGCCTGTGAGACACAGCCAGCTGGTTCCAGCCTGCCCACCCATCCTCGATGCACTCATTTCCGGGAAAGAACCAGACCTGATAGGGCACAGGGCTGGAAAAGGGGTTTTGGAGCAATGAGTTAGGCTGGAGAAGCGCGGTGCTAATGCCCATCACTTGACACTGCACACCCGTAACCCAAGCCAGGCTGCGGCGCTGTAACAGGACACGAGGCACTGTCACAAAGAGAAGAGCCACTTCCTGCCTGGCGTGGTCCTGGACAGGGATCATCTCCCTGGGGAGCCACGGGCAGAGAGGCTGCACTGGTGCCAGCATCACCCCTGAGCCACGGGCAGCTGCTTGGCGCTGGCCAGGCAGAACACACCAATGGAGAAGGAGTAAATTACATTTAATGGTCATGAACCAACTCCTGGGGGTCTCCACACACCTCCCTCGTATCCCAACAGGGCCTCCAGCCCCAGCCACATGGAGAGGTCTCTGAGATGAGACCCTCCAGCCCTGAGCACAGTACCCAGACTGTAATTCGCTGCTGCCGGCTCTGCCACACCCTGCCCAAACCATGAGCTTGTTCACAATTCCAGCTGGAGGCCACACGGCTGTCACACCCTTATTGACAGGAGCACAGAGGGACTGTTCCTTCCCCACAACCTTTAAGAGAGGATTTGTGCAGGATTTAACACACACTGGTATTGTCTGCAAGAGACAACCCTGGCAGGAGGGGTGGCTAAACCCGAGCCTGCTCAGCTGCACTGCTGGGTCAAGAGAACCGTGTCCATGCCTAAATTCACAGGGATTTGGGCAACATCTGAACAGTGCCACTCACTATCATGTCTTTAAAGGTTTCCTCATACTGGAGAAAAAGCCTGAGGTTCAGCAGAGATCCAGCCTCCTTGCCCAGGCCATTAATTCCTCATCTCCTCTGCCGCCAGCCCTGAATAACTCCCTTGTCCTCCCCCACTGCTCCCTCGGTGCCATTCCAGCGCCCTTCTTCACATCCCCTTTCCCACCCAAGATTCCAGCTTCAGATTACCCGGCTCCCCTTTGACACTGCATGTGTGGGGGACCCTTTTATTCAACACCTTGGACACTTAATACACCAACTGGAAACAGGGCTGGAAGAAAAACTGGAAGCCAACAATCTTGTTGGTTCCTGTAGATCAAACCCAAGTGTTGGGGGAGACAGGGAACACATTGGCTCAGTTCAGCCCTGACTGGAGCTACTGGGAGGAGCAGACACTGCTCCAGGTGCTGCTGGGCAGGAGTTTGGGATGGCAGTTAGTGACAGGGATGCTGTGGAAAGGGATCTCCCACCTCTGACGCTGCTCACCATCGCAGTGACCCTTTTTCTTTTGAAACGGCTGAGCACAAGTTCTCTCCTTGCATGGAGTAACTGCCTAGAGCTCATACAGAGGAACCTTTTCCTAAATGGAAATGGGATTTTGGATATGCCCAAGTAGCTTGGGAACTAAAGTTGTGGTAGTTCATAAAAATAACAACAACAAAAAAAGGGGGAACATTTCATTATAAATTTTTTTCAAGACTCACATAAAGCGAGTTAATTAAATCAGGATTCCCCCAATCTTACTTACTATGTTCTGACATTCAAAAAATGTCATTACCAGCTACAGGGAGTTGAAGAAACACCACATTGCGTTTTTTGGTGAAAAATAATTTCGCAGGTTTCTTCCAGGTCTGGTTGTAAAGGCAAAAGGGAACATCTCTATCGGTGAGCTGCAGCTCCTCAATGCCCTCATTATCCTGCTCCAAGCAGCCCGGTGGACACCGTGCCGCCAGACACACTGGACACAAACACACACTGTTCCTCCATGTGCTCAGTCCTTGCACAACCCAGGAGCTGCGCCAGTGTTTATTTGCTTTCCTAGAGTGGGTTGTGTCTTCAGCTAATAAACCAGGAATGTGAACACTTGGGGCTGAGCTGTGGCAAATATGAAGCGTGCTGAGCAGGAATTCAGCCACGTGACACCCAGAGCAGCTGCTCCCTGCTGCCACAGCCCATTCACACCTCAATGAGAGCAGTTCATTCACTCCAAGAGCTTCCAGATCCATCCGCACACACCAGCCGTGAGTGAGAGCTGACCAGGCAGACATTCCCAGTGCCATAGGCGCCGGTACAGATCAGCTCCAGCAGTTCAGCAAGTACCACGGATCTAACAGCAAACCCAGGGAGCTTAATGCTCCCTGAACTGCAAAGACATCCCAAAATTGAGGTCTCCCTTTGCTGGCCATAGAGAACAGGGAAAGAGCAAGGCAGGACCTGCAGATTTTCCCCTGTCGGGAGCTCAGGCACAGCAGGTCTGTGCAAGGCCCAAAACCAGATCCTTGATTTACCCTGGGTAACCTGCAGCATCCCATCCTCCTACCTGGTGAGGAAGCAGAACCTGGCAGATGCTGAGTTCAACTGCCACATCTGGCCCCATGCAGGGATCCTGGAATGGAGGTTATTCCATACTGCTGCTCTGTAAGCCAGCCTGGCAGGTTTCTGTGTCTGCCATGAGCACACAGAGCATTTGCTGCTCCATTTCTCCTCGGGAGGCTGGTCCTGACCTGCCATTTGGCACAGAGCAGCTCACACTACACTGGCAGGTTCCTACAAACAGTGTGGGCACTGCTAGATAATGTATAGATAATGTAAAGATTATATAAGGAACTGGCAAGCTCCAGAAGGCACCGCCAGGACTTCCTTAGGCTGCTGTAATGGATGCGGAGGCCAGGGAGGTCAGCAGTGTGATTCAGGGAATGGAGGAGAGGTCCTTGGTATGGCACTGCCAAGGAAAACAAATCCAATACTTCTCATTCCTCACAGACTGCTCCATACTTGTCCGTACATCCCCCCCATCTTCTGCTGTGCCTTCTGCCCAGCAACAGCTGGAAACAAATGTGGGGAGGGACAGGGAGGATCAGGTAGGATCCTGTGTGGTAAAACTAATTAATCAGAGAAGGATATGCAAGGGAGGGGGGGGCAGGGGCCCACCGGCACATTGTACTGGGGGTGGCGTGCCCCTCCGGCTTGGCAGAGGCCGTGCATGGAGAAAGACAAGTCTGCTCCTGCCCTCCTTGGCACTGCTCGGCTCTCCCAGAAACCTTAACCAATTATCCCGTCTCTAAGCTGGCAGTTTATCCCGCTAGGTGATCTCCAGTGCTCACTGAACGGAGCGTTCACAGCCACGTCCCAGCTCCCTGCAAAATAAGGTTTTGCATGGAAATGGGGAGGGAACTTGGCACTAAAGATGTGCTTTGGCTTCCTGGACCAAGCTGATAACCCCAGCCCTCCAGGATGTGCATCGATCTTGCTTTTTTTCCTCATTTATTACTCTCTTTCATCCCTTCCACTCCTTAACATAAAGCCAAACAGGACTCTTTCCCTGCCAGCCAAGATTTTAGTATCATCACTGGGATTTCAGCCTAGCACTGTTTTGAGCCCTCAGGTACCACCTTGTACCTCTGCAGTGGTCTCAGCTCTTCCCATTTCCTCACTGGTGCCAGTGGGAAACACCATTCCCACAGCACTGTTTAGCTGTAAGATAACAGTGGTAGCTATCATACGTTGCCATTTTCCCCGCACCTCTGGGTGTGAGGCGAGATTAAAGCTATCTGATTAGGAGAGAACTGAAGTGAATTCCGTTAAAGAATCATTTTTTCCCCTCCAAGGATTGTCTTGGGGATCACTGGGCCAGACCCTGAGAGGCAAGAGATTAGACAGTTTACCAGAGGGTGTGCATGTCCCAGGTGTTATCCACGCTCAAGGCATTCAGGGGTTTCTGGATTCCCCATCCCATTCATACAGCAAGTGTCTGGGATCAACACAACTGCTCCTCAGGCCACAGAGGATCACAACAGCACCTGCCAGGATACCCATGCTATGAGCTGCATTTTTTCCTTGCCAGACACAAAAAGGACAGGACAAAGCTGTATTGTTTTCCCATCTCGTTGGCTCTCTTGGCAGACAAAAGGGAAAAAGGACAGTGGTGGTCACTGTGGGCTCATGCCAGCTTTATCACCTCTGGATGTTTGCTGTACCAGTGCCATAGCCCTGGAGCTCTCCCTGCCCTTTGCGTGTGTTATATCCAGAGTCCTCCACTGCCACAGACTCTGAAGGTCACAGCGGGAGATAAACAGAGGTGCAGATGGGTGTCTGAGCTAATTTGGGGAAATCATCACTATATTCCTGCAATGATCATCTATCACATGGGGATTATGCAAATTCTCCACATCCTGGGGCCAGGTTAGGGGTCAGATAACACCTGAAGGTGCCGAGGTCCTGTTGCAGGACACCGTGGAAACGTCAAGTGTCCCGATGTGAGGTGTCAGATGAAGCGGGAGGAAATGAGCTGCTGCTGCTGCTGCTAACAGGCCAGCATGCACTCATACAAAATTCAGCAGGTCAGGGACAAGGCTGTGCAGAAGGGCAGGGTGGAGCCACACAGGACAGCTGACCTGCCTTCTGAGGTATGGCTGGCCAAGGGAGTTCACCTGGGCAAGGGAAAGGATCCCCCTTGATCCAGGAGTCAAACAGCCACAGATCTTGCTCTAGGCATGATTCACAGAATGCCAGAATGGTTTGGGTTGGAAGGGACCTTAAAGCCCATCTCATTCCATCCCCTGCCACGGACAGGGACACCTTCCACTATCCCAGGTTGCTCCAAGGCCAGTCCGACCTGGCCTTGGACACTTCCAGGGAGGGGGCAGCCATAGGTTCTTTGGGCAACTTGTGCCAGGGCCTCAGCACCCTCACAGGGAAGAATTTCTTCCTAAAAGCATTTTGGGATCAGCCCAGCCCAGCCAGAGCCAGATTTAATCAAAGACAAATAATGGTGCATCTTGGAAAGCCTTGCAGTGTTTCACCACATTGCTTTGAGTAAATAAACCAGAAAACACTCTTCTTCTTCAAAGCACCCACACTCCTTGGATAGATGTGGCCCAAACCTGACTATTTCGTGATCTGCAGTCTGGATCTTTAATTCTTCCTGTGTTTAAATCAAAACTAAGCACCAGGAAAGAAGGAGATTTCGGTGTTTTGACACCCTGCTGTTCCCGGAAAGCCTGGTTGGTTCCAGACCTCGTGGTCTTATTTACGGATGCCAGCAGGAAACACAAAAATAAAAGTTTCCAGGGGTGTGGGGGCCAGGTAGAAGCCAAGGAGATAGAAGGGATTTCAGGAGAACACGCAGAAAACCCAATTTCTTGCCCTGGGCAGCTTCTGGGACATCACTTGAATGACATCACAAGACAAAACAGAGGCACTTTGTTCTAGTTCTGTGACTCGTGGAGGTAATGCAGAAATTCTCCCATGGAAAAATCAGCAGAGGGAGGGGAAACATCTGCATTTCTCCCTGTCCCAGGGCTTGCTGCTGTCTGAACAAGGCTGCAAAGGGGCCTTTGCTCTCTTGCACTCTTGGAGTTCAGGCAATGGGAATTTGGGCAGAGTTCTGAGGTTTTGACTGGTCCCCAAAACTTCCAAGGGCTTCTCTGAATATTTTCTCAGTGGTGCATGCTGAGATCTCCCCCGACTCTGACACGTGCAGCTTCTTTGAGCTTGGAGGAGGGGGAAGAGGCATTGGAGGGGATCCCAGAGAGTCTGAGGGCAACCAGCTGCCACCCTGAGCACTGATACAGCTCCATGGGCTATTTTCCTAATAGGAACACAGACCTGTGCTAGCCTCTCACTGGAAACCTCATCCCCCTGGTATTCCTTCCCTCCCTCAGGGACTACCAGTTCCCAACGCAGCTCCGCACCCTTCCTCTCAGGGCTGGAGACATTTGCCTGTCCGAATGTAAACTCCCTTTGTTTCCAGACCACCTACTTCAGCCTTTTCCACTCCCTTTGGAAAAGGAGGGGATGGGATGTCTTAAAACCCCAATCTGTCTCCATCCCACATGAATGCGGTGTTCTCATTTCCATCAGTGTCATCTATTTACATGAGAAATGCTCGGGGAGGAAATTGAGGTTACTGAGAGGAAGAAAGTGCCTCACATCAGCCCCGAATCCCTGCGGGATGTGCTGCCTGTGCCCTACCCCAGACCTTGCCCCACATTTCAAGTAGGACAGACTGCAATTAAAGCCCCCAGCAATCAGAAAGTGCCACTGAGCCTTTCCTGCCAGCCTGAGGTGGGAAGGGGCTGCACTGCCATGTTAATTCGTTTATTCAAGGTCACTCTGGAATGGCTGAGCAGGGAGCTGGGCTGGGTGTCTGCGGTCTTTCCCCTGAACCGTCCTCACTCCACCTCCGAGCTGGTGCTAGTGGTGTATGAGACACAGGCTCAGAGCCCTGCAGTCTCCATTAATGCCTCTGCCAATATTCCCACCAATAAATCAATAAATCACTTCTACTGGGCAACAGCCACCACTCCAGGGCTGTCAGCAATCAGGCATAGAGGCAAAACACTGTTGTGTTTTCAGCCACAGGCATGGAGATACAAGGTATTAAGTACTCGTGTGTCCTGCCAAGCTGATGGCAAAGCCTAAAGAGTGTTAGAATAAGTGTTAAAAAGCTTTAGAAATCGGCTTGAATCAGCTTCTACCCACCCTTGCTAGGCTCCAAACAAGAGCAGCGGCATCTTTTCATGATCCTTATCTCTGGAATATCTCTGGGTGCTCAGCACGCTCCCCAAGCCATGGGCAGGATTGTGCTCGGCCCTGTGCACCAAGAGGAGCTCGATCTAAAAGCTCCCGGCTGGCCAAGGAGAAAGGTGAAATCCCCAAGGCAGAGCTCAAGGAAAATCAGTGCTTGTTCTCGAGAGACACCTGCTGGCAATGCCCATGGAGCCTGAGCTGGAAAGCTCAGAGACTTCGAGAAAGACTCGGAGTTGTAATTCTCAGATCCAAAGAAAAACAACCAATGCTTGTTTTCTTGTTTCTTACAGAACAAAGGAAAAAATACTCCAACTCCAACGTCATTATGCACGAGACTTCCCAGTACCACGTCCAGGTGAGCACACACACGCCATGGAGTGCTCAGGGGCTGAGAGGCCAAGGTCAGTGATAGGTGCCGGTAGTGCAGCATGTTCCGTGGATCCTCCAGGAGGCCAAGGGGGAGTTGGGAACCTCCTTACCATTAAAGTCCCAAGTCACTGAGTAAAGGAGAATGAGGGGAAAAAAGATTTAAGAAAACAAGGGGAATTCTGTACAAGGAAAGAGGAAATGGAGAAACTGTTGTCCTCTCCCTCCTGTGTGTCTGAAGGAGAGCAGGAAGTGTTGTCCCTCCTGTCACTCTGTACTTCAAACCCTTCTGATCAGCACAGACAGGTTAAAAGCAGAGTTCCCATGGTGGTTACTGGAACTCAGCTTTCCAAACAACAGAGACCACACGGACTATCAGCTTTTAGCTCTCCCCAGCTACTGTGTTCCCCTCAGGTAACACAAACCCCCTCACACAAGACAGGCAATAAGCCAAATCCATCTCCCACTGCCACAGACACCCACCCCAAAAAGAGGAGCCAGCCTGGCCATCCCAAGATTGGTGATTCCTGTAGCACACCTCACTGGTGCAGGACTCTGCGGAGGAGGTGGGGCCATTCATCACTGAAAACCGAGTGAGATGAGACAGGAAAACACTTCCTGAGGTTCATATTTAGGAGATGGGTCCCTTTAAAAGCCTAAATTTAGACTTGTAAAATGCCTGTTTGGAAAGAGATCCTGGTTTCCACCAGAGAAACCAACTCAGTGCCTCAGAAGTCACTCATGGATGCAGGGAAGGGACTTTAAATGGTGACATGTAAATGAATTCTTCATTAATTATGCCATAAGCCACCCGTTCGTGAGTCTCTCCCCTGAACTTTGACCAAGGCAAACAGGACTGCAGTGGCAGGCAGTGAGATAGAATGTGGTTTCCTCATGGGAGGCATTTTACACCCTTTGAAGTAATCTGTTCAAAGTTTAATGGTGGATGGACTCATTGCCCATTCTAGTAAAAGCTGCTGTATTTGAATATCCATGTGGATGAAAAGGGGTTTTAAGGGATAAAACAAAGACAGCAGCAAGCTTCTCCTTCTCAATCCACCCATATCTACGGAAAATGGAAAGTAGAAAAATATTTTAATGATTGAGTCAGACAAGTAGCTTCCCCTCCATGAAAACTAACGGAACAGTAAACAGCAAAGGAATTTATGAAGCTTGTAAAGGTGGTGGATAAAATAATAGAAGAGATAAAAATGCCTGTCATCTTGAGTAAACCCATTCTCTTCACTGCTCTGAAAGCAGAGGGCTTGTCACCTCTGCACAGATAAGACTGACTCGGCAAATACCTTCCCATGCACTATTTTACAATTACAGTAACATACACCCAGCACGTTTTTCATTCGTGATTGCATTGCTAATCTCAGCTTTCGGCTCACACACCTGCCAGGAGTTTTATTTAGACAGTGCCTCACCCCATACCTTTGCTTGATGAACACAGGAATGGGCCTTGCATTCTGAAGTGTTTGCCCTCTTCTCTGCTCCTTCCTCCCGTCTCTGGGAATCGTCTAACAGCAAATGGGTCACCACAAACCCTATCCATCCCTAATGCCCAAGAGCACATTTAAAGACTTTCTGCCAGTCAGGTCTATCGGTGCTTTAAATCCGAGCCTTTCCCTGCATCCACCTTGTGTGGAGCCAACTGCAACAACAGTTCTTGCCTGTGCTTCCTCACAACCATCCAAGGTTCTGTGCTCCAAGTGCATGCATCCCTCTCGGGTCCATCTGGTCTGTGTCAGACTCCAACATCCACAGCTTCTCCAAGGTTCCAGTTCCCACAGCAGAACATGCTGGAGCAGCATCAGCTTTTGCTGCCTCCTAATCTGCTTCCCAGTTTGCATTTACCTGGGCTTTTACAGGGAGAAAGGAATTCTTTCCCAACAACTCTCTCATCCTCCTCCATGGCCCAGTGACGCACATGTCAACTGCGGACACAACCCACTGGGTTACTGAATCAGCTCACGAGTGCATCAGCACCAGGAAGAAGCTACTTGATCCCTAAAAGGGTTATGTCTGATCACTGGGAGAAGGCAGGAAGATATGGGATCAAAGGGAGAAAAGCCAGGCAAAACTCATCCCCTTACTACAGATTTCCTATCAATTTAGGACTTGCTTTAAAACACCCCCCATTTTTCCAGCTCTTGCTTTGAAACCAGACTACAGGATGCATGCATCAGAGAGAAGCAGGCATTTCACTGCTGCCCTCCCCACAAACTCTGAATGCCCATCAGGACTATTTTTGGGGTGGCCGCACTGCTGTCCCTGGCCCCCCAGGGCAGCTCTACCTCCAGCACCTGGGTGTCCCTCCTCCAGGGGTTAATCTGCTCCCGGCTCTCCAGCTTAGCCACCGCTGCTGAAGCGCCTGTTCTGTACCCTACTGAGCAAGGAAACCAGGATGAGAGGGTCATGCTGGTGGATGGGCCTTTGCTATTACAGGGACAAGAGAAAAAGCTGGGATCTTGCCCAATAAGCCTCCAAGGGCTGCAGGCCCTTGGACTGCACAGATGCCTCGGTCAGGCCTGTAACTTATCCATCCAAAAACTTCCTGCTTTTCTCTCCTGGAAAAAGTTGGTAAAGACAGGGAAAAGCTTCAGCTGCTTTTTGCCAGTCAGGCACGTTCCCCTTCCCTTCTCACCAGGAACACAGCTGGGCAACAAAAGGAACAAGATGAAACAGGATCATTTCCTTTTCCTTCCTTATTTTTTTTCCTTCCCTGTTGTCACCTGAGCATGTGGCCTGGCTGTGCTGTCACTGGCACAGGGACAACAGCGGGGCAAACAGCCCAGCTGCCCTGAGTCGCAGCTTTTCCTGCCTTGCAGTCCCCTCTGCTGGCAGACACAACAGGTTCTTCCATCTGCAGGGAGCAGCACCTACCTGGATTTTTGGAGTGGCCTTCACCCTCTGCTGGCGGGCACCCAACATTTGGATGTGACACACCTCTCCTTTCCACAGCTGCCTCCCTGCCCAGCATTCCCGTCCCATGGAGGCCCAGGAGCAGACCAAAGCTGCAAGTGCTGTCCCACTACACAAACTCTGGTCATGCAGGTGTCAAGTGCAAGGCCTGAATCACCACACACTTCAGTATGCAGTTGGAGCAGGGATGGGAAAGCAGCTTGGATGGTTATGCTGCAGCTGAGCTGCTCCTGGCCCAAGTGCACACACGGGACAGCAAAGGAAGGGAAGACAGCAAGGAAGCCTGGCCGATGGGAGAAGAGCATAGGCTGGGTTTATAGGACAGGTGAAGGGAGGTAGGAAAACCAGGATAACCAAGCAAAGACACAGGGCAGGACAGAGGCAAGCAGCAAAAAATCCTTTCCTACAGTCAGCAACACCCATTTTCACTACCATGAGGGCTGATTTGGGTATTTTTGGGGGGAAGGTAACCCCAACCCTAAGGGGGGCTTAAAGGGCTGGTGTAGAGTGAGCTGCCAGGTTTGGAGCTCCTGTAGGCTTTGCAGCATAGAAGCTCTCCAGAGTAGCTGTTCCCGGAGCACAGGACCCCGCACATTACACGGATCTCACTTGGCACAGAGCACCAACACTTGCCCATGGCTTGTGTGAGCACTTTGCCTGGCACCAATCCCACACAAGCAGGTTGGCTACACAAGACAAGCAAAACACAAGTGCTTTTATAGCTTGGCAAACAAAGCTTAACTGCCGTATTTTGACTTCCAAGCCAGGTTCGGAGGGGCCCAGGAAGTAACTCGTGTATGTGAGGCATTTGCCCTTCTAGACAGGGATCAGAGCTGCTAGAATTGATGAGAGTAATACGCAGATGGTGAAACTGGTTATGAAAACCCATTATGAAACCCAAATCTTTCACTGCCACGGCCAGGCTAGTACCAACAACCAGAATTGTTTTGTGCAGCAACTCCTTCATGCCTGAGCTCTGGGGAACTACAAACAGGAATTGCATCTCTAGAGATGCTTTCACCACTGATTTACACACCCCAACAAACATTTTCCATCTGTTTTTATCTCCTTTCTCTCCCCAACTTCAGCACTTGGCCACCTTCATCATGGACAAGAGCGAGTCCATCACGACAGTGGATGACGCAATACGGAAACTCATCCTGCTCAACTCCAAAGAGAAGATCTGGACACAAGAGATGCTGCTGCAAGTGAATGACAAGTCCATCCGGCTGCTGGACTGTGAGACACAGGTACCTGGAGCCCTGTGGGACTGACCGCAGACTGAAGTGTGGGGTGCAGTGAGTACCCTTCCCATTCTGCCTGGGAGAGGGCAAGTTCTAAGGAACACAAACAAGGGTGAATCACTACCAAAATCCTCTCCTAGATTAGAGTCAGCCCTGCAGTGTGGAAGCAGGATGGTTTTAGCAATGACAAACTAAGGAATATGAGCCCAGGGATCCCAGGAGTTCCTGCACAGGACCATTCCCCCTCAGCTTAACAGTTCCCCATTGCCTGACACCTTCCCCCTTCTCTTGCAGGAGGAGCTGGAGGACTTCCCCCTGCCGACAGTGCAGCACTGCCAGACAGTGCTCAATCAGATGCGCTATTCCTCCATCCTCCTGCTCGTGTGTCAGGATTCCGAGCAGCACAAACCTGACATCCACTTCTTCAACTGTGACGAGGTGGAGGTGAGCAGAGCCCTCGTGCTTGGTGTGAAACAGAACAAAACACACTTCTTGCTGTCTGCCCTTTCCCCCTTCCTCCGATCCTTCGTAAAGCCAAGCCCTTAAAAACATTCCTGTTTTGTCCTTGAGGCGGAGATGGTTCATGAGGACATAGAAAGTGCCCTGGCAGACCACAAGCATGGGAAGAAGATACGGCCACAGACACTCAAGTAAGTGCTGCGGGATACAGCTGGGACTAACAACAATAAACCCCTGTTTCCAGTGGTTTAGTCACACTCCAGTCTCGTGGAAACGGGATCCGCAGCCACTGATGGGGTCGGTCTGTGCCATTTTCCTTGCAGGGCAAACCAGGAAAAGATCAAGCAGAGACAGTCCATCCTCCCCCCACCTCAAGGACCAGCTCCCATCCCGATCCAGCACGACATGCGAGGCTCAGCGATGAACAGGAACAGGGTGGCACCTCCTTCCCAGCATGATCCAGGTACCAGGAGCACTCATGAAGTCTGTCCTAGGGATGAGAGCCTAATTAACCCAGACAGGCAACCTTCCTGAAGTGGTCTGTGATGAAAATAAGTGTTGTACCCACTGGGCATCTTCTGCTCAACAAATAAAAGCTCCCAGAAACTCCTTGTAACAACACCTGTATTTGGGGGATACAGAATTTCCCAAAAAAGCAAAAGCCCCTCACAAGCCATCACATGAAATTTGAACCAGGCATTAGTGATCTTAAAAGGTACAGACAAGACATCTGGTCAGAAAGACAAATTCTTGGCTCTGCTGACTTCACAGGAGCCAAGATTTCACCCACTAAAATCAACTGGTTTTCATGACTTCTTGTAAAGTCGAGTGTGGAAATGCAGGTCTGAACTCATCCCTCTTACGTGCTGTTTCGGTTTTGAAAGAGAGGTGTTTATTGAGGAAGGTAGAAGCCTCTTTTGGACTGAAAATATAACTCCCTCCCTTCCGAATTATTATAATTTTGAAGTTAAGGGGCTTTCAGGCTAGGATATGAGGAATAGGAATAACAGTTCTTTACTAATATATATATATATATTTATAGCAAGGCAAACAAAACAACAACAACTATGACAGTAACAGCAAACAGAACAGAACCCAGTGACGCCTTCCCAGCTGTCAGACCCTGTTCCCTTTGGTGCAGTGATGCTCACGGCTGGCAGGGGCGCTGGTGGCTCCCGGTGAGCAGGGTGGGTGCGATGGTTCCCCCGCGGTTGCAGGGAGTGTTCCGGAGCGAGCTCGGGGAGCACGCGGTAGTAGTGGACACGAGTCGGGAAGGAATGGGAGAAAGAAGCTCACAAAACTCCTGGGTGGCCGATCCTNTCCGGCGGCGCAGTGGAAGAGGGGCTCGGGGTCCCGGGCCCCTGAGGCACCCCAGCAGGTGGTGAAAAGGGTCCCTCTCAGCGGCGGTTTCGGTCAGCAGAAATCCCCACTCACGGCCGAAAGAAAAGAAGGTAGCAGAAGGCAGAAAACCCGTAGTGAGGGAGACCTCTCCCCAAAACCGACTGTAGCCTCCGTGTCTTCTGAAAGCCGAAACAGTTCGAGCGAGGAAAAAAAAACCTAGTCTTTGCCCAGGTAATAGGGCAGTTAAGAAGTTCCCTCCCTGCTTCAGCCAGACCTTTTGTCCTCCTTAAGTACCTGGTAATTATCCTTTAGTATGGGGAAAAATTCCTCAAGAGGAAAAGAAGAAAGACGAAAAGAAAAAATAAAAAGAAACAACTCCCAAACCCCAACACGTGCTCATCTAAAGACTGATTCCAAAACCATGCTGACTACAGCCTGTTTTGAGTTGGCTTGGAAAAACTTGGTATTTTCCTTTGGAGAAAGAAGCAACAGAAGTAAGTTCCAAGGAACAGAGACAAGCTCTTTCTCTGACAAAAGATCAAACTGATGAATGAATTGTAAGCAGTTTTTACCCCTGCCTATCATACCACCTTCTCTTAGCATTCATTTCTAATTTCAAGGAAAACATGTAATAGGATACTGTAACACATCCAAAACACTCCTTTCCTGGGATGGCATCTGAAGCCAAGCAACTGCTCTGGCTGCTGAATGAAGAACTTATTTCAGGCCCAGTTCTGCATCATAAAAGGAATATCTCTATTTCTGAGCTGGACCATGAACAAACGTCTCTATTCTGATGAAAAGCAGCCACTCTTACCTCTGCCCTTCCAAGGGTGTTCACATCAGCAGAGCTGGGAATTCCCCCAGGCAGGATTTCTGGCTCTGAGTGCAGAGAGCCTGGCAGGAGAGCAGATAACAGGAGAAAGCCTTGAGTGATGCCTGTTCACCAAGATCCCGCCTCCATGAAATGCCTTCCCGCAGGTTTTCCTACAAAACCTGTCCCGATGGGGCACCTCATCCCCACACTTACAGATGCCGTGGACTTGTCACGGTCCTTTGCCAAAACTGACTCCCCAGTTCTCCCACTTGGCAGATCCCGCTGTGCCAGCCCTTTCCAAACCCTTGCCCTGAGCTGACACCGTTTGCTTTGCACGAGGGGCCACCCCTGCGATTGCTCCTGCTGGAATATTCCCCCCGTGCTGTGTGTGTGGCTTCTGGAAACCAGGAGGTGCCTCGGGGTTGGGATTTTTGCAGGATGACTGGGATTTAGCACCTATTACAAACATTATTCCTGAGGTGCTCTCACAACCCAGAACAAACACCCAAGCTGGGAGTTACCATCTCATGGATCCCTGCCTTTCATGGAGCCTACTTCCAACCTCTGACAGTAAATATATTCTTCTCTCCCTTGTTTGCAGACTATGAACGACGAAGCTCTGGCTCTCACGACCATGAGGAATCTCGAGCCATGTTAGCGCAGAAGATTGAAAAGGAAACGGTGGGTGACAAGGACACTGCACAGTCCATAGGCAGGAGCAGAGGCAGGGAGCAAGGGGCTCCTTCATGAGCAGACATTTCATGCATCATCTGGGCATTTTTCCAACTGATACCTGCTGTGCATAAAGATAAGGTGGCCAAAAGCAAATCTCCATCACCAGGTCAGTGACAATGTCCTCTGACCTGAGGCAGCTCTGCTGATTCCAGCTCTGCTCCTCCCCATCCCACTTGGGTTGTTTTCCAGCCGTCCATCAGCAGGGGTCACTTGTCACACTGGTAAGGGCAGCACACAGCCAGGCCCAGCAGCTCTGTCCTTGCAAAGGGATGCATTCAGCTCCATTTCATGCCTGGATTGCCCACTCCTGTGCATTCTCCTGGGAAATGCAGCAGGCCCTGGGATTCGGGCTCACAGCCTTGCACAGCCCGGGCTCGCTTTCACCTCGGTCCTTTGGGTTTCTGTCCTCACAGCAAATCCTGAACTGCACCCTGGATGACATCGAAGTGTTTGTCGCCCGGCTCCAGAAGGCTGCAGAGGCATTCCGACAGCTCAACCAAAGGAAGAAAGGGAAGAAGAACAAGAAGAAAGGGCCAGCAGGTGCAGTGCAGCAGCCAGAACAAATGGGGAGCACAGGCGGGGCACGGATGAAGGTGGGGGGGACACCTCAGCTCCCGGCCCAGCAAGGCCAGATCGATGCCGCGGCACAGCCACGGATCCAGGCACACCAGTTCGGGAGGTGCCGCTGCTCCGTGGGCACCTCTGGTAGAGCACATGGAGCCTCCAGCACACAGAGGGAGTTTGCCTTTCCCTGAACCCCTGATTTTCGGTAGTTCTGGTCTCAACACCCATTTCTGCTGTGCCTTCTGCATGGCAGGCAGATGGAACCTTCCCAAAGGTGTCCTAACTAACACGTCCTTCTCTGCCCCTTCTCCTGGCAGAGGGAATGCTGACCCTCCGAGCGAGACCCCCCACCGAGGCCGAGTTCATTGACTGCTTCCAGAAAACCAAACTGGCTTTTAACCTCTTGGTAAGACACGGAGGAGTTTCCATCCCATGCAGGGACAGGGCTTTTCCCCATGTATCCCAGCAGTGAGTGTTTAGAGTGAATTTTGAACAGAAAACACTGCCAAGGGACAAAGGTGTGAATTCCAGGTTCTTCAGAACCCAGGACAAACATTGTGTCAGGCTTGTGCAGGTTTTCTGGGACAAGCTGTTAAACCGAAACTTGAAGCATCAAGTCCAGGATGGGACAGACCAGCCAAAGGGTTGCAACGCCTGGATCTTTTCTGATCCAGGCCTGGGAAGTCTCTGGTTGACAGTAACTGAAGTCCCCCATTGCTCTGATATTCCTGGCTCCTCTCTTTCTACCCTGCCAGAGCCTCTGGATTAAGGAGGGGATGAAAAGCAGGAGCACAAAGATGTTCTCAGTGCTGCCAGCTCTGCTCAGTGAAACACAAGAGGCCAGGAGGGTAACGAGGCAGCAGGAATTCTGTCAGCTGTGACCAAACTTGTCCAGCAAACACATTCTACAAGCTCCTTCCTGGGCAGTTATTAATAAGGAAAACCCAGAAACTGTAAACAACCTTAATGCAGGACAGCAAGCTCCAGCCTATTCTTTGAGAAGCAAATATGGCTAATTTGTGCCTGCTCAGGATCAGAAGGAGCAGCTGATCTCCTGGCAAGAGCCCAGGGTGGAGCACGGAGCAGAGCTGGGACTCTGTGGTGGAGTCCCGCCACGTTCCTCACCATGTGGCTGCCGAGTCCCTGGGAAGTGCCTGTTCATTGGGTCACCCTGCTGCCAGCCATCGTTTCCCACTTCCCACTCCACATTAATGTTTCATGTCCGGCATTTCAAACGCTTTGCGTTTCGGCAGGAGCAGGGAGCCTGTCTCCCATGGCAACAGTGCCAGGAGTCCAGGACAGGAGAAGGATGAATGGAAGCTGAATGGAAGCACAAACTGGAGAGGTTTCTCACCACCGCTCAGCTGACTGCTGTTACCAAAACCCAGTTCTTGCAGTAAATTAATCCCAAGTGCTCCTCCATTCTGCCACAGTTCACCTCAAATACCACTGAATTTGGAGCCTTTCAGTGGCCAAGGCAGCTTCGGGTGCCACAGGAAAGACCTTGGCGGAGACTTTCCCTTGATAGCAATTTGCCAAGGGACCCTCAGAACACCTATCCTGTTGTTTTCATTCATGGAACTAGTGGAATTCTCAACCCTGCAAGAGGCAGAAGCAACAATAATCCTGGCCCTTCCTCACTAGGACTTTCAAAATAAGCCAAGCTTTTCTGTGTCTGTTCAAATTAGCTTCAAAGGCACTGATTTAACAGATAGGGTATTCCACCCCTCCTGAAATTAACTGGGAATTAGAAATGGACACAAAATAAAAATGAATGATTCCTACTCCCCCAACCCTTACTCTTCTCATCAGTCCGCAACACTCTCCCCCATGTGACAGAAAAGAGAAGGCCCACTGAGGTTAGGGTTAAACTGTGTTTCCTTTCTCTTTCCAGGCCAAACTAAGGAAGCACATCCAAAACCCCAGCGCTTCAGAGTTGGTGCATTTCCTATTTGGGCCACTAGAGCTGGTAAATCTTATTCCCAGGTCTCACTGGGAACTTCTTTTATTTCTAGTTCACGCTTACAAGCAGGTAGATTGTGCAGAAGGGTTGGAAAACTGCTCACACCTGGCCACAGCTTTCTCAGGAACTTCCAGAAGTGACGCTAGTTGTTCCTGGCCTCTGATCCTGTTTGCAGCTTGAAATAAACACAGGAACCCCAGCAAACACGAATCTTTCCACCCAGTCAATAAAGCATTACTGTGAACAAAAGGGGCAGCCAGCTGGGGTTCCCACTGGGAAACTGCGTGGTCTCACCTTCAGGCAAACACGGCTTAGTATTTGCACTGAAAATGCTTAGAAGCAGAAATCCCAACCTGGAAAAGGAGCCACAAAGGACACAGAATAGCAAGATAGTTTCCATTTTTTGAAGTGTCAGCTTGTGACACTTCACTTGTCTGTAACAACAGCTTGCTTTGACTCCAATCCAAAAAAATCTCACATTCCCCTGAACAGTGTCCAGTCTCCTTCAAAGACTTAGGTTGATGTTTCTTGCGGTGACCGAGCTGATCCAAGGATCAGCTTTGTCTTTGATTCCTGCTCCTCTGTGTGTCCCTGGTTTGACATTTTGACTGTTTCCTGCAAGCTCTCTCCTCTTTGTGTGGTTTGTGTGTGATCCAGATCATCAATAGCTGTGGTGGCCCCGAGCTGGCCCGGTCCGTCCTCAGCCCACTGCTTTCTAAAGATGCCACTGATTTCCTGAGAGGACACCTGACACCCAAAGAGATAAACCTCTGGGATTCCCTGGGGGAGACATGGACCAGATCCAGGTGAGGACAGAGCTGCCATCTCCCCAGGTTCCTCAGGCAGAGGGGATGCTTGGATGCTCTGATGCTCCTGCTTTTACTTTCAGGGGATGCTCTCAAAGACATTCCTCGTGAATGTCACCTCATATTCCCACTTTGTGTTCTAGAGCTGAGTGGCCCCGAGACGCGAACATTCCCACCTACATCCCCAAATTCCGCAATGGCTGGGAACCGCCCACAGAAATCTTCCGCGGAGCTCCCTGGGAAATAGACATCGGACACTTGCAAGAGGAGGTTAGTCCAGTGTCCCCGGGGATCTTCTCTTCCCTCTCCCTCCCCCTTTTCCAGAGAGATGGAGCTGCGGGGGCTGTGGTGGTGTGCAACAAATAGCTGGCTCAAAACTCAGTTGAATCTGGTTGTTCCAGTTAAATACAGAAAGCAAACGAGGCTGGAAAAGGGCAGCAATAATCAGCCTCTCCCAACCTGAGGCAACAGCACCCTACAGTGTAACTGAGCTCCAGGGACACAGGCTTCCCTGAAGAACACCTTGACCAAAAGCTGCCAGACCATGACTCATCTACCACTGTCCCTCTCCTTTTCTCTGATCAGCTTTCCCCTTTCCTGGTTTCGCTGACTCCATGTCTGCCTTTCCAGCTCTCCTCAGCCAATGGATATCCTTACCGGAACTCCTCACTCAAGCGTGGCCAGACAGCTGAGCAGACACAGGCTGGGGATGCCTTCAAACAGAATGTCACTCCGCATGGAAATAGGTAATGGATCCGCACCCCCGGAGCTTTGGCTCTCACCGCAGAACCTCATGAACACGCACGGACACGTACGGTGACAACAGGATGTCTGGGCATCCTGGAGACAACTCCCGGCCACTATTAATAACCACCAAGAGAAGATAAAGATCAGCTGAGGGATTACTCCCATAAGCACTGTCTGCTGTTTAACCCCCAGCAGCTCTCCAAGGAAAGGAATCCCAGGTGTTTTCCACCACAGGAGGCAAAAATATTGACTGACTTCATCAGTCCATCCATAGGTCTTGTTGCCCAACATCAGCCCACCAAGGTGACCTTAAGGATCAGGTGCCAAAGATGCTGCACTGCGCTTTGGTTCTCCATATGTGTAGAGACGTTGGAATCATGGAATCACAGAATGGATTGGGTGGGAAGGGACCTTAAAGATTATCCCGTTCCAACTCCCTGCCACGGCCAGGGACACCTTCCACTACCCCAGGTTGCTCCAAGCTCTGTCCAACCTGGCCTTGGACACTGCCAGGGATCCAGGGGCAGCCGCAGCTTCTCTGGGCACCCTGTGCCAGGGCCTCAGCACCCTCCCAGGGAACAATTTCTTCCCAATATCCCATCTAAACCCACTCTCTGGCAGTGAGAAGCCATTCCTCCTTGTCCTTTCACTCCAGGCTCTTCCCCGAAGTCCCTCTCCAGCTCTCTTGGGGCACCTTTAGGCACTAGAAAGGGCTCTAAGGGCTCTCCAGAGCCTTCTCTTCTCCGGGCTGAACATTGCCGGCTCTCCCAGCCTGTCAGCATAATGCTCCAGCTCTTAGAGCACTTCTTCGCCCTTCCTCGCCTCCTGTGGACTCCCTTGAGGATCTCTCCATCCATCCCAAAGCCACCACAGCTTGCACAGACAGAAGCTGCCTACAGGAGGAATCTGCCCTAAGGGAAGGGCACACACAGACCTCGCCCTGTTGGAAACACAGGGCTAGGGAAGAGCAGCCCAACCTCCCAGCGCTGCTGGAAAACATTTCAGCTGAGGAAGGAGCTTTGTTTCACTGGAGGCAGCAGCTCCCCCTTGTCTTTAGACAAAACCAAAGGCGAACCCACTGATTAGGGGCTGAATAAAACAGTGTATTTCAGTCCTGCCCACCTCTCCCCCAGGGAACTGACGGGGTGCTGGGTTCAGACAACTCTTCTTAATGAGACAGAATTATAGAAAATCAGGAAAAACCCCTCCCCTTTCTTCAGAGGTCTTGGAAAGTTCACTTCCAAACCCAGAACCAACAAGGCCACCCCTTTGCCTTGGGTTTTTTCCCAAGGGAAAGATGGCTCTTGCACCTTTTAACAGCCCTGATGTTCATTTTCCATCACCAGTTACTCCGTGGTACAAAACCTTCATCAAAGTACTCTTAGTTCAGAGTTTAGAGCCCTTCCTCGTTTACATGAGCTCACACCTTGGAAATTGCCACATCTCTGAGAGCCACCAAACTGTTCCCAAACCCCACATGAATCCTCTGCTGTGGTTTGACACATCACTTTGCAGGGATTTGACTCAAAGTTTTCAGCTGACCATCCACTCTTCTGACGCCAGCTCTAGTCTGGGAAAAAACCCTCAAGCCAGACTGTTTTTCCATGGTTTTCTGTTCTAATCTAAAGGATTTATAAGCTTTACTACAAGAGTTCAAATCCACAGCAAAATACCTTAAATCAAATTGTATCAGCAAAATAACTTCTTTTTCTCATTCACCCCATCACTGGTTCTGGTAGGAACATCAAGTGGTAGAGATGCAATGTGGAGCAGGGAAAGAATTAGGATAATTTCTCTTCTCCAATTCTGATTTTCTTGGCCTTGTTATTGGATGGGCTTCCACTAAAACTCCAGTTTTTCTCTTCTGCAGGAATTTTGAAGCCCAGGGAGTGGCTGTGCCCAGGAGATTTGCCAAAATCCGCTATGACTTCACTGCGCGAAACGCCAATGAGCTCTCAGTGCTGAAGGATGAAATCCTGGAGGTACGTGACCACTCCTGGAAAAGGTGTGTCCCCCTCCCCTTCCCAGGGGCAGGAGAGAGATCGGGATATGGCAAGCACCAACTCCATTTTCCCTGGTGGTGTCCGAGCAGTGACACGAAGCTTTGCTCAAATCCAAAGGTGGAACAGGCTGCTTGTGCTGTGTTGTGTCATTTCCTCAGCTCAAACACATCAGTCCCATTTTAACCACAGTGAGGAGGGAGGACAACAACTCACCCTGCTCATCCCCTGCTGGGTCTGCGTTCCTTACTACAACTTCCCCCTCCTCGAGGATTTGTTTTCTCCGGAAAACACCTTTTTCATAACCTTTCTCTTACTGCAGCACTGTTGGCAGCTGGAGAAGGTGGGACATGACTTGGTCTTACACTGATATGTGACCTGAGGAAAAGGCTTCTGTGCAAAATGTAGCTTTTTATTTATTTAATTATTATTTATTTTAATGCAAAAAGACAACAGAAACTCAGTCATTGGGAAAAAAAAAAGATCTGGAGAAACAGGGGCATTATGTAGGAACTATGAGTTCTTCAGCACCCAGAGGTGCTCTCCTGCTCATCCTTATGATAAATTGTGATGCTTTCCAGGTAAAGTCTCAGTCCTGGATTACATCTGAGAGCAACAGATCTAATCAGAGCTCCTGGCCTCAGTGATGTCCTTCAGGCAACTTCAGTTTCTGGATGGTCCAGCCCCACTCTGTCCTGGTTGTATATGCCTGAAATCGCATGTTCCCACTAGCAGATTTATTTTTGTCCCTCTCTCAGGTGTTGGAAGATAATAAGCAGTGGTGGAAGTTGCTCAACCGGAGTGGGCAGGCCGGTTATGTTCCATACAATATCCTGGATGTGGTGAAACTGGAAGAGCTTGAACAGGTCTGTAGTCAAGTGGTACCTGACTGGTACCAGCTGCAGGGCACCATCTGCCTCTGCGAATAATGTTGTCATTAGACCTCCCTGGATTTCTTAGGATACTATGCACAAGTCAGGATGAACCCTCAGAAGTAGACAAAGTCAGGAGATTCCTGAGTCTCCTATGATAAAATTCACATTTTGCCACGATCGTCTTCCCAAATAAGGCCTATCCTTCCCATTTGTGCACCAGCCTCCCGCTTTCCATATTTTACCACGTCAATCCCTGCTAGTTTAATCAAAATGTCAAAAAACTTTCCAGTCTGCTTCAGGCACTTGGCAGTGGTCCCGCTTCACATCCCAGCTATGGAGCAGTGAGGCTTTGCCTTCCAATGGGGCTGAACATGTTTGGCATGTCTAGGAATTCTCTTGCACAAACTTCAGACTTTGCTTTAGGTTCTTCATTCCCAGAAATTAACTTATTCCATGCAGCTCCACCTGAGGTCTCACCAGCTCCACATCAGCACAAGGAGAACACGGCAGTTCGTCCCTCCGTGGGTGTGAGGCAGAAAGTTTAAGAAAATGAAGAACGACTAAAAAAATTCTTACTTTTTTTTTTCCTTTCTAACCAGTCTAACCAAAGGTACAAAGGAGACCTGAGCCCCAGGGGCTACGGCCCATCCAGCCCAACTCACAAGCTGCCTGCCAGCTACGCCGGGGATAAGTGGGGCAGCGAGATGTTATCGCGCAACTCTCCGCAGGACGCCAAAGAACGTACGTGTGTGTCCCACTCCGGGCTCCCCTGGGTTTGGGTGCTCCGGGGACCCGAGGGGCTCCCCTGCACCTTTTAGTGATCAGCAATAGGGCAGCACCAGGTCTGGAGGCCATTACAGGTAGGACAAGAGCCAAGAGAGCAGCCCTGGGGCTTGTGACACCTCTGGGGCTCTCGGGTGGCCCGGGACGAGCAGGGCAATAAGTGACCACGCCGTTCCTCCTTCCTCCTCCCAAGGAGAGAGTTTCCTTTCTCTTCCAAAACATTTAAGTGTGTCTAAGGAACAGCTCAGGTCAATCCCTTTCTCTCACTTCCTTTTGCTCATTTCCTGGCACACATACAGTGCCCAGTTGGCCGCTTCCTTCATACGGTTCCACAGAATTCCCAGCCAAACAGGAGATCCACATCACTCCCTTCACCCTGCATATGCTGTGGGGCTCACAAAGCAGGAGAAAGACCAGGAGCCCTGCTCACCTCACCCCTTATCCCACCCTGTCCACTCCTGGAAGCAGGAGCCCTTTTGGGATGACAGAAAGCCCCGCAATACAAGACACAAATCTGTTCATAACACCGAGTTATTCTCCACAGTCTTCAGGAGTTTCATGGGGAAAGCGATACTAGATGAAGTGTCACTGGAGTTTTCACAGGATCACAGGATAGCCTGGGCTGGAAGGGACCTCCAAGCTCATCTCGTCATGAGTGTGTTGCTCACTCCCAGTTTGTGCTTCCTGCCGCTTCTCTTCTGTTGCGGAGCAAAACCTGGAGCTCTGCAATCAGCATATTAGTGACTAGAAGTAGCAGAGAGGACTGAAAAGGTCTCAGTTCCAAATCTCCAATTGTAGATTCTCAGAGAGCTGTGCTTCCACATCAGGCAACGGCCAAGGGGCGATGGGAGGAAAATAAATGGCAACACAGGGGCACGGGAAAATGGGAACCACTTTTCTGGGCTGAATTTAAATAAAAATGCTGAGCCACATCCCCATTTGCCTTACAATTTCCCCGCAAACATATTTAATGGGATTTTTGACTGAAGACTTGATTTCATTCCCTACTTGTTTCTACAGAACTTATTCACCAAATGGATGAGCTGAACGACGAGCTGCTAAAGAAGATCACAAACAATAAAATTCAGCCTCCCCACAGGAATTTCAAAGTGGAAAAGCCTCAGCAAGTTTCTGTGCCCCTCACCTTCGAATCCAGCACTGAAGAAGTCAAAGCCTGGTTGGAGGCCAAGTCATTCAGCAAAGAGTAAGACTTGCTCTATTGCCACATGAAATGCTCATCCTTCCCTGGAGAAGGAGCAGGGGAGGCCACTGGCACCATCTCGCCTGGGACAAGTCACTTGGATTTACTTACAGAGCCAGTGTTGCAAATTAGATTTCAACCCTATTCAATCCAGGCTCTATAACCAGGACGTTCAGAGCCCAAACTCACTCCCTTTCCCTCTTACAAGTATTTTCTTGGAGAAAAATAGTTAACTAACTAAATCCATGGCCTGAAATGCTACTGGAATTGCAGCTGCCACCTTGGCACAGCCCCAGGGCCCTGCAATATGGTCCCACTGCAGCTCCCGGCCTCCCATCTCCAACTCCTCACCTCTGGCATGAGGCCACCTGCAGCACAACCATCATCTCCCCACTTTGTGTCTCCCCAGGCCCATGGAACACCTGGGCATCCCCACCGGAGCTCAGCTCTTCTCCCTCAACAGAGAGGAGCTGAAGAAGGTGTGTGGTGATGAGGGAAACAGAGTGTACAGCAAGATCACAGTGGAGAAAAACCAGCTGGAGGTAAGAATTTTTCTGGATAATTCCTGCTGGAACGGGGACTGCACCAGCAGTGTCAGATAGCTCATTAAACAGGCATTTTAAGAAATACAACTGGGGAAAAAAAAATGCAACCAAACCTACATCAGCAATAAAACACACATAAAAATTCTGAAGTGTCTTTTGAGCAAAAAGGCCCCAAATCCATAAGATCCCGCTGTTTCCACTAATTAATCTGCTTTTTACTGATATCACTTATCTCTTTGAAACTAGCTCTACTCCTACAGCATTAATTAAATACTGTAATTTAACTGCAGCTTGAAGTTCAAATCCAAACTGCCTGTTTTGTTTCCATTCCAGAAAAGCAGAGGGGAGTCAGAGCTCCAAGAAATCATGAAGCGCCGCCAGGAAAGGATTGATTCTGCAAATTAAAGTCTCTCTGCTTTATTTCAGCTCTTAGCCCTAAGTAGTGCAGAAAAAAAGGGAATGAAAGCAATGATTCCCGGCCCAGGCCGGAGGCAGCAGAGGTCCCTTGGGGTCCAGCTGCCATCAGAGTGACAATTCCTTGAACACTGTTGGGAAGGGTTATAATAAGACCATGTCCCACTGGGAAAGGTGTTTTAATTTTGCATGAAGTATTTTTTTTATAACTATATATTTTATACTGAAATTTTCCGTGCATGCGATCAGAGCAGGAGTCACACGGGGCTGGATGTACAACAAGGGCTGGATTCAAGCAAAAAAAGACCCCCAAAGCTTTTCTCCGAGGGCTGTCCCTGTTCCCACCCCCTTGCTGGCAGAGCAGGCGTGGCACACAGCACAGGAGAGGCCAGCCTTAAGGCTTGGAGCCCGGACCACGGGAATAAGGCTTTAGAACACTGCAGTGGTTTGGGTTTAAGGAAAGGACATTAAAGCTCATCCTGTTCCACCTCCTGCTATGGGCAGGGATGGCTTTCACAAGCCCAAGTTGTTCCAAATCCTATCCAACCCGGCCTTGGACACTTCCAGGGATAGAGAGTCACAACCTCTCTGGGCAACCTGAGGCAGCCCCCTTCCTATTTCCATTTCCATTTCCTCCTCAGTGCAGGTGTCCCCTGCAGCCCACGAGCACAGGCCCGGTGACAACTCCCTGTCCTCCTCCTGTCCCCCTGTGCCCCCTTGTTGGACAAGGCTAGAATGGCAACACACATTCCCGAAGTCTGGGTGCTTCCTTATATCCATGGACCAGTTAGTGCTGTCTCTGAATAGCTGAAATGAGCTTTCAGTGCCTAGAAATGAGCAGGAGTGACAAATGAAGGGATCTGAATCTGGAAATAGGTGAGTTCCACCTGCCTACCGGGGCTGATGCGGAGGCTGGGGCTCAGGGCAGCTGTGCAGGCCTTCCTCGTGGCACCGATCCTGCACTGGAATGTTGTGGTGTTGCCAAACCAGGCCTCAAACCACGAGAAGATAAGCCCTGATCGTTTCCTCCTGATCCAGACACACCCACAGCCCTTCCCAGGGTGTTGGTCACTCGTCCCCACCTTCACGTATTCACTGCAAAAAGTCAGCTGAAATAATTCCCAAATAGCTGAAACCCCAAAGCACACTGGGAAAGGCAGGTTTAACACAAAATAAATGGCCACAAGAAAAAAAAATCTAATTTAGCACAGGGTGTTGCTCTTTACTTCCTGTTTTCCTTCATAAAGTTATGTGCATTTGTATATAACAATCTGTAAATAGGGATGAGGAAAATGCCTCTCCCTAGAGGCAGAATTAAGTGATTATGCTCCCAAAGTTTACTCATAGTTTCAAAACTCAAGCAAGCAGCATAGTCCCTGTCCACTGCAAGTTTGGCACATTGCATTTCTATCTCTGTTTAACTGACAGACCAACCTGATTGCAAAGCAGTGAAGCAAACACAGCTCCACAGCTGCCCACAGCCCAGGGACAGTTGGGTTTTCTCTCTCAGCACATGCTGAGTCTTTGCCCAGATTCATGCCTGTCCTTGCACATTTAACGGAAAAAGCTTTAAAACAGCATCTGGGGAACTCATGTCTAAATCTGAGAACACCAGTGCACCTCAATTTTGGCTTTATTCTTCAGTGCCTCCAATGGATAATCTGTTTTCTTCATTTGAAACAGGACACTGCTGGCACCAGCAGACTTAGGGCACAGGCAGGGGAGGATCCTGGGTTTAGTCACAGCCTTGCTAGGATCTGAGAAGGGCACTCACCTTGTCAGGGAAGGATGAAGAGGACAATCCTCCTGAGAAGCCCTGGCTCTGGATTAGGGTGGAGATGGGAGGGAGGATGGCAAGCTCAGGAGGCGAAAAAGTTTCTAAAATGAAAATAAAAACAAATGTTGAGCTAGGAAACATGCCATCTTCTAGTCCTGGATGTAGAGGAAAGCAAATCACAGGGAATTACAGTTATCTGGGATTTTAACAGGAGTGTACATGACAGCTCTGTAAAGCTGGGAGCCACAGGAGCACTTCCTAAAACAAGTATCTCAGCAGACCTTATTGCAGAGGTCACTTTTACAAATTTCCATGCGACTGAGCTGTGCGTCTGTTCTGCTTGTACTGCCTGCAGACACTGCTATAAAGTACTGTACATTGATGTAACTGAGCGAAGGAGACAATGATATAACCATGCACTGTACAAGATTTATTAAAATAGTTAAGTTATACTTATAACTCCATCTCCGTCTCTCTTATAAACAACTCAGATCCGACATGGAAATGAGATCATAACTTTATTGAGAACTCAATAAAAATACCCAAAGCAAAAAGGGGACAGCGCCGGAAGCGCGGCTGCGTGCCACAGGCTCGCGTACAACACGGCCGTTCGGCCTTTGATACCCCACGATTACACCAGCCTGATGCATATTAATGTCAGGGTTTGCGTAGCCACGCCCCCTCGTCAATCTTCCGGGAGCCCGCGCTTTCCTGCCGCTGAGGCGATCAGGGCTCTCATTGGTTGGAGCCCTTACTCCTTTTATGGCGGCTCTCTCGAAGTCCGGCTGGCACCAGCTCCCCCTTGCAAACCCCACGGAACTGACATTACCACGCCACTCACCCCAGCCCCAAAAAGCCAACTCGTGTAACTAAACCACCCCAACAGCATTAAACCTTTTAACATGTATTATCCCCTTGATATTTCCACAGGATAATATCATAATACCCAACTTTATAACTCATGACTCATAATTAATACAACATATTGCGAAAGCCAACCCTAAATAATTCATTCGTAACACTCTCTTCCACTGGGTTTTCATAATGGTTTGTCACTGAGAGTCTCAGAAACTCAGCAGAATGTCTGAAACCACACATTTCCTTCTGGTTTTGGGGACTGGCATTCAATAGGAAGGATGTTATGGCCTGGATAGCTGTGTCTTAAAAATAGGGGAAAAGCATGAGAAGGCTGTACAAAAGCACATTCTTGCCTGTCTGGAAGGGGAACGACTCTGGCAGCTGCCCCAAGTGGAACCGTACAGAAAGAGGGAACAGCATAACCCCATGATTCAGAGCCTGTTACATGCATTCTCCAGCATTTCCAGGCAAGAGCCATCCTGTTTCAGGAGGCAAAAGTTTGTTTTCTCTTTTCCTTATTAAGTTAGTCAGTTGTAATAACTGGTAATGCCTTCTGTAGATGTTATGGGGAGTTCAATTTCCAAATGGGACCACGCTAACAAGATCACCTCATTTACAGCCTAAATAGTTTAGGTGAACCATGATCCCAAAACACCTGCCTTACTGGGTCGGGGGCTCTCTCAGCGCCTGGATGATGTATCCGATAAGCCACTTCGAACATTGCCACGATGGCAGGGGAGGGAGCACAGAGCGCTGAGCTCCTGCAGCGGGGCAGCACCGATCCCCTCACGGACGCCTCCCCTCAGGGGCTGCCTGCCGCCATCTTGCGGCGACGGCGGCGCCCGGGCCCCGCGCGGCAGTGAGGGACGGGTGGCTCAGGGACGGGTCGGGCGCTGTGCCGGCCGCGGGGAAGACCCCCGGGGGGTTCTGGCGACAGGAGGCTCCGGGGACAGGAGGTTCCAAGACCGAGAGATCCCGGGGCAGGAGACCCCCGGACACGCTCCTCTGGGGGCAATGGCGGCGTCACGGTCGCCAAGGCAAACCCCGGCCCCGGTGCCATATCCACGAATGAGCCAATCAAAATCGTTCTCCCTCCCGCTGCTCCGCCTCGGCTCCTCTCGGCCGCGTCCGTCTCGTGTCCGCGCTCCTGATTGGTCGCTGCCGCCCAGCCGGGCTGGGATTGGCGGCGGGAGCGCGCGGGCCGGTCCCCTCCGGGCACGCACTGGCCCTCAAAGGCGCGCGAGCCCGGCCCCCAGCCAGGGAGGCGTCGGTGTCCCCTGTGAAGCGGCAGAAGATGGAGTC
>VXAZ01000966.1:61554-111905 GCA_013399875.1 Gymnorhina tibicen | reverse complement strand
ATTTCCTACATAGAACATTTAAATATGTAAATTTTACCTATGCCAAGACTCTTCATAGTGCCATCTATACATCCAGCTTTCTTAATCCACCCTAAGATCTTTACTTTTTGCCTCCCTAAGGAATTTTGTATTTTCCTTAAGTTTTCAACTTTGTTGTTAGCTCTATTCAGCTGAAAAAATGCTTCAAACTCTTTCCCTCAGATAGCCAACATATCCCTATAACATAAGATTACATAATTTTTTACTATGAATGAATTCCAGAGAAAATCATTCACAAAACATAAGTAGAACTCATAATTCTCTATTGTGCTGGATGTGTGACTGTGTACTAAAGCAGGGTGTGCTGCAAGAACTCTCTTCTTTCTGAGAAGAATGGAAACAACGACTAAGCTCAAGTAAGTTAGTTATAAATGTGGCTAAAGTATCTCAGCGAAATTTAATTTTTTCACGTTGCTCTTGATCTTGTTTTTCCTACCAAAATAAAGCATTTGAAACACTCATAAACTAACCTGCTTAAGGTAAATGATCTATAAAGAATTACCTTCAAAACATAAAAAGGTAGAGCTGTTAGTTTTCTGTCTGAGAGACACTTCAAAATCAAAAGGTCACAGCATTGTATAAAANACACTTCAAAATCAAAAGGTCACAGCATTGTATAAAAAGATTTTTGTTTTAGTGCCCAAATTTCGACCATTTTTATGTATGCAGTGGCAGTACTAAACTCTGATGTCAATGAATTAATGTAATTAATGTAAATATAAGATATTAAAAGTGATCATTAAAGGTAATAGCCATTTGGGATATCCCTAAATATACCAAAGTCCTTAATTATATCCCTTTATTCTTCATGGTTATTTACCTATATATTTACTCAGAAAGTACTCCTTAAATACTAAGAGACATTGCAATAAAAACCAGGATCCCAAACTCCGGAGTTTATAGTGCAAGTTACCAGTGTGATAGATTGATTGCCATATCCAGATCTCTGGGCCCATATATGTGCAGTAACTGATTTTTCAGCATTGAATCAGGACTGATTTGCAGGATCAGAGCTGTATCTATAATTCATAAGTGAAGTATGGTGGAAAGCACCTGAAAAGAAAATAATGGACTAATTTACATTCACAATCCTAAGTTTGATTGTTATACTGACTTTCAAGAATATTTTGTTATCATCTCAGAGAAAGAATTGAGAAGTTCATGGTAAAAAAAGTTTGCTTATAGTTCTCGACTTGATGGCAGACGTACTTTTGTTACCAGCCATATGTTCTGTCCAAAGAAGAGAATATGTGCTGCCCATATTTGAAGAACTACACTGAATAACTTGTGAAATCAGACTTCAATATGCAGAATTTGAAGGAAGACATTGTAGATTGGGTAAAAACCTGTCCTTTAGGGTGTTCAAACTAGCTTAGATGAAAGCCATGAGAGAAGTGCTGTTATTAACAAACAATAGCAATATATAGTATATTCTTTTTATTGTTGAATTAAAAATTTAAGTCCTGGGTTTGTCTAAGGATCTTTTGCAAAAGTTTATTTTCATGGTATTGAATAAATAACAAACAAAATTAATTTTATTTTCAGCCATACCTAAATCAAACGTGGTTAAAACTAACCCCTTTCGTATAGCCAAAAAACAACCTTAGAAAATTACAAATAGAGTTAGTGATATCCAAAGGTGATATTCAGGAAGGCTACTGATAAACCCCAATAGATTAATGATCCTTATGTTAACAACACCATATCAAGAACTGACACTAAATGAAAAAAATGAAGTTAGGACAATTTAGAATCCACAAACTTTATAGGAATCTTAGTATAGAGATAATTTCCATAGATGCAAATGTTTGTTACCATCTACATGTAATTATGTAGACCTGTGTAGTGCATTAGAACTATTTGTTTATTTATCTAATACAATTATTTCTTCCACTACTCAACATTTTTATTATATATTCTTCCCTTGATACTGTTCTGTAAGAACTAAAACTTGGTTATTATTTAAGTTTTGCTTGCCTTGAATTACATAATGTTTTTTTTCCACACAGGATACATTTTGTGTGTGTATGCGTACGCATATGTTGATGTAGCCAAGGATTTGTCATATGTGGTTTCTGACATCTCTGTTCAATTGTTTATAATAATATCTTTTCAGAGATTTAGGGCTGGTCCTCAGGGAAATATGACTTGATGCTTTAGTGCAAAATGCCCATCAAGAGATGCTGCCAAGATTCATCTTTTTCCCCCAACATTTTACTTACAAATCTGTATGTAGAAAGTCTGAGAGCAATGCTTTCCATCAAATAAACCCCAAATTTGTCCTTTTGATTTTCTAATTAAGTTCTCTGTTCATTTTACTGTGATATGCAGATACTGTACCTGATTTCTGACAGTACCCATGATTAAGCATGGTCCATCAGCAATGTCTTTCTAAGTAACTATTGCAGTCATTCATATATGCTTCATTAACTTTACTATGGGAGTATTTGAAATTTCAGGATGAAAAGAAACCAGGCTAATCATTTAGGTATAGTGTATTTTGCCTTAGCTCTTCTCTGTGCATGGTTTAATGACTAAATCAAAGGAAATGGAAGCAGAAATAGCAGTCTTCTGGGTCACTTCCTATTATTTCTTCTGTGATCTTCTTGAGAAAACCATTTCTTATCATATGTGAGTACATTTTTAAGGTCAGGTGATGAGAAAGATGTGGCCTCAGAAAAAGGAACGTAAGTTTTAAAACCAATCCCTAAACAAGAGGGAAAACTAAGACAATCGTTAAGAAGACTAATCAACAAGACTTAGTAAGAAACACAAGTAAATTGAATATAAACAAATCAAAACAGAAGAAAAAATACACAGAAGCTACTGAAGTTCAATAATGTAAAAATGGGAGATAAAATCTACAAGAAACCACAGCTGGAATGTTAAATTTATTTTAAAATCCAGAAGAAATAAAAAACCTTCAAGTTTAATCGTATATGGTGTCCAGGCCAGATGACATACGGCAACTGATAGAGAAGCACTGGATAAAAGTAATAAATAGGAAGTAAAAAAAAGGTCATTATTTACTATTGTTCCATGTACAAATGAGGTAGACCAATATGACGTGTTTTTTAATTGGTACATAAATAATAAGAAAGTATAATGAAGGAACAATTCAATACTGTTTGAAAGAAACATCCAATAGTCAGTTATGAATTTTCAGAGGAAATATTTATTATCATTTTCAAAGTCAAAAAAAGATTCCCAGTGATTTCTCTGTCTTTTATATAAGTAGACACAAATTGCAGATGTTTAGTCTTGCCCTTAGTAGTTGACTTTTTTCATAGGAAAGTGTATGCTTTTAGGAAATGTTACTGGTGTTTTTGTTTGGTTTTTAACCAAAAACATTCCAAAGTACTTTTCTCTTTATACCAGACCAGATAATATAAAAATATCTAACACCTCAGTGCCTTTTAAAACTTGGACTCTTTGTCTATGTAGCCACTCAGGGCAATATCATAGAATTTCTGAATCATTCAGGCTAAAAGAATCAAAAGAGGTTTGTAGTCCAACCTCCTGCTCAATCAAACTGGCTCAGATATAAGACCAGACCAGCGTGCTCAGGCAGACCTTGGAAACCCTCTACAGGTACACAGCTTCAGTAGGCAGCCTCTTTCAGCACTTCATGGTCTTTGTGGAATAGAATGTTTTCCTTGTAAGTCAGACTGCTTCCATTTCAATTTATGACCACTGTCATTCATTCTCCTATTCCTGCTCCTAAATAAATAACCTGGCTCTGTGTTCTAATTAACTTCTTCATAGGTACTGGCAGGGCTGTACTAGGTACCCCAAATACATCTCTTCAGTAATCAATGGGTAAATTCTGTAGCCCCATCCAGACTTGTAGCCCTCTACCAAACCTGTTAGACTTTATCTAATTATTTCTTTGTACTGGAAGTGAAAACTGGATGCAGTTTCCCCTATGTGGTCTGTATCTGAGATTAACAATAGTTTGAGTATGTTTTCTGGCCTGAGGACAACTATTTCCACAAAAATCTCTGCATTGCATAGCTGCTAGTACAGAAGCAGATGTGATAAGTATCTGCTATGAACTTAATCTAATTCAATTCCATGTAAAATATTGCATTCTGTAGTACATTTCTCTAAGGACAAAAACCTTAGAGACAGCTTTTGCTTCAAGAAAGCCCTGTGCAAAAAACCCCCAACATTGCCTAGGGAAGGACACCTCTTATCTCTAAACAGTAACAAATTGTGTGTTTACTGGAAAGACAGAAGCTCAGAGTCACAGAATATTATATATTTTATGCTTTTTTATACACTGAATTTTACACCTGTAATCAAGGTCACTTACTTATACTGAGGAACCCTGTGGAAAGAAAAAAGGGTAACATGACTATTTTGAACTGATAATGACATTGAAATTCTCCCTATTCTTAAGAATAATACTTGAAAAAAAGCTAGAAATGTCAAAAAAAAATTGCCTGGTGTGTACCTGCAATTATAAATTGCCTTAGAATGCCTATTTGATCCTTTTTAGTGCCTTGCTGTTCCAAAATGTCTTTATTAATTGCATTTTTATTCTAGTTTAATTCCTTATTTTGCATGAAGAAAGTAACATATTTTATAAAGTGGAAGAATCTGAAAATTAAGAACATAGAAAGAACACTTGGAGACTGGCCAATTTTCCACCTTGAAAGTTCCCAACAGAAATGTGTCATAAGATTATGTGAACAAAGCATTAAGAAACACAGTCACAGTAGATTTGTGATTTGTGGACTTTTAGGTTTGTTTTTATATTAAACCTGGATCAGTTCCTTGTTATGATTTAGTGTATAACATGTGCTGGCACAAATGAGAAGCTGAAAGTCAAAAAGAAGGGAGATCAGCATTGTCACCAGCACTTCTTCTTTCTATCATGTGGGATGCAAATTTCCCAAATGGTGGTTGTGAAAGTTAGAGATCATCTACCTTGGACCAAACAGGCTGAATTGTCAGAGTTCACAGTGTTTAAGTGAGCTCACAGGGTTGAACCGGGATCCGTGGATGACTGGTTGGGCCAAAAGGGACATTGACAAGAGTCCTAAATATGGGCTGTAGGTCACTGATCACACCAACTTGCTCTTTCTCCTGAGCTGGGCTAATGGATTTTGTTAATTTCATTGTTTCCATGGAAACTAAAAGAAGATAAATGTTCACGCTTTCTTTAAAATCCTCTCCCTTGTCATCTTCCTTCAGTTCACACACCTTCAGATGTCTTTCCCCACACTAACTCATCTTTTTAGCTTTCTTCTTTAAAGTAAATTTTTTAGTCTTTTTAGGAACATGTCTACATTTTCCACCCATGTTTAGCATTTGAGTATACTTATACATTAATACATATTCCTTATGAGAAATCAATGGGCTTAGATCACGCAGATCATTTCACATGTTACAATGACCAGCCCTCAGGCTGAGCACTTTCACTACATACTAATGTACTTTTCATCTAAAACCAGCACAGTGCTCGTAACATACAGTTCATCTAAATTGTTACTTCAGTATATAGCTGTTGATACAAAATTTCTGGAAATAACTATAATTTTGACAATTTTCAAACAATTGATTTACTGTTATAGTTATATTGTCTTTAGTCTATTGTTTACAATGTATTAGAAAAGCAGCCTTTAAGGATATTTTACTCTGCCAATTCATCCATTTATTCTAAAAAGACCCGAATGGAATATAAACTATATCCCCATTAGCAACACATAGTTTTATGTCATAAAGCTGGAGCATGTACTTGAAGTGTGGGTTACCTGAAGTAGGTGTTTATTATGGTAATATAATCATATTACTAAATTAAAGTTCATTTTGTCAGAGTAGAAGCTGAGGAGAACCGAAAAGAGCCAAACACATAAACCAAGGATTTACTGTCTTACATCTGCATTATACTATGAGACATACCTTCCTTGGCTACTTTTCTATCACAAAAGTTAATACATTGAGGTGATGGACTATGAATCAGAATCACCTTGATGATTTCACTCTGGATGAATAAGCCCTCTGAGAGCTCTGAAGAGTGCAAAAGAACAGAGTGGTATGGCCAGGGTTGAAGTGACTGTGGGCAAATTTGTCTGTGAGCATCACTGACTGCTCAGGATGTTATGGCATGCCCAGGATCTAGCCAACATAACTCAAAACTGCTGTAGACCCTGCCTGGATGGTTGTTGTCTAGACAAGGCTGCATGACTCTAATGGGAAGCAGCAGTTAAGACACAGACGCGAGCACAAATATTGCTGCAGTTGGTGGTCTCAGGACAAGCTTCAACAGAGAGGTCCAAATTAAAAAAAAAATTAAACAGAAATCACCTAATTCAAATAATTAGCCTATTGTGATCCACCCTAAATATCAGTAGGTTATCTCAGTCAAGACTGAAGGACTTCAGACATGTCTGGGTAAGTGATGATTGAATATAATTTTGCAAGGTAGTGACTTTAGATCACCAAATTTCATTACAATTACGGGCTTTTTGGTTGGAAGAGTAGTACTTATGAAGAATGGGATCTAAATTACCTTTTAGATCTAGATCTCAGACAGCTCTATGGGGACATTAATCATTAAAAATCCTCCAAGAAAACTACCAAATGGTCAGACAATGCAAACACTTTTGATGCAAATGCAGGAAAAATATATGTACTTGTGTCATTGAAAGTTGTATCATTTACTGATAAGGAAAAGTTTTCAGTTTCTTAAATTTGCTTTATTTACTCCAGGTTTACCAAATTTATTTTATTTTAAAAATGTGGCAGCTGAAAAATGTTAAAACAAGTTTAGTACAAAAAGAAAAAAGTGCAAACACAATGACAGACAAATCAGGTTTTATTAGCTACATGTTTAGGACGAAAAAGAAATGGAAGATATGATATTCCAGGTTTTATTACCATGGGTTCCCACACTCAGTTTTTGATATGATGTGTTCATAGACGTCAGAAATGCAAGTGAATACATAAGTACCATACATCCATATTTTTAAGATGTTTATTGTACTTAAGGTCACAGAGGATGTTTATGAAGGTTAGATACAAGTTATATTCATTTGACTATCAGTTATACATGGAATAGGTTAGGTATCATGTATTTATATAAATATTTAAAGTAGAATATTTCCTCTCTCTCCTCTTGGAAAGATAGCAACAATTTTTGCTATTAATATATTTACTGAGAAAAAACCCATAATTTAAATGCTGATTTAATAATGGAAATCTGTGACATCTCATGAGTAACAAGTAAAAGGAATTTTTGAATCAAGTAATTTATCAGTGATTTCTTTGATAGAGGCATCCTGCAAGTGGAAGATGAGCTCTAGATATTGTTACCATAGATTAAAGAAATGACAAAGCAAGAGCATTTGAGATAAGGGAAGGGTAGGAAGAAGGCACTAGAGAATAGCAGTGGCAATAGAGCTGAGCTGTAGTTCTGAATTTAAGAGATAAAGTCTTTTTTCTGTTTTTCCTGCCTGTGCTTAGTCTTCTTAAAATGCAAAGTTTGAAACTTTTTTACTTTTTTTTTTTAAGCTTCCTTAACCTTGCATGACACAATGAAACTTCTGAACTAGCTTTTTTACCCCCATTTTATCCTCTTCCCCCATTCTAAAATAAGCATTCATTGGGAACATTGAGGTCAGAGATTTTTGATCTTCAGAATTACATGAATATTGCATTGCTACTGTAATCTTTGGATCACACTTCCAGAGAAAAAAGAAGTAAAAAAATTCAAGAATCAATACAAAATAGAGAGCATACAGATGTGACGGCTCTGTGGGGGTGCAGCATGCCTTGTCTGAAACGACCATCTACCAAACGAAGTCAAACAGGGAAACACAATTTCTGCAGTCAATTCCAGGGAGGAAGCTAAAAGACTGGCAACATTAAATAAGGACATACATGACACTTGGATGTAATTAAATCACTAGAGATTAATCTAAATTAAAATCATCCAAAGCATTAAAAGTAGATCGTAGAGTAAACTTGATAGAGGGAAAATGTTTTTTAAACGGATGATACTTTAATAGAGTAATCTAATCCAGTTAATGCCTAGAGGGTTGTTTCTGAGGCAATTATAAAGGAAAACAACAAAAACCCAAAAATTCTAATGAATCATAAGTGACAGAACCAGGAAGGACTTCTCTCTTTGCACATTCTGATCCTCAGCATTCTTATAAAAATGTAAGATACTACTATATGTCATTGTTATTTAATGTAAGACAGTTTCAAGCAATCCAGATTGTCCCAAATTCCTTTGTAATCTGAGTCTTCTTGACTACTTTCCCTGTTAATAAGTCTTTCTCTTTTTTTTTCCTCTCCTTTTTTTTTTTTTTTACAGTTTGGACTTCTTCTTTCTTAGATTTTGCCACTGCTTTTTCTCTTGTCATAGTCTAAGCCTGTGAATAACTCCTTTCTTTGATTTATATAGTTTTGGTTTAGTATCTTACATTTCAAGCATTGATCATATTTTAATATTGATTGAACCTTGCTGAAATGCATCATGTTCAGCTCCTATAGTCTCTTTATGTTCACAACATTTATATCTCTTTCTCAAATCTTTAATTTTATTTTCCACTATAGTTGTCATATACTTCAAACCCTGAAAGAAAAAGCTCCGTACGTGAACACCAACTTAAGCATTAAAGCTATGCAATATATTGTTATTGCTTTACTGAAACACAGTATGAATGTTTATGTCATGTCAATATCACAGTCAACACTTGCTTTTCGTTGTTGTTGCTGTTGTTGAATTATTACTGGATATTTCAGACTTATTAGCTGTATATTTGGCTGTGCTGTTTATTTCTTTCCCTCTTACCATGTGGTGATCTAGAAGAGAAAGATTATGCAGAAAGTGTCTTGCTGTTTTGCATCAGGGCTTATAGTGGCTGCTGCTCTAAAGAGAAATCACTCTCACATCCTGGCTCTGGGACACACTGAATATGTAGGAATCCTGTTACAAGTCAGCTGTCACTTTCATAGAAGCAATATAGTATGTGCAAGAAGTTACTCCCATCTCCAGTTGAGGTTCAGTTCAGAAGCAGGAGTAAAGACACTTTAATACATTAGTAAAAAGCTTTAATTTTGTTGTTTTTTCTCAGAACAAAATCAGGGATTTTACAAAGAAAAACTTCCACTTGATGGGAAAAAATTATTTGTTCTTCAGAGAAAAGGTCTGTTATTATTTAGTGCATGAAGCCTTCTGAATTCAATCATCAGCGCAGTTATAAATTTTATAGCATAGGAAAGAAAAAGAAAATATTAAAGGAGGATAATCCTTCTTTTCGTATTTATTTACCTGTTTCATTTCTGCAACTCTGTACTGTGTTACTTTTCATGGTACCCAATTCAGATGATTCATTCCAGCTTTTATATATAACTCTTTTTCTATTTTGTTCTGCAATAAAATACAAATAGATGTTCAAATAACAGAAATGCAGTTCAGGAAGCCTTTTGAGATTAAGTAAGGAAAGTATGCAGCAAGCAACACATGAAAGAAAAATCTAACCTAAAATACAGAATATCAATGCTTTGTTGGAAGAGATGTAGAGCATTGCAAACAGAAATGAAAACATATTTCAAATTCAAGCTGGAACTAGTGTTTTATATAACAGTATTAGCTTGAAAATGGTCTCCGATTTCCTAGAATCATAGAATCATGGAAAGGTTTGGGTTGAAAGGGACATTAAAGATCATATAGTTCCAAATGCTCCTGCCATGGGCAGGGACACCTTTCACTAGACAAGGTTAGTTAACTGCATAATCCAAATCTGCAGAACCCACAGTTTAAACTACAATCCCTGTTTTTCTTTGCTAACATTATCAGCTTTTGAAGATCAGTGGAAAAAATTATGTATGTTTTCATATTCCAAGGCTAAAAGAATATCTATCTCCTAAGTAGTTCTCTCCAACTTAAAACTTTTGGGTTTGGGGAGTTATTCACAAAAGGGAATCCTAGAAATATGGGTTTGACTGCAATGGGTCTGCCTATTTGTGCCTTGTAGATGGCACAAATGTGCTTCTACAGCAAACCAGTAGGGTTTTCATTCTCTATCATACTTGATTATTCAGCATAGCCTTTACTTCAATCCAGATATGATGAACTGAGATTAAAGAAAAGGGGTGTGTGCATGTGTATATGTGTGTGTGTGCGTGTATCTGTGTCTGTGCATGTGATTTAAGATTAGAGGAAATCCGAAGTGGACTCTTGTTGATATGCTGAGTGGTGTGAAGTTACTAGACATCTCAGAAGGCATTATCCACTCTGTACTGCTCAAATTACTAGCCACAGGAACAGACTACTCCCTGAGATAGATGCTTTTTAGCAAAATAGATGAAGCCAAATAGTAACCATATTATCATATGAATAATTGTTTTGAACATGAGCCTGCTCTTAGCGCCTAGAAATTATTATTTTCATCACATAGATTCTCTTGAAACTCTCCTATTTCACTTTCTGTATTCAAACCCCTAAAAGATTAGATAGGAGCTGAATTTCCATAGCACTTCTCTGTCTCTTTAAAAGCAACATTGTGATAGCTATCTTCTCAGCTTTTGGGTTATGAAATTTTAATTTGCAACATGAAACTGAAGTATTTAGTGTCCAAGCAGTTTTTGAAACTGATTTTTTGCAAATATTAAGATTAGATTTATGCCTTTCATTAAAAGCCTGTCATCAAGATTTACAAAATATTATTTCTATATAGGAAGCTATTTGCCTCTTTTTAATGACTTTGCTAATATTTGTGCTAATATATTCTGTATACAAGCAATGATTTAAAATTTTTTTTTACTTTATTAAAAGCCTAAAAGACAATTAAAAATCTTAAAGGAGATTACAAAAGTTATTAATAGTTGGTTTTAGGTGTAATAGACAATCATGAATCATTTTGATGATTGCTCACTTTGCTTCATGATAAACTGTCATATCTCTTCAGAGGGAAGTGTATAATATGAATAGATTTTTTAAAACATAATATTATACTACGGTACAATACTGTTGTTCTAAGATACTTAATGACCCTTCGTCCAAAACTTACAAGCTTTTACAACCAGTTTATCCTGATTTTAAAATCTTAATTATTTTACAATTTGTTAAGACGTAAATGAGATATATTGTGTAGCTTTGATATGAAGTCTTAGTTGGATTGCTTTTAGCAGTAGCAGAACAGGCCAAAAAAAGTCTAGTTTTCTGTCTTTCTGTTTTACTTTGATTTATTTTCCCCACTAAAAAAAGAAGCACCAGGTCACTTGAAAATAGAAAATTTAATGTTGCAACTAAAAGCAGAATCTATTTGACTAACTTTTCCTGGAAAAAAAGGAAATTTACTATCTTATCGTGATTTTTGTTCATATTTCCCAAAAATTCTCTTTCACTCTTAGCGAGACTCTAATTAAGCAAAACCATATATGAATGCTCATTTGTATATCAGAAGATCTTATCAATCCTGGCAGAATATTCCAGAACAGAAAATTACTTATCTGAATTACAACTTCCTTGATGCTTTCTACAATTGTTCTTAAATACGTTTTTTTTTCTTTACAATATGTGGTACCTGGGAACAAGTTTCATTCCAGCTACAGGAATGTGGATTGTTGAAGGCACTTTTAATACAAAGGAGTAGGTGAGGAGGCAGCTAACTGATGCCTCAGATTCACATCCTGATTCAGTCTTTCAATAATTTGGTGATTGCAGGTATTCCAAGCCCAAGCTATGGCTTTTAATACAGAAAATTTGAATTCTCCCAACTCATACTGAGTTTTTTTGAAGGAGTTTGGAGACTTCCTTAAATGTTGCAAGGAAACAAAAGAGTCTTTTTATAGTTGCTTCTACAGCTTGGAAGTATAAACTATTTGCATGGAACAGGATAGTAGGAAGATCATTTGATTATCATATCTATTTCCATTTTCCCCAAGGTGGTGGAAAATATCATATAGGTCTAGAGAAAGACACTCCTTTCTCATGATCACTCTATCATGCCATGATCTATGGCAGCAGGGTTTCCAGCTTTTCTCACTCTATTTTCCAAGGTGTAGTATCGTATTTCAATAAGGTATTTCTACATTGTATGGACTATGCAACTGAATTTAGCTCAGAACTCTCATTTTTTGATTTTTATATTTTCTTCAATTATTCTCAAAGCTAACTATTAAAGCTTATGGTTTCTTTGACTCTAATTGTAGGACTGTGTGTCAGAATACCTCTTTTTCTTGTCTGTGCTCTAGAGGGATTTAAATTCACTCTGAATAAATTGGGAAGCTCAGCTGATCATCAGTGATTATTTCTAAGAAATAGTTTTTTTCCCTTGAACCAAATAATCATTATTTATTTAGGGAATTACAGAATGAAAGTTCTCAGAGCCAAAACCAACCCAAATCATATTTTAAAATTCATGGAGGCTTTGGAAGTCTCCATGGCTTCTGGTGTCTGCCTCCCTTTTCTCTTGCTTTTCTTCTTAAACATAGTCTACACGCTTCTTTTGAAATGCACTCCAGGGAAGCTCAGTGTTAAAAGTTAATGCTCACTGGCTGAGGCTTCATACTGTTTCAGCAAAGACAACTCTCTGAAATACATTGCCTATTCAATTCTAAAGTTTCTGGTTAGACAGGCTCTGTTTTCTTCTCCTTTTGCCCAAAGCAAGACTTAAATCAGTTCTGTTCACATCAAATATCGTTTGGAAATTTGGAGAGAAAAATTGATAATATGCAGTAAATAAATATACTAAAATTATTTTCCTATTTCCTACATTCTACATTTCTACATTTATTCACAAGACTTAAACAAATAATATATACATCTATATATGGAAATATCTTTCATGATGCCTTTTTTCCTTGATTTTTTTTATACTTAAGCACAAAAATATATATTCAAAAGAAAAAAAAGTAGTTAAATAAGAAGCATAGAATAATAGCCTGGGTTGGAAGGGACCATAAAGATCATCTAGTTCCACCTACCCTGCCATGAGGAAAAGACACCTTTCATTAGACCGCGTTACTCAGACACAACATGAATCTCACACAAACAGTTCAATGCCTCCTACTCAAACTGGCTAAGATAAGACCTTTTTTAACATGGAGCAGATACACCACTCCCTTCTGACTGGTCCCTATGATTACACTTGTGCTGCTAAATGGAGTACAATGAGGCTTTTTCCCAGACACAAAGGCCAGTGGGTCCAGAGTAGCGTGCAAATATTTTCATAAGCTCTCTCATTCTCCAAAACCAGCTAGGGACAATACTGGCCTAACGTTAAAACTGTGACTGAGAAGCATTTGGGGAAGTGCTAGTTTACACAGTCCCAAAGTCCTACACGTCAAGGACTATTCTGATCATTCATTAGTAAAGAAAAAATAATTGCTATGCCCACTGATTAAACATGGTTCTGTTTATTTCATTAATCCAGACACAGCTCAGGGACATAGGGGTGCCACCTGTGTTACCCCAATGGGTATAACAATGCAAGTTATGATTGAGCAGCTGAATCCAACACAAGCACCACTTACTAAAGTAAGAACACCTCAGTAATGTTGAAGCTTGACTCTTTAGCCTGGATCAGCAACCTTAGTTACCAACTGCTGCACCAATTCATCATATAGTCTGTCTTGAGTCTGATTTACAAAGGAAAGCCTCAGCAGGGATGCTGGTACTTGGCACTAGATAAAACAGAGTGAAGGTAAGTTTCCCTAAAGCAAAACTTCAGTGTCTGAAACTATCCGTTCCTAGCCATTGTTATCTTCATATTGGTAAATGATACTATGCAGTTCATTAACATGTTTGGGGGTTCACATGAGCTCTCAATGAGGATGAAGTGTTTCATAAATTAGGAAAATTGCAGGGTTTTTCTACTATTCTCTTTTTTTTTTACTGTTATATCATAAGCTTTCCAAAGGCAGTATCTTGTGTCCAGATATACAGAAAATATTTAGAGGTGACACTTCAGGATTTTATATATATATCTCTTGTATAAAGGAGCCAGATGTTATTAGCCTGCATATATGAAGAGGCTAAGGAGGTCATTTCAGCTTTATATGGCATAAAAAAAAAAGTGTATTGCATGATTCTTAATAACATGCTGGCATTTATTTATTGAGGAATGTCCCCAGTTCCTGAGGCTGACAGTCACTGAATGGCCTGAATTGATGCTCACAGAGCATGGGCTGTACCAAGGGCTGGCTGCATGCAGCCTAACAGGAATGAACCTTGGAATGGTCTGACTCCTAAGCTGTTCCCAGGAAGCTACTCTCAGAAATGTAAAGCAGTTGAACATTTCTCATGTTACAACACAAAGGAGAATGAGTTTTATGTAGATACCAGTGTACACCTTTACCTGCTGCTACTACTATTAAATCTGTAGTAACAGCACATCAGTCTAAAACCAAGTAATTGCTCAAGAATCTGAACATGATATACAGTAGCATTATGGTTAAACTCAGGACTCTTTCAGTAACTGAGCTATTGTACTTCATGCATACATTACAATACATTTTAACATCTGTAAACTAACAAAAAAATTCTCTGCTTTGTTTGTCAGTATACTTTTGGGTGCAAAATAATTAGCTAATATAATTGTCTAGTAATAAAATATTAGTCTTTTACACCTACATTATCTAACAAACAAACAAAAAATTCCAGAGGGAAACAGATTTTAGAAAGGCTTAAATTGATGCATTTGTTATATCTGCAAACATTTACTTTGTATCAATATCTATCCAGTTTTTAACAGATTTCTACATAAAAATATTAGCTCTATCAAATTGAACTTAAGGATCCTAAAATGTATTTTAAAACATATAATTTGATTATTCTGAAATACAAAAACTAAAACTTAAAATGTCGAATAGTACAGGTTCATAATCCCACAGGTTTTAAACTGCAAGCATTACATTTATGTAGATCTTCAAAAAGAAAATCTGATTCATCCAACTGACCCAATGTGCTCAGCTAAACTTCTTATGTTAATGGACTCATCTTCACAGGCAATACAGAGAAATAAGCTTTTTCTAGAAGTCATTGTAAATTTTCTGCTCTTCCAATGTGCTGAACAGCAATTCACAGGTGAAGTTACCATTTAGATCCAAACTTCAAGAGAAATTTCTTCCCACAGCTCCTGTTTCTCAAAGCTCAGGCCAACTCTATTTTTTTACTTGTGATTGCTACTGAAAAAGACTAACTGGAGACAGACTAGCAGAGCAGAGTCATTTCTCAGGAACACCATGATAGTTCTGATCAACATGGTATCTTGACCATCTCCACAGCTGCCAGTCTGGGGACACTTATACCCTCTCTGAAGAAAACAGTACTTTGAAAAGTTTATCATGTAAGTTTTGTTCAGCTCTGTATCTTGTTCTGCTCACTTCCTATTGACCCACAGATTTGCTTATATACAACATCTCAAAAATTCTGTAACAGTGAAATAAACACTACTGATCTGATTTCCCTTTAGCATTGAGAAAGACTACCAGTTGCACAGTAAATAGATCTCTTTGGTTGTGCATAAATCCCATTTGTTTTTCCACAGAGATTGCAATACCTAAGAATTTAGGATTTTCCAGAAGGTAATATTCCTTGGAACCTTGCCAGATCTTAAGTTTGAACCCTAAATTTTGAGTTACATTTTTAAGCCAATGATTTTTTAAGTGTGTAGGATATTGGATCTAAAATGTTAAGCAAAGGGTAAGAGATTAATTAAAAAAAAAATTTTGTCCAAGAACATACAATAGGAAAAGGAAATATGTCAAGAATGGCAAAAATGAAGAAGTGCATTTTCAGAATTTGAGAGTTGAGATCAGTGGTGAAAAGGAAATCTCACTACTGCATTTGCATTACAAGTAGCTGGTGTCCCAAGCCAAATAATACAACAGATTGAAGGACTGTGTAACCCCTTCAGCTTTCACTACAAACATGAGACTTAGGCAGTTTAATATTGCTTCAAATCCCCTGAAGTTAGTAGTGTTATTTCCAACATAGGAGCAATATAAGATTATTCATAATAGTTTTTATTATATTCATAATGATGAAAAATAACTGTTCTGATATTTAACACCTTCCCTATCAGCTGAAAATTTTCCAAGAAGGAAGCACTCAATTCAAAAACTGGAGCAGACAATAAATCAAACTATTACTAGCAATTTTGGTGCAGCAATAGGAGAATGAGCAAAATGGAAAATTCATCACCTTAGTAGTCCCACAAGGTCAAAGTCAAAGCACATTTGGAATATTTACAGAAAATGTATCTGAGTACACATTTCCAAACTGAGATATTATGCAAAGCATTGCTTTCCAGGCCAATGGGTTTCCCCAAAAAACTTACAACTCAAAATAAGTTATTCTGAATTTTGTACAAAGAGTTCTTCTACGTGCATAGTCTTTTTTCAAGCCAAGAGATATGCCTGAAGAAATTACCCCAAAAAAAAAAGTTACATATGAATTCCTCGAGTAAAATTGCAAATTGGCCTGTTAATTGTCCTAGTTATTGAAAATAGATATAAAATTTCTGAATAAGTCACTGTTTTCCCTAATGATTATAAAGCTAATTGGCAGGGAAAACAATTCCATACTTATGGTAATAAAGGAGTTGTAAAGGTAGGTAAAACTACTAAGAGTTGTAAAGGTAGGTAAAGGCAGGTAGGTGAAGTTAGACTTCTTAGAATGCGAAGTTCAGTCCTTTTCACCTTGTCCCAGACAAGATGCAATAGAAGTGGAAATGCTTTATATCCAAGCAGTGAATCTGATCAAGATTTAATTCTTTCATATTTTGCCTAAATAGGTTTGAAATGTAAAATGAGTGTTCCTAATTTTTCTTCCATAACGTGCAGAGAGGAACACAGAGAATGAACAGAAAATGGATACATGTTCTAATTTCTGTGAATAGCTATTCATGGGATGCCCTAATAAGCAACAGAATGTAGTGCAACATAATATTAACAATCTGAAGAGACTAACCAAATAACCTATTATCAGAAAAGATTCTGGCTTCCCAGGATTAGGAAAAAACAATGAACTAAAAATCCTGTGGTGAGGCTTTTCAGTGTGCCTTCTGAAAATTCATCTGTCTCTAAATATTTAATATTGGCAACATTGAAGGACTGGACCAGTTTGAAACAGTACGGCAATTTGAATATTTTTTGGCCAGAATACATTTTCTTCAGTATGTCAGTTTCTGTAATACTCATACGTGTTTCTCCAAATACATTTTCCCAATATTTTTACCCAAGTAGGAATGTTAACTGTATTGTATTTAGAAAATGGATTTTTTTTTCTCAAGAAATATTTAATAGCAATAAAATCAGAAGAGACAGGTCTGAAAATAGAGCTAAAAGATGCAGTTTCCTTAGCAACAAAAATTCTCAGATATCTTCCAAATTCCAAAACCTCACAAAAACTGGAAAAAGCATCTACTGTGTTCACATTCTCCCCTCCCCTGTATTCTGAAGCCTTGCTTTGTAATTATATGTATTCATACAGAGAAGTGAAATACTCTCTGAAATGGAGTACTTCAGCTCCTAACAATTTTCCTTACTTGTATTTTCAAGGTGGCTTATGAAAGTGTACAGATTCACCATTTTTACACAACGGCTGGGAAAAATGGGAGGAGGAAACTAGAGAAGATGTCATTTTATATACATACACACATATATATATTTAATACATATACATATATATATACATTATATCTATATATATGAAATACAGCAAAAAACCCACAAACAAACAAATAAAAAAACTAAAAAATAAAACCCAAACCCAAAGAAATAAAAGAGAAACAAAGATTGATTATCAGAGGATGATATAGGGGATGGAATGGCAGTAAGGGCTATTTCATGGCAATTTTTGTGGGAAAGGACTAAATGTAGCCAGTAAGAAACAATACACAGTAACAAGAGAGAATTAACAGAGAAAATTAGGAAATAACAATATGAATAACTCACAGGTAAAATAAGTAGGATTTTGAAAATATAAAAGGTAAATGTGTTTAATATAAAGGTTGATAAGAAAATTCAAACAAGTATTGCTTTTCTATTGTGGTTTCCTGTATGTTTTCTGTAGAGTTTGGCCCCAAGCCCATGCTGAACTACAGGCATCACGAGCTTTGAGGAAAGACAAGATGACTCTGTACAAGCTTTCTTCTGGTGTCATCCAGTGACATCCTTACCTGCAGTGCCGTGGACAAGAGATACAGTGTAAGAGCAGGTTTCTTCCAGAAGGAACCTCTCTGACACACAGGCAAAGAAGTTTTCTAGGCAGCTGCCTGTGTATAACGTGGGTACTGCTCCCACAAGCATCCCCTAGGATTAGATAATGAGCTGGGGCTGAGCTCACTGAGCTCAATCAATTCACAGTGGGACCAAAATGCTACTTCTTAGGTTAGTTGTCAAAGTAGGGTTTTTTTTGCAAGTAGTCTCTAGTTAAATGCTAGATGATTCAATTTCAAAATACTATGTATAATAAATGACAAGTGATCAGATGAAACTTTACTGACTCAGTTTAAGATAGAGAATCCCTTCTAATATCAGAGATATGACTGATAAAGATGTGGAAAGCCTCTTGCTTTTGAATCCTGGAATGTCTAATGTTTTCCTGTAGTCAAAAATTAATTGGAAATATTGAAACAGTTGACTTGGATATGAGATTTGTTTTCTTTCTTTTTGTCATTTATCAAAATATAAACCCTTCGGGCAGCCAGCTGGATGTTTCTTTCCTTTTTGTATTTTTCCCTGACATGGTCTTTGAGATACCATTAATATTCATCAAAATATTTAATTAGAGACAAATTTTTTTTCAGTATGTGTATTTATCGTTTCAGCAATTAGTAGCCCTAGTCACTTTTTCCCTTTAGTCATTGCATGGGGTTTAATTCATGACAGTTCATGCTGAGGAGTGAAAAACAAATTGGCATATTGTCTTGGAATTCTAGTTCTGCCTATTACCCAGATAACCCTCTTTTTATTTCCAAGCTGATTTTCTTTAGTTTATGTACAGGGTGTAGATTATTCAAACTGAAGCAAATTTTTTGGTGGGAATTCTGTTGTTTATGGTTTTCTGCCTCCTCTCCCCTTTGCCTTGTTGACACTATATTTTGCAGAAATATGTTTTCAGTAAACAGTCAGAATTCCATTACATTGTTTTGCACAATTAAAAAGAAATATTTTCCTAACTTATTCATTTGAGCATGTAAATTTGGAAAATTTTTAAAATATTCAATCAAGATTCCTTAAAATCAAACAAAATTCAGTTCTTTTTAGTCACCACTAAGTTGGTGACTCTTGATGTTGCAAGGGACAAAGCATGTGCCTGCACTTAAATAAAATAATTTAGACTAAATCTGCACTGTTGCACTCTCGGTGACTATTGTAGGAAATGGTTTAACCGCTACTCTCATTTCTTCAGTGACACCATGAAGTGCAGTTCAGTGCAATTTATCCTGTTCTGTACAGACTAAAAAACAACCTGTGAGCCAGGAGACATTGGCTTATTCTTTGACTCTGTGGTATATTTCTTACATTATTTTAGGTGGGTTATTTAGGGTCAGCTCAACAAAATTTAGGGTTATAATTTACATTCCTGAGACCAAATTGCTTTTGCTTTCAATGAGAAACCAAGATTCTATATGGAACTTTTCAACAACATAGTTCACTGTTGAAAAGATTTGTTTTATTGCCAGTTAATTGAATTTTTATAATGGATTTTTTTCTGAGTCCAAGACATAGTTTCTGGAAAAACTGGGAGCAAAACCAGACCAATTTTTAATCATAACAGTTTCTCATATATTTGAGCAAAATACAGATCTCCCTTCCTTTTACATTGATCTCTTGCCTCCCATGTGAATACTTAGAGGTATCAAAATCTGAAAAAGTTTTGTGAAACTATATTCTTCATTTCCAGATAAAACTAGGAATCAGTATATTTATTTTCCCTCATTTTGCCTCTTCTGTTAATTTGGATTAAGCACCTGAGGAGCTTAAAATGGGGCCTTTTCCCACATGATACTTTAAGTTATTCCCAAACAATTGTATCTTCTGCATTAGCTGTTTCTCTTTGATATGTCCCACCTTTGTTCACTTCAAAGAAAAAGACATTTTAAGATAAATGTTGTTTGATAAAATTGTGTGGCTTTATGAAACAAAGACAAAATCTGATAAATTCAGCATATGCTTTCTCTAAGTCAGAGGAATCATATATTTGTCTTGTTATTTCTAGTAGGAAGTATTCTCCTGCATCGTTTTGTAAGATCTTGACAAGCTTTTAAATCCAAGCAAATCAACAGAGAAAAAATTATGTTCTGCTGCAGGTTTTGCATGAGTTTTGCTTTACTATAGGTAACTATTACTTGTTACTGTATATTTTTTCTAAGCACTCCTGTGTCTAGACAGCAGTTTCTTTTATCCCAGACCAGATAAATAGAAAATTTAAAAAAGACTCATTAGTCTTAAAAATATATAGGGTTTGGGTTAAGTTTTGACCAATACTGTTGGAATGGGTGAAGCCTGTGCTCATTAATGACTCCTTTTAGACCTAAATGCTTCACTGTTCCTCTCTGGCTTTTGGTCTCAATAGAACTTCTGACATAAACTACTGTTCAGCGTGAAGAAAACAAAATACACTCACAGAGAACTTCTTTCATCATTATTTTTATTATTGTCCTTTTTACATTTAGCCAGTAAAATATATGTATAAAACCCCTAAAAAATACCTAACCTTATCATAGTAGCATACAATAAATACACTGTGTGCTGTGCATAACTGAAATGATGTGGGTAGCATCTTTGATATAAACAATGAAGAATTTTCTAAGAGAAGAGAAGCCTAATTTTTTTATGCTGACTTTGGCTTGGATAGAGTCAATTTTCTTCATAGTATCTTGCATTGGATTGTGTTTTGGATTTGTGCTGGAAACAGAATTTATATCATAGAAATGTTTTTGTTATTTCTGAGCAGTGCTTACAAAGTGTCAAGACCTTTTCTGCCTCTCATCCTGCCCCAGTGAGAAGGCTGGGGATGCACAGCTAGGACAGCCAATACCAGTGATATTCCATACCATACGATGTCGTGCTTATGAAGTCCTTGTTTTACTTTGCTTGTGTGCACAGGTTTTGCTTTACTTACTAAACTGTCTTTATCTCAATCCATGAGTTTTCTCACTTTTTCTCTCCCAATTCTCTTCCCCATCCCAGCGAGGGGAGTGAAGGAGTGGCTGTGTGGATAAGAGTTGATGGCTGGGATTAAACCATGATATTGTCTGAGTTGCCTAGACTGGAAATCACAGAATCACACAATAGCTGGCATTGGAAGGGACCTATGGAAGTGATCCTGTCTAGCCCCTTGCTAAAGCAGGGCCATCAAGAGCCAGTCACACAGGACTATCCCAGACTGCTTTTGATTTTTCCTCCTCCAAGGAGGAAACAACACAAGCCCTCCAAGCAATCTGTGCCAGTGTGTGGTCACTCTCACAGTAAAAAAGTGTTTCCTGATGTTCAGAGAGAATCTCCTATGTTTCAGTTTGTGCCCGTTGTCTTGTATTCTGTCACTAAAACCACTGATAAGGGCCTGGGTATGTCTTCTTTGCACACTCTCTTCAGACATTTATAAACATTGCTAAGTACTCCCCTGAGCCTTCTGTACTTGAAGCTGAACAGTCTCAGCTATCTCAGCCCTCCTTATCTGAGAGATGCTCCAATCCCCTAATTATCTTTGTTGGACTCTCTTCCATTTGTTCACATCTCCGTTATGGACCATGAAGTTTATTCATGTGTTTGAAGGATACATATAAGACTGATTTTTTCCCAAAATTTCCATAATACTACCTAAAGTTCCCCCTTTAATCAACACCCAAACATTTTATGTAGGCACAGATTCTTAAGCATGACTTAGAACTTGCAATGCCATAACATAAACCTTCTTTTCAGATGTTTCTCAAAATCAGATGCAGTAATTGCTGCTCTCAGGAATTGCAGAAATCTCTGAAACTTCATAGTAGAAAAGAAAGGAAAGAACTGCTTGTTCTTTTACACTCCCATTAACCACTTTCCTTACTTAACAAATGAATTTTAAAAAGGGAAGTAACCACAGCAATTGGATTTTCCCTTAAATTGGAAAAAAGGAAATAAACATTGACAGAATTATAAAGAAACACCAGTTTATAAAAGTAAGATTCCTTTCTGAGTCTTTGAACTCAAAGTCTGGATTTTCAGACAACTCCCGAAGTCTCTATATTCTTCTTTGTTTATTTCACTTTCTCTTTGAAACAAGTGAAGAAAAAGGAAAATCTATAAGTAAAAAAGAAGAAAGATAAACTTAAAAAGATTTCCACTTCACAACATCTGAGTAAAAAAAAAAAATTAGGAAGAATGTGAAGGTGGTTTTGTGATGGTGGGGATTTTTATCTGTTTTGTTGTTGTTGTTTTTCTTGTTGAAATTCTAAAAGATATACTTCTGTGTTTAAAATATGAAGATGCATGAGGTAAAAAGAAAGATGTTAAAGTAGGAAACAGACATAAGTTATATGATACATAATGCCAATTAATATAATTGCAAATACAAATATGACCATATGAGAAGCAAAGCTTTATTTATGTAATTTATTTATTCAAAACCTCCATTTTGAAAGGTTTATATTTCTGACATTTGAAAAAACAAATAGGTGAAATGCTTACATTTTCTTGTCTTTGTCTATGAAATATACAGTATTTCTACTTACAAATTATGTTTACTAAAGTCCAACATCTGTAAAACTTCATTTACAATATCTAGCTTTTTATAATATTGTTAAAATATAATGCACTTTCTGGCAAACATCTTCCAGTTGGTTTTATAGTCTGGCCAAATAGGAACAAAGAAAAAATTTTCCATAGCTTCTTTTTTCTTTGATGTACTGGTCATCAAATCTAATCTTCTCCCTTAATTTAAAAACATTTTCTTCTACAAATAATACCAGGTGTTGATCAGCTACTATGCCCCTGAGAAAGTTCTGACACTCAAATAGGTTAGGACAACATATACATCCAGCTGCATTTAGTAAACTGTTAATGGTTATTCTAGAGTAAACACTGGAGGGAACAGACTTTTCTTTAATTTCCAGCACTTCTACATAGTAAATTAAAACACTTTTCCACTTTAAATAGCAGATCAGGTAATTTTTAGAGTTTCATTCTAAAACACACTGTGGCTAACAGTACTATTTTACACAAAAAGCTTTATGATATATTTTTCTGAACTTCTGAAGCATTACAAATCTTTAAGCAAACCTTGGCAATGGACAGTCACACTTTTGAACTAAATTGTTCAGGGAATGAGGGAAAGGCAATCCTTGCCCATGGTTTGTTAGACAAGAGTACATACTCATGCTAAAGAGAAAGGGTCAAGTGATTCTAAAGCCCTCTGTGATATTCCCCTCAAACACACAAAATGAATGGGGATTCATACTCTAACTTTTTTCCTCTTAACATTTCCCTGCTGTTTCAATGATGTTCAATGTATTTTGTCACTGTGTAACTGGAAATACGGGTATCTCTACACAGGAGGAAAATAACCTCTCTTAAACAAGATCTCATTCCCTGGATAAGGAGAAAAAACAATATCTTTCAAAAGTATTAATCTCCTGAGAAGGCTGCAATTTAACTGACAAACCTAAATTTCTCACATATTTTGTAGTGAAAAAAAATGAAGTGTGAGATCCAAAGCTTTCATTATTTGTAAAAGCTTTGTTAAGAAGCAAACCAAAATGAAAAGTTCTTTCATTCTGTTTCTGGTCTAATCTACAGCTAAGTTATAGAATCCATTAAGAGAGAACTATTTTTGCTGTCTGCTTAAAAAAGACATTTGTTTTTCACTGACTCAAGTATTTGGCAGAACAAAATGGGAAATTGGCTAACTTAATTTCCAAGGAGAAGGAGAAAATAAGACAAACAGGGACAGTCAAGAATTTATCTAGTTATCTCTTCGGGGAATCCAGGACCTCAGAGTATACTTACTAGGCTCTAAGCAGACAGAACAAAGCAGACAAACCAAAATTTTGGTTTAATTACAAATATCAACCAATTTATTTCCCTCACAGGCAATAATTTTTGAGCCATCATATTTGTATATAAGGGAACAATGGCAAACAGGTGCCTTCCACCCTTTATTCATAGATAGAAATACACCCTTTATTTCAGATAGAAATACATTCATTTAATGTGTGAAAAGATGTAGGAGGTAATTAATTTTAATGGTAATTAATAAGCCAAAGACATTCCTGACAATTCTTATGTGATTAGTTACATCAATTGTTAGAAAATAATATGAAGACCAAGGGAAGCATATTAATTTCCTAAAATAAATAAGGGAATGTAAATATAGCTATGCTATCTTAAAACATACCACTGTCTAGTTTATGAAAACATACTTGTATTTTGTTTGGGGATTTTTTGTTTTAGTTGATTGGGGGTTTTTTTGTGTGTGAGTTTTCTTAAGATACAAGGGTCTTTCTGTCTGTTTCATAGGATCATGTCAAACAAAAATCTGTTTTTCAAAGCTTTGCATATTAAATGCAGAATCTGTTAGATGTTTGCTTTCAAGTCAACTGCTTATAATGTTCACAATGACATAAAACTTGAGAAACAAACATTTTGATGACTAAATTACTATATTTTTTTTTATTAGCTAGCTTAGACTGGTAATTAAATAAAAAAAACAAGCCAAGAAGCACATTGAGTGTATGCAAAAGAAAATATACATACGCAAAAAGGGTGGCAAAAAACATAACTGATACTTCTCACTTGTCATGACACAAATGTTATAATTAAAATATAAAAAGTTTGATATACTATTTGATAAGATCTTGACTAGTAAGAAACGTGATTCATTAATCAATTAAAACAAGAATTAAACAATAAGTTTAGGAAGCCTAAAATATTACTTTTTTGATATGTAGGCAATATTTTTAAAATGCAGACAAGTAGGAAATCACCCTATTCTGGCTACTTTACACACTTAATTCATTTCCTATTCCCTTCCATGGAGATGTTAGAGGATATATTACTCTTTGTTCTTTTTGACATCTATTTATAGACCTATCTCCCATAATTTAACCAACCTTTAAAACCTACTGATAACATCTCTGTCCACAACCTTCTGCACTAACAAATTACAGAAGTTTCCACCTGCTTACAAAGAATTTCTATCTTTCATTCTTTAACTGATCCCAAATTACCATAAACAAATGCCTTTTTTGTTCTAGTATTGTAGGATTTAATGAATAACAGTTCTGCACTCACCTACGCATCACCTTGTACTAGTTGTGACCAAGATGGAATTTTCTTCTTTGCAGCACGTAAGGTGTTATGTCTTGGATTGGTGAGCAAAATAGTCACAGTCATACACCAATGTTTTAGCTATTGCTGGACAGTGCTTACACAGCATCAAGGCCTGCTCTGTTTTTCTTGCTGGCCCATGAGCAAGAAGACTAAAAGTGAAAAAGAAGGTGGGAGAGAACACAGCTGGTACAGCTGATCCCAGCTGAGCAAAGGAATATTCCATACCTTAGGTACTGTACTTGGCAATAAAAGCTGGGGGAGAGAGGGAAGAAGGGAAAGACTCAGAATTATGGTTTCTGTCTTATTACAGTGTTCGTGAGCAAGTGTCTGTGCCAGGCTAATCTGCTGACTGAAGTTAGCCCACAATACACTCTCACGATATTGTGTGTGTAATTTTCTTTCTATGTTCCTTTCTAAATTATAAAAAAATACTTCAGTGAAGAGCTAAGATGTTTCAGGTATTGCAATAGCTTGCCCAGGGAAGTGGTGGAATCACCATCTCTGGAAGTGCTCAGCAGGCAAGTGGATGAGGCACTTGGGGATATATTTCAGTGGTAACAAAGCAGTGCTGAGCTAACGGTTGGACTCAATGGTCTAGGAGGTCGTTTCTAACCTTAATGATTTATCATTCCTTAAACATTATTTCTCATGTACTAGTCTTCCATCCATTCATTATGCCTATATATTTAATTATACATATATATTATTCTGTATTTTTGAATAATATATATTCTGCATTTTTATTATACATAGTTATTTGCATCCAAAATTTTTAAAGCTCATAAATGCTTAGCAGACAAGAAAAAGAAATTCTGTATATTCGAGAAGACTAATATAGGAACAGATTTCTCCTAAATCTTAGAAATTTGATTGTCACCACCTCCTTATCTCACCACAGTGGCATATTATCAGTATTCCATTTTGCAAAAATTCAACATTAATAAATACTCTGGTGATTAAAGCCTGAAATAATGGAGTACTTACTATGGTACATCTGAGCATGATGGGAAGTGTCATTTTGCCCTTTTAGACTGAGCAGACACTGACTTAATTTTCATGGAGTTTGCAGGAATTATAGCAAGATTGTGAAAATACATGATTTCGCATGTCTTATTCTCCAGGAATCTCTAAAAATTAAGATGAAGCCCTCTCACCTTCATCTCACCTAAAAAAACTAATAAAAAGCCCCTCTTGTTTCAGTGATGTTCTTCTAACAGTTGATCCTTTCATCTAACTCCTCTGTTGTAACTGAATACATGTATACACTTAACAGCAATTATGAAATTAGAGATACCGTAGTGGGAGTGTTTAGAATACTGACAAATCAAGCCTCTTTAAAACTGAACTTTACACAAACCTTTTGTTAGAAAAGCACTTTGAATGGTCAATTCTTGCAAAAAATTAATCTTTAACACTGTGTGTACAGAGCAGTTAGCCTCTAAATTTTAAGTTAACTCTGAGTATACATTATGGAGTTGATGTTATATATCTAGAACTGGTGACTGTCATTCTTGGTAGTTATTAGCCACTGAAGCTAAAATGATCAAGCCTAGGAGTTGGAGAAGTTGGAAATGAAGTGGGAGATCTCCTTTCCTCCTGACACTCTTTACCATATTGTTCAGTTTTGATAGGAAATTTGGTAGGATGCGCTGCCTATTTGCATTGTCTTGTGCTTTGTTCTTTTGATTTTCAACATTTTTTTTACTTGGATGTCTACTAAATACAGGAGATGGATGTCCATCTTTTCTTTACTCCTTTAGCACCCATATTGCTCACTTTGTCTGGCTATGACTTCACAAAGTCATAATGCTTATAGCTAGCAATCTTATAACGCCAGCACTATTTGTTTGGTAAAGTACTTGTTTAGTGCTTCTGTAAACTTTTATTTCTTTTCAAGGCAATCTAATATCAATTAGATCCTGCATAATTAATTTATATGTGTCATGGGTCTCTTTCTTGGCTATGCCTCACTCTATTCTCTGTGGTTGGTATATTTCAGCAATGCTGATCTTTATGTTTGAAACATACAATTCCCTTGTGGACTGACAGAAAGACAAAGAAAAAATAGTAGAGTTTGAGAATGTATACAGTTTCCTAGATAGCATTTGAGACTATATGTTATTCCAAGGCTATCTCATTAATCAAATCTTATTGTGGTCACCTTTCAGCTGCTAAGATAAAGCAGCCAGGAAATATATTAGTCTTATGTCATAGACACTAAACATTATGACCAGCCATCAGATATCTTTCTTTATGTGACATTTTGTCTTCATGTTTTGTCTTTCTGCTCTAAATAGAAGGAAACTTTAGTAGTGAATATTAGTTTTGCTGCCATTGTTGCTTCCCTTCTATAGAGATCTTTCCCATATCCTTTTCCTGGGAACTGAAAGACATTTAAGGCAAATTGTCTAATGACAACTCTTGGAGTTTCACAATAAGCAAAAATCTTTCAAATGGAGTACTATCAAATCAGGTGTCCCCTATGAAAGAAATCGTGGTAAGATGAATTTTCTATCCATTACCCTGACTCTTTACATTATCTTCTTATTAGTAGGATTGTAAAGTACTGAAAAGTGTTGAACAATTCAAATATGGATCATGTATCTCTACATCTAGCCAGAGTTACAAAGAGCTGTCCATCTAGCAAGAGTTACAAATTGAACTAAATGAACTATGGACATCTGTTCCCAGGAACCTTTTCATGATTCTCTGATGCTCTACCTTTTTCATCATACTCCTTTCTTCTTTCAAGATAACCATCTAAATTTAACATAAAAGAAAAAAAAAGCATATATAAGAAAAAATCTTCTGGTGTGTTGAAGACAAACACTCCTCCAAAGGCTGGTGGAAGAGGAGAAATGCAACATGGAGAATAGTACCAACTGGTTTCACTTGAACACAAACAACAACAAAACAAATTCATTAATTTAATTTGACTCATAACCTGTAGTCAACAGATTAGGAGGCTTAGAATTCCTGTGTGTTCCACCACCATCCTGCCAAATAGCCACACTCTGCTGTATACTGAAATTATCATTGATAGAACATCAGAAATGTTAGAAGTAGAGACCACATAATTATTAAAGATATACCATTTACATCAAATTTGACCTTTCCAATGATTACTTTACTTCTGGTTTATTGCTACCAGATTTCCTTCTCATTGATTGTGCAGTACCCCTGTTTAGTTTGCACTTTGAGACAGAAGATGGTTTTACTTATTTATTCAATTTCTGAAATGAATAAACTTTTTTTTTCTGATGAAAAAAATGATCTCAGTCCTCTCAAAAATTAGTTTCCATCTATAGCAGTTTCATATTGGCATATACTGAATCCAAAAAAACAAACCACCTTGGATTTTCCACACAGTAAACTCATAAAATTACTGTGACATTTTTCCCGCTTCCTTACTATTTTTTAGAAAAAAAAAACATTAGCTCTTTTCACTAGGTCTTCTTTCATTCCAGTGTCTACCTTTTAACTTTACAGATGTGTCCTTCCTGTTGATCCAAAGTGCATTCAAATCTCCTGAAAATGCACTAGTGGTTGGGAAGGGACACAGCTGAACCAGCTGACTCCAACTGACCCAAGGGATATTCCCTACCCATACATCATCATGTTCAGCATGCAAAGCCAGAGGAAGAAGAAGGGAAGAGGACAGAATTGGAGTGATGGCATTTGTCTTCCTAAGTCACTGTTACTCTTAAAGGAGCCCTGCTCTCCTAGGGGTGGCTGAACCCCTTTTCTTGTGGGAAACTGTGAATGAATTCCTTGTTTTGCTTTGCTTTCCCTGTTAAACTGTCTTTGCCTCAACCCACGAGTTTTCTTTTACCCTTCTCATTCTTTTCCCCATCCCACTGGTGTGGGAGCAAGCAAGCAGTTGATAGGAAAAAGTTTCCAGATGGGGTTAAGCCATAACACAAGGATACAGCTGAACTCCAAGCAAATTATGAAGGGAAGCAGCAAAGGCAGAATGCAAATATTCGGGAGCTGGTCTAGATCTGGACAGTTCAAGTAAAAAGACTCAGAAGCTGATCCTACATCAGATGAAAAAATATGTTGTAGAGCAACACCTAGAATCAAGTTTAAAGGCTATCAGGTGCCCTGAGTTCTTGAAAGGACTCAGTAGCTTCCTCTCAGTTGAAATCAGCTGTGCATGATAACAGCATCAGTGGCTATATTGCTGGGGTCACAGCTAAACTCTGTACTCATGGCAACACTAATAACCATCCTTGTGCAAGGAAGAAAAAACTGCCAGATCCCTCTTCTAAACATAGTGAAGAAATACACATTTTTGAAGACAAAGTAAGGTGATCGCTTTACTGAGTAAGTCTGTGAGTGGAGCCAATTTCTATTGCATTACTTTCCTATACAAACAATAGTCAAGAAAAAATTAGTTTCATTTTCAGTTGTTGTACCTCTTTCTACAGAATTCTAACCCAATATTTATGCCAAGTGTTTACTAAATACAAAATGCTAAATATCTATTTATAAAACCATTATATGTGCTAGAAACTTTTACAGAAATTTTAAAAAGTACAACAATTCTTATGACAGATGGGATAACTGTATGAAACAAAAAAAGATGATTCTGAGTTAGAAATACAGGATGGCACTGAAAAATATTAATTCCTGGCAGAAAGAAGATGACTGAGAAAAAAACCCTGGAACTGGGAGAATATCCAAGGACTTCTGACTAGGCTCAAATCAAAAAGATTTTTTATTCAAAAACTCCATGAAGAACAAACTTCTTTTATTGCTATTCTTTCATATAATCTAGAGAAACCTTTTGCATGTTTCTATTTTCTGGCAAGTTCTATTAATTTATTCTTCATTCATCTACTGATGGGTAACTTGCCAATATCTTGATTTGATCCTGAAGACATACTGGTCCCATTTGATTCAATGTCAAATTCTTAGTCCTAAGTCTTAAACCATATTAAGTAATAGTGACATGACAGCTAGAATAAGATCATAGTTTACTCTTACAATCTGTGCATGGTGAAGGGTTGACCTCTGGGTGAATTCTGTGCTGAATAGCTCCAAAACAAATAGGGCTTCAGTATCAAGACAGAGTCATTTAAATGAATGTTCAAAATGCAATTAAAGGGCCAGCCCTATAGTATATGTGTAATAGTAATAAAGAGAGGAAATTTTGGGAAGGTTATTCAGACCATAAGCTGAAATAAAGTGATGTGGTTTCATTGGTACAGGTGAATTTTTTGCCCAAGAAGTTGACCTCTGGGTAAGTGTGTTTCACTGCATCCAGGGTTTCAGTTCCCTCAGTTTCCAGATCCAAGGGCTGAGTGCAGTATGCTGCTCCTCTCTGGTCTGCATAGATGTGTTTCTTCTCAGCTTGAAAAAGATTGATGTAAATACAGAGCTGAGAAACAGGTAGGAATTTCTCTTGCCTCCCTTGGTTTCTACCCAAACACAGAAACGAGTTACACAACCCCCATGCTTAACTCCTGTGGCTGGAGTCAGGTAGCGGGAGTACTTCCTTCTACCTGCATTTCAGTGTTATTCTATACATAAGAATCTACCTTACAAAACTACAGTCAGCAGTGGGAGAGAAGAGAGAATAGAAAAAGTGAAAAACTTGTAGGCTGATATAAAAGTTTAATAAGTGAAAAGGGGAAAAAAAGTTATATAAAAGCAATCACTCAGCATGTCCCACAAGCAAACGATGCCCAGCTAGTGACTGGGAAACAGCTACCTTGGAAAACACCTATTTTTATTTTTGATTGTGATTTTACATGATATGGAGTATCCCTTTTTAAAATTTTTTTACATCACATGACTCAAGACTGACATCCAGTATTGTTATGAAGGAAGTCTGATTTCAGAAATTCTGTGTTCCAAGATTTTTGTCCCCTTTGTTCAATTTATCTTCATATTGGAATAACAAAAATGGGGGAAGCCTTATATATAGTTACAATGAAAAGGCGGGAATTCCAAGATTGAAGAACTTAAAGCAGTACAGAAGTTATAAAAGAAATAAAACAGACAAGCAAGCAAACAAAGAAAATTAAAAGCACAAGTTTTGGGGAGTCATAGGCATCCTGGACTTTGGAAATTGAAACTAAAGTCATGTAGAAGTACTTAAATCCTTTAAAATGCAGAAATGCAGAAAAAAAATATATTCAAAAGCTAAAGGTCTTCCTTAGATTTTGGGGTTTTTTCCCCTGAAAACTGACAGGTGAACAACCCAAAACTTATTCCTATATATTTCTTCATATATTGTGGAGGAATTACTATTGTAGAGGAATACACCTATTGTAGAGGAATAGGTGAGTTGTGGAATTTTGACTCTATCCTTTCAGGACACAAACTATCTCCCCCCAAAAAAACAGTTTATTATAAACTTCTACAGTCTTAGGAAAACCAGATGTAACTGATACATTATTATAAAATTCCCCTTTACAATTCATGCATTATAAGTATTGATTTGGTATTACTACATTTATTTTTAGTAAGAAATACTAGAAATATTAATTTTCATTTTCAAGCTGAACTCTTTATAAGATCATTTTCCATACATTTAAACAGGTTTTCTGTACTAAGAACATATTGAAATCTTGAAAAAATGAATATAAACAAACTTTATGATACCACTGTATTTCCATTTACATAATATTGAAACCAGAGCAATCAAATTTAAAAAAAACAAAGTTTGACTTTTATATTTGCTGTAAATCCAAAGTACCTGAGGGTGCACTACAGTAGTGTCACCTGAGCTCCAGTGAGCATGAAAAATTTTCTAACATTCCTTAATTTCCAGGATTAGATGTAGATGGCGGTGACTAGCTGGAAATATAATCTATAAACATATTTTAAAATGATTTTGCTCTTACTGAACTCCTAGCAACATTGATTATTTTTCCATTCTGCAACTGTACACTGCTTAGCACAGTGATATTTTTATGATTCAAAACTGTGGTTCCTTAATGTTATGAAAATACAATTAAGGACTGCAATCATTTTAAGATGATGTGTGGTTACCCACTGAATTTTACTATGGATTAATAATAAATATATGGATTAATGACTTCCTATCCATACTTAAATTGACATTTTTAGCATTCTAATATACTGGTATGTAGTATTTACATAAACAGTGACACCTGTTTAATTCAGTTATATGAAATAATGCTGACAACTTTCCCATGATCTAATTACAGTACCTTCATTGTCACTACACAGTAGTTCCAATTTTTGAAGGACATTTGAAATGTAACTAAGAATCTTTGCTTGTATTTGTCCTAATTTCAACTGAGCCCCACACAAACACTCATTTCCTTCCAGTGTGATGGGGATAGAATAGGAAGGGCAAAAGTGAGAAAAATTGTTCATTGAGAAGATAGTTTAATAGGTAAGCAAAAGCTGCACATCCAAGCAAAGCCATCTCTGGGGTATCATGGCTTCATCACGTGTACTGGTGACTTGCAAAGACAAACTCCATCATTCCAAAAGCACTCCCCACACACACTTTTCTTCTCCTTCCTCCAGCTTCTTATGCTGAGCATAATGATATTAGGCATGGAATATTCCTTGGGTCAGTTGGGGTCAGCTGTCCCATCTGTGTCCCTTCTCAACTTCTTGTGCACCTACATCCACCTCACTGGTGGGGGTGGGTGAGAAGCAGGAAAAACCTTGCACTGCGCAGCAATAACAAGAACATCCCTGAGTTCTCAAGAGTGCTTTCAGTACAAATCCAAAATACAGCCCCATAGGAGGTACTGAACTCTATCCCAGACAAATCTAGCACAACTAGAAAGTCTGTAAATTTAATAGGATTGGATTTTCTAACAGGTGATAGACTAGGAGCTATATTCAACCTGGCATCCAAGACAGCTGAGCCTGAGCCCCACAGCAGCACCCAGAATAAGTGATGAGTGACAGCAGAGTGACAGTGGGAAGTGACAGTGTCACAGCAGAGTGACAGTGGGAAATTCCCTGATGCAAGAGATAGAACCCCCACCTGTTGATGTGACTGTTATCTAGAGAAGTTTGTTGCTTGTCCAGTCTCAGATTCAAGGTGCTCAGAAGAGGTTGCTGAGGCTTGTCTAGCCCTGTATTTATTCTTCCCTGCTGCTCTTCCATATAGGCATTGTGAAGAACCAATTTAATTTCTATTTATGACTCAATATCATATGGATTTTAATTACTACAGGGGCCGTACACATGCTGGGAGCCTTAACTCATGCCACGTGAAGGAGGCAGCTGGGGCACATAAGGGGGGAGATGACCACCAAGCAGACAAACCCCTTAGAAAATGGTGGAAGGCTCTGTCTCTGGGGGGACTTTGCCTGACAGCCAGTCAGGGGAGAACCATGTTAGGGAAGATTTAAACTAATTGAATCATAGAAGCATAGAATGGTGTTTGGGTTGGAAGGAGCCTTAAAGATCATTTAGTTCCAACTGCCTGCCATGGACAGGGACACCAACCTGGCCCTGAGCATACACAGGTCCATGAGGCCTGATGAGATGCACCCACAAGTCTTGGGGAAGCTGGCTGATATTGTGAGGTCGGTCTCAGTTATTCTTTAAATATCACACAGATTATGGGAGGTTCCAAAGGGCTGGAAGAAAGCACACGTCATTCTTGTCTTCAAGAGGGACAAAAAGGAAGGTCTGGTCAGTTACATCTTAATCCCTTAATCTGTTAAGTAACGCAGGTAATAATCCTAGCCTGTCCAAGGGTTGGGTCCAAACCCAACATGTCCAAGCCTACCAAGGACAAGGAGGTTACTGACAGCCATTGAGAGATGGGACTCAGCTCGGTGCAAGCAATAGCCGTTTATTTTCTTTACAGTCACAGTTATACACTCTTGGGACAGGCAGGGGAATTTTCTCCTACCCCTTCCCTCATCTCTACTTCTCCTTAGCAACCTAACACTGAGTAATTGCAGTTAACCACAGTCTTCATTAATCTCCTCTTGTGCGATGGCAGCGAAGCACAACGTTCCTTCTCCAGTCCCTTCTCCTTTGTCCTCGGGGTCTGTTTGCTTCTCCCATGGTTTCTGCCTCACCAGGGTCAGAACATCCACATTGCTCTCAAGGTCTAAGGTGCTTTCTTTTCTGCTCCCTAATCGTCCTCCCACAGCTTACTGGGAGCATTAAGCATGGATTTATAAAGGAGAAATCACGCCTGACCAACCTCACAACCTTCTTCAAAGGAATGGTTCAGAGAATGAGGGAAGTGGAAGATATTGATTATTTTGAATTTTCCAAGGCTTTTGATGTTGGGTTTCACAACATTCTACCGATTAAAATTATGAATAATAATCTGATAAATAAACATATACTTAAAAATAGGTGAAAATAGTTTATAAACTGTCTGAAATGCATGCTTACAGGAATCTAGCTAACAGCATGAAGCCAACCTGGAGACCAGTCACAAGTGGTGTATCCCAGGGGCTGATTCTTGGACCACTACTATTTAATTTCTTCCTTAATGACTCTCAAAAAATTTGCTGATGATAAAACCTAGGAGTTTGATAACTGATGATAAAAACCTGGGAGTTTGATGGCTGATACACCAGACAATTGCCCTGTCATTCAGAGGGGCCTCAACAGAGTGGAGAAATGGGCTAACAGGAACCTCATGAAATTCTCAAAAGGAGGTGAAAAGTCCTGCACCTGCACAGTACAGACTAGGTGTCAACAAGCAGGAAAAAAGCTTGTCAGTAATAGGCCTGAACCTGAGGCAGACCAGCGATGTGCCTTTGACACAAAGGTCAGCAGCCTCCTGGGCCACAGTAGAAGTGTTACTAGCAGGTCAAGGGAGGTGATTCCTCCTCTCTATGCAGCATGAGTGAGACATATCTGAGGTGCTGTGTCCAGTGCTGAGCTCCTCAGCACAAGCAAGATATGATCAAGCAAGTCCAGTGAAGGGACAGAAAGATGACAAAGGGACTGGAGTAACTTACATTCAAGGAAAGGCTGAGCTAGGACTGTTTAGCCTGCAAAAGTCTTGGGGGGCTTTTATCAGTATGTATAAATAGCTGCTGAGAAGGAATGAAGAAGAGTGAACCAGAATCTCTTCAGCAGTGCCCAATGACAGGACAAGAAACAATTGAAACAGGTTGAAAGAGAAGAAATTTTACTTAGATGTAAGGCTCAAATTTGTACTGTGTAGATGGTCAAATCCTGAAACAGGCTGCCTGAAGAAGTTGTGGACTCTCCATCTTTGGAGTTATTGAAAACGTGACTGAACAAAGACCTGAATTCATCCTGTTGGAGCAGGGAAGTTGGATTTCCAGAGGTGCCTCCCAGCCTCAAAGATTCTGTGATTTTATGAAAATTCATAGGAAAGTTTTGAAACTGCTGTCCTTTTGTATTTTATGCACTTCCATTATTTCTCATGAAATTTAGATTGCCCATAGTAGGCCTGCAGTGGCAATTCATTTAACCTGACAAGCAAATGCATTCCAAATTCAGGAACATTAAAAGCTACACTGCAGAGTAATAAGGGCTTATTCTGCCTGACCTCCCTCAAGATCTCTAACACAGAACCAGATCATAAATATGCACAGCATAGCAGATGTCAAGCCTTATGAATACATATAAATATTCATCAACTTATGGAATTCTTAGCTATCCACTCAAGTTTTTACGTTTGAATAACACCAAGCTGGGCAGAAGTGTTCATCTGTCCAACAGCAGGAAGGCTCTACAGAAGGATCTGGAGGCTGAATCTATGGGCCAAGGCCAATTGTATGAGGCTCAACATGGCAAAGTGCCAGGTCCTGCACTTGGGTCGCAACAATTCCATGCAGCAGTACAGCTAGGGAATGAGTGTCTGGAAAGCTGCCTTGTGGTAAAGGACTTGGGGATGTTGGTCAACAGCAGCTGAACATGAGCCATCAGTGTACACAGGTGGCCAAGAATGCCACTGGCATTCTGGCCTGTATCAAAAATTGTGTGGCTGGCAGGACTAGGGAAGCCATTGTCCCTCTGTACTGGGCACTGGTACAGTGGCTGGACCTTGAATCCTGTGTTCAGCTTTGAGTCCCTCTCTACAAGAAGGACATAGAGGTACTGGAGTGTGTCCAAACAAGGGCAAAAAAAGGTGGGGAAGGGTCTGGAGCACAAGTCTTATGAGGAGTGTCTGAAGGAACTGGGGTTGTTTAGCCTGGAGAAAAGGAGGCTCAGGGGAGGCCCCACAGGATACCCCAAACCTGAAAGTGTTCAAGGGCAGGCTGGATGGAATTCTGAGCAACTTGGTTTAGTGAAATGTGTCCCTGTCCATGGCAGGGGGTTGGAACAAAATGATGTTTAAGGTCCCTTCCAACCCAGGCCATTCTGTGATATCACTCTACAGCTTCCTGAAGGGAGGTTGTAGCCAGGCAGGTGGTGATCCCTTCTTCCAATTAACAAACAATAGGACCAAAGGAAATGGCCTCAAGTTTTTCCAGGGGATGTTTAGACTAGATATTAGGAAGAATTTCTTCACAGAAAGGGATATCAAGCATTGGAACAGGGTACCCAAGGAAGTAGTTGTGCCATCATCCCTGAAGTATTTAAAAGATGTGTAGATGTGGCACCTAGAGACATGGTTTAGTGGTGGACTTGGCAGTGTTAGGTTAATGGTTGGAATTGGGTATTTATTTCATGTTTGAAAGAGAAGTTTAAAACTTTTAAGATGCTAGGCTGAGTCAAGAGTCAGCATTCCTAAAATCTGTTCCTGCATCAATTACAATAGCAAATACAGAACTGAATACATGCAAAACAGTCATAGTCCATATGTATGAAGGAGATAACTTTCTGACTACTTTAGAGTCTGAGAGTTTGTCTAAATATTGTAGAAGAACTCAGATTTGTGCCCTGAACTTAAAGCTATCCGGCTGCATTGGGTTTGCATGGCAGGGTTTCGGTAGTGGGGGTGCAATAGGGGTGTTTTCTCTGAGAAAGTGCTGGAAGCTTCCTCTATGTCTGACCAACACAATGCCAGCTGGCATCCATGCATATGATAACTTATTTACTCCAGAGAAAAAAGGTTATTGTACACAAGCAATTATAGCAGAGAAGAGAAGAGTGAGGATGTCTGAGAGAAACAGCTCTGCAGACACCAAGGTCAGTGAGGAAGAAGGGGGAGGAGGTGTTCCACGTGCCAGAGCAGAGATTCCCCTGCAGTCTGAGTTGGAGACCATGGTGAGGCAGCTGTGCCTTTGCAGCCCATGGAGGCCCATGGTGGAGAAGAGATCAACCTGCAGCCCCTGGAGGACCCCATAAACAGGTGGATGACCAAAGGAGGTTGTGACCTCATGGGCAGCCTGCACTGGAACAGGCTCATAGCAGGTCCTGTGAATTCATGGGGAGAAGAGCCCACTCTGGAGCAGGTTTGCTGGCAGGACTTGTGATCCCATGGGGAGCCCATGCTGGAGCAGCTTGTTCCTGAAGGACCCCATGGAAAGGGATCCATGCTGGAGCAGTTTGTGAAGAACTGCAGCCTGTGGGAAGGAAGTTGCAAAAGTTCATAAAGAACTGTCTCCCATGCAAGGGACACCATGCTGGAGCAGAGAAGGAGTGTGAGGAAGAAGGAGCACCAGAGACAATGTGTAATGAAGGGACAATAACTCCCATTTTCCATCCCCCTGCACTGCTGATGAGGGAGGAGAATTGTGAGTACAATTAAGCTTGAGATATAAAGGAGGGGTGGGGGGAATTTGAGTTTAAGGCTTTATTTTACTTGTTATCCTACTCTGATTGAATTGGTAATAAATTCATTTAATTTTCCCAAATCAGGTCTGTTTTGGCCATGATGCCAATCGCTGAGTGATCTCTCTCTGTCCTTATCTCAATCCACAAAACTTTTGATGTATTTTTCCTGCCCTATCCAGCTGAGGAGAGAGAGGGATAGAGTGAACACTGCATCTGTACACCTGGAAGCCATGACACACCTCCCAAACTACCTCTTTTTCAGGTTCTAAGGTATATGTGGAAAATGTTCTAATCAGCCTGTCCAGACTCTGATGTCTTGAGAACTTAAAGGCCAATTATTTTCTTGCCTATTCAGGCAGATGGATGACTGCGTCTGCCTTTGTGTGCATTAATAAATTTACGTTATATAATGCGTGAAACATTAGGTAACTCTAATATATTTCATAGTCTCTGGCATGCACAAGCCTTCTGCAGAAACAAACAGGAGAAATGATTACACATTCATGAGTAAGAAACTCTCTTTCTCAGTTGTCTGTAAGTTTTAAGGGATGTTCTGTCACAGCAGTTCCATTTAATATAACTTGTGCTGTGAGTTCTCAGGCTTCCAAAGGACTGACCTCATAGCCAATGTGTACATTGTTAGCTATAGGGTTGTAGTCCAACCCTGTCCAGACATCAGAGTGAGTCTCAGAACACTGAGATATGCATTGCTATTGCATCAATATAAATAAATTTTATCCCTCAACTGATTTACGTACTCTTTTCCAAACATTTTATTTTAGACATTTCCACATAGTTCTGTGCGCAAAGTAATCAATATCTTTATGAGAAATATCCCAGAGAAATGGAAGGAGAACTTATGTGTGTAGTATTGAAAAATCTCTTCCACTTACAGGCAAGAGCTAATAGATAAGGCTCTACAGGAAATAATTTTTACTTAAACTTAGCCTGCAACCTGAAGCAATCCTCTAATAACAAACTTAGTGCTTTCTCAGAATGAGAAAGCTTCTATATCACAATTACTTTAGGAGATGTCCAGCACTATTTAATCTCATTCTTCCAAAGGGTTTGGAAATACGGCTATTCTTCAGAAAACAGATATTCTCAGAGAAAAAAAGAAAATCTATTTATCCATCCTGAAGCAATGAAACGTCTGAGCACAAAGAAATGTATCATTGCTGCTGTATGCCTGGCATGTTAAAAGGATTTTGGAGGGGAATATGTCAGAGCATATCATATTTTTAAGTGATATATGTCAGCTGCAGAATATATTTAAGGGTTCAGTGGCACCAACAGAACCAAATCTAATGCTGCAGGACAGAGAAGGGACACAGATTTTCACCTGTAGGCAACATTACGAAGATGACAATTTTAGATTAGACTTAAAAATGACCCATTTAGCAGAAGACTTTTACATAAGGATATTCTTGGTCTGCTTAAACCAAAGAATAACTTAAACACACATGAGATCTGTTTCATTTGGGATCTGAAACCTATTCCCAGCCCTGAAAAATTAATCAAGACATTTTCCTTTTCTTTGAAATACTTACTATGTACTGACACTCACTTGTGTGCTATCAGTACAGTAAGTAGAGTTAATGTTCATCTGGCATATATTTGTCTCACAGGCCTCAAGCTCACCTTGTAAATGGAGTTCTTATTACATGGTTAGCTACTTTCACAAAACCTAGTGGGTCTGATTCTTTCAAGAGGCACTTGACACAAGATAAAACAACTTCTTGATCATAATCAGACTGGAATATACAATTACAGACCATTTCTGCAAACTAATTAAATGTCTTCCTGATTTTAATATAGAAACCAAACTCTAAAAAATGATAAATATAAAATGATAAATAAAAAATTATAAATAAAAAATGATAAATGATAAAATTGATGATTTCCAAATTGCTAAAAATGCACACATATATTTGGTAGACAAATTTTAAACGTAGAACAAAAATGGAAAATAGAAAAAGTGCTACATACCTGAGAATGTACCTGGCATTTTCTAATCTTTTATACAGTGTATATGTGAGTATATGTATAAGACATTTTATTCTATGTTAATAGTGAAAATTTGTGAATAAACAGAATGTGAATTTCTGGAAGATCTTTAAGAAGTCCAGAGACTAATAACAGAAATGCCCCCAGAATGTAAATTAGGAAAACCTCTATTTGTTTCTACTGTTCATCTGCAGCTCAAGGCCAAAAAAATGTATTTTATTCAGATCATTAGAGTAACATGGTAAGTCTGGTACCCCATGAACCATGCATTTAATAATGAGTATTTGACCTTCAAGGATGAAAGAAAACCTTGCCATCTTTAGCAGAGATTTACCTATTGGAAATATAATGAAGCAAAGAAAAGAAACTACTTAGTTTCTTACGCAATTTCTTGAATACTCACTCTTTTAACTTAAAAACCAGCATTTGATGGACAAGCTAGAAATACCTATAATGACATACAGATTGAATTAAGATTTTATTTAAGATTAGAATTAAGTACCAGCATTTGAAAATATTTGTGGAGATGCTGATCAAGTGTTGTTTTAGCTTTGAACACAGATGTTATGAAACTTATAAAACATTCTTCTTGTGATTTTGTTCTAGAGGTTCTCGGATTAAAACACAATAGTTTTTCTGCCTTGGTTGAAATTGTCTTGATGTATTCTTTTATTCTTAGCAGCATGGGCAGCGTGGGAAAAGAAAATATGAAAGAGTATTTCTGAAGTCATGCTCTGATATTAAGTTTAAAAATTATCTGCTCTCTATTTGTCTACCTGTTAATATACTGATTCATTCCTATCCATCATTATTATCTACACAGCACAATTTCAAGAAACATGAAGGCTTTTTATGTAAATAAAATTATGTTTTTAAAAAATGGTGCACAATATGGTATTTATGCACTGGAACAAAAGCTTGTCCGCTATCAATGGTTAGTGATATCACATAAGCCTCAATATTTATTTATACCAAATTAACTTTTGAGGGAAAACGGTTTACTATGCATTACAAAAATCCTTAAGGCATTTTTAGCAACAGTTCTACTTACAGAATTCATCAAATAAAATTTCACTGCCGTGAAACATAACAGTTACCTCAAATGTAGTGAAACACTGAAGAAGCAAAGTTGTTGAGATATAGGAGCCATTTAAAATCACAGAATCAAAAAAAAAAAAGAAAAAAGCCCCAAAATCATTACTTGGAAGGGACTAATTCAAACCCCTCAAAAGAAGGACCATTTTAAAGGTAGATCCCATTTCCAAGTTAAAATTGCTTGGGGTTAAATTCAGTCCCACTTTGAATATCTGCAAGAACAGAGATTTCACAGGCTCTCTGGGCGACCTGTTTTAATGTTTAAATACCCTCACTGTAAGTACATTTTCCTAATATCTAATCAAAATTTCTTTTGCTGCACCTTGTCCCCCTTACATTTCATTTCTTTTCTTCTATCCTCCTCCTGTTGCTGAAAACAACAGTAAAATCCTCCCTCAGTTTTTCCTTCCAAAAACTGAGGAAGCAATTTTTTCATTCTCTTTCTGTATATCACATATTTCAAGCCTCTAATCATCTTTGCAGCCCTCTACTAAGCTTGCTTTGTTGGTTTTTTTCATGTGTGTTTTCTACTGGGAAATAAAAACTTGATGCAGGACTCTGAACTTACTCTCAGAACTGTCAAAGGCAGGTTAGGTGCTGTCTCCACTCTTATTAATACAGTCTATTATGCAATGGCCTTCCAAGGTGAAAGCTCTCCTTGATGACTCATATTCACCCTGTTGTCCACAAGAAGCCCAGGTCCTTTTCTGCAGAGACAGTTCCCAGCCATTCAGTCCCCAGCTGCATGGGATTATTCATACGTTTGCCTTTGTTGGACTTCATATAGCTTCTTTCAGCCCATTTGTGAAACCTGCCCAGGTACTTCTGTATCAGTCCTGTCCTCTTCTCACAGGCTTTGTTCTCAACAACAGCACTTTCTAAAGGTGCATCCTTACACACCGTTAATGAAGATGTTGAATAGTACTGGCCCTGGTCTTCATCTCTGAGGAGGACCACTGTTAATAGTATTCAGGTGGATTTTACACAGCTGACCACAGTCCAGACAGGCCAGCCCTCCTGCCAATTTTCCGTATTGTAGTAGACCTTTCCAATTTGGCTACAAGAATATATGTGAAACACATTATTAGTCAGGATAAATAGCTTCCACTGTTGTTCACAGAATCAGTTACTACAGAAAGCAGTCAGGTCCTTCAGGTACAATTCGTCCTTGGTAAATCTCTGCTGGCTCTGGTCATTCCAGCGGTGGCCCTAACCACAGAAACACCCATCAATCTTTGTTTTTTTCCAGCAGTCATGAGGAATGCACCTCACTCAAAAGAGAGAATCAACATGTTTTATTGAGGGAAAATAATATAGTTCAATAAATTTGATGAAACTTAAGACAGCTTAACAGCAGTTTACCAAGATTCCATAAGTTTGGTAGCAAGGTTCACCTTATTAATTACTGCATCAGAGAATGATACAAAGGAAAATTGAGTTAGGTTTGAGTCAGAAAGATTTGCACAGAGACCCGTCCACTAAGCCACAGGGTTGAGAATGGATCCGCTTCCCTTCTTAACTTGTACAGCACAGATGCAGCAAGGTCCAGTCTTAGTCTCAAACTCAGATGATGGTTTATGATGAATGGAATTATCTATACAAAGTTTATAATATTGGGTAGCTACATGGATTAGCAACGTTTCATTAATTCAGTGTGATGTCAGTCACTTACCAAGGATCTGTCACAAGCAAGGGATGTCTCTGCCTTGCTCTAGGAAGAATCTCATAGCCTCAAGTAAGGGATCTCCAACCTCAAGAGACATCCCTGCTTGAGGACAAATATACCTGGTGTGCAGGCCAGATGCAATTCAGGAACAGCTCAAATGAATAAATATTACGATCAGAAGAGCTTCATCCTGATGCTAATATTTATAGAATGAAGGAGTTGTCTGTTAGACAATAGTATAGACAGATAGAGGTCTTTATTTTAGCTTTTATATCTTATTCTGTATTTTAGTTACCTTGCATTTTTGGGCTTTGAAACCAACTTTCAAAATCTTTTTCTGAGGCATCTTCACTTTCTTGTATGTGAGCCAGGATCTCTCCAGCTCACAGATTTATTCCAGGGCATGAGTCCTTTTGCTCATTAGTCAATCCAATCCAAAGTATGGCTGTGGGTCAAGTGTATCCATCACAAGCCTCCAGTGACCCTATTTCAAAGTCCTTCTTAGGAGGTTAAGAAGCCTGTTAGCAAATGCAACATTTCTCTGCTCATCAGGTGTATCCTATCTCTCCCCAGAAATCCTAATTCCTCAGAGAAAGAGCTATAGTCAGATAAGCCAAAGAGTAGTCTGAAATATCATGCAAGCAACCAGGCACTGACTCACTGGATCCATCAGCTCATTTGTAAATCCTTCCCTTTGATGGAATTGAGGTGTTCCTTGAGCTGCCATGTTGCATGCTTTACAGCCTATAAACTCCCTTGACAGTATCACTGATGTCAGTGCAGATGAGCAATAAGACATAAGACTGAATTCAAATGGACCTCAGCAATTTCTCTTCAACATCCCAGACTGAGCTCCTGACAAGCAATAAACTTCACAATACAGGAAGTCTGTTTGGGAGACAAATGCTGATCCCTGCAGAGTGATGTCTCCTGCTACTATCATTTGCTCCTTCCACTTGGTGCTGGTACATGGATCAAGCTGAGCTGGTCCAAATGCCTTCTCTGAAACTTCTTCTTCCCTGTATAACATCATAGCCCCATACCTGTTTTAAAAGTATGTATCAAGATGTTAAGAGAGAAATATCTTTCTTTTTGCTGGAAATGACAACATTCTATGATGCTCATTTTAGGAGACTGAATCCTCCACTTGTTTAGTGCAGCCATAAGATGTCCATCCTTCTGTACTGTGTGACACACTCCTCTCACTGGGAGAAGCACTAGGCACAGCCCACAACCTGAGACCAGGGCAGCTGCTGCAGCCAGGCCAGGGACTGTCTGTTGTGACACAGGACTGCCATAGTCATGCCCTTTCTATCAGTCCCCTCGTGCCTCAGGTACCACCTTTACTCTGTTCCCTTTCTCACAAGCCATTAAGGGCTTAGTCCCTCTTTGGCAGGCCTGTTTGCTGAACTCAGTATATCTGACTAATTCAAGAATTACTTTAAAATTTTACATTGGATGGTTCATTTTTGGCCTTCATGTGTGCTTGTGGTGGGTTGACCTTGGCTGGCTGCCAGTTGCTCACCAAGCTGCACAATCAGTCCCCTCCCCACCAACAGGACAGAGGGAGAAAATATGACAAAAGGCTTGTGGATAGAAATAAGGACAGAGAGATTACTTCCACAGGCAAAACAATCTTAGCTTGGGGAAACTTAATTTATTGACATTTACTTGTAAGAAAGTAAGAAAGTGAGAAATTAAAAAAAAACCCTAAAATACTTTCCCACCAAATCTTCCTTCCTCTCAACTTCCCTCTTAACTCTTCTACCTCCTCCCCACCTGAGCAGTGCATGCAGATGGAGAATGGAGACTTTGTCCCTGCTGCTCCTTTCTTTTCACATTCTTCCCCAACCCCAGTGTGGGGTATTTCCCACTGAATGCAGATGTTCACAAGCCGCCAAAATGGGCTCTTCCCATGGCCTACAGATCTTCAGGAACTGCTCCAATGTGGGTCCTTTTCACAAGGTACTATGCTTCAGGAACAGCCTGCTCCAGCATGGGTCCCCCATGGGACAGGTTTCCTGACAAAAATCTGCTGGTTATGGACTACTTTCCATGGGCAACAGTTCCTTCTCCAGGGTGGCCTTCTCCAGGGTGGGCTCTCCACAGGGTCACAGGGAACACATGCCTGTTGTTGTACGGGGTCCTTCACGGTCTTCAGGGTGTGTATCTGTTCCTCCTCAGTTCTCTATGCGCTGCAGGGCAATCTCTGCTCTGGCATCTGGAGCACCTCCCCCCGCCCTGCGCTTCTTCACTGACATTTGTGTCTGCAGGGCTGTGTCGTACATTCTTACTCCTCTCTCACAGATGTTGCAGTATTTTTTTGCCCTTTCTTAAATATGTTATGACAAAGGCACTACCAATACCATTGATTTCTTCAGCTTTGGACAGCAATGGGTCTGTCTTGGAGTCAATTGAAACAAGTTTTGACCAACATGGGAGCAGCTTCTATCATCTTCTTACAAAAAACACCTCTGTAGCCCCTCTACTGCCAAACCTCTGCCAGGTAAACCCGATTAGTGTCAAATACTCTGGTATCTTTCAGATGCTACATATGGACTAGTGCTATCTTGTTCACCTCAGTATAAGGAGTTCAAACCAGAAAAATAGATGCTAACTAAAATAAGAATCTTAACCTGAAATGAAATAAGCCCACTGTACAGGACACTGAACATGTCAGTAATTGGTGAATTTTATTAGCTGTGGATTCTATGCACACTGCCTTAGTGTACCAAGGAGAAAAAACAGCACTATGAGATGTTCTCTGAAGTTACAAAAGCTGCAAACACAGAAAGAAAATTCTGCAAACAACACTAAAACTTCCAGATGTAGGGCAGATGAGAAGCAAGATGCATAAACTAACAAAAACTTGAAAGGCTCAATATTAATATCTTTAAAGTAGCTTGACATTCAATACCAGAAGTTTATGACTTCACACACACCTACAGAAAAGTGTGTCAAAATGAATTTTTTTATTTCTTGTTTTCCATGTGGACAGGAAAAACCCACTCTGCCTAAGACACTGTTATCAAGCATAATAATAGAGTTGCTTTCCAAAACAACTGGAGAAGATGAAAGGCTTGGAAGAATAACTTTTGCTATATATTGGTAAAAGTTACAGAAGGGTAGGGACGGCAAGTTCACAGTTACGACATTTGTCTTCCCAAATAATTGTTATGTATCATGGAGCCCTGTTTTTGTGGAGATGGCTTAATATGTGCTTAGTGATAGGAAGTTGTGAAGGAATTCTATTTTGCTTTTCTGCACTTTTTTAAATGAAGGCTTCTTTATTAAAAAAGTATTTCAATGCAACACTCTTATAGTATAATTTCTTTTCTTATTGCATCGCATACTTCATGTGAAAGAAGAATGTGTTAAATGGGTTCTGAAATGTGAAATTTTTTCCAGTTGCCATTTAATTACTTCTCATATCTGTATATTTACAAACTTAATTCACTCTGAAACTGACACTCAATGACAGGATTTCTAGATAAATCAATATATCTAATCTGTAATGATGAATTCCACGCCAGTATCAAAAGCATTTGGAAAAAGGGATTCAAATAGATATTTCACTGAAGTAAGAAAGAACCAGAAGAGAGTTTTAGATTATCTTTTCATCAAAGACTGTTAACTATAGGTTCTATCGTATTCAGGTTTAAGCTTGAACTTTGGGAACTTCTGAGTTTTAGGAAGTCACAGTTATCTTTATGGAAGAAGTCACTCTCTAAGATAAGGGAAAAAGGAAGCTGAGAATCCAGATAGGTCCCAGCTGACTGGAAGCTGGCAAATGATGTCCCAATTTTCAAGAAGGACAAGAAGGAGGACCACGAAAACTACAAGCCTGTTAGTCTCATTTCAGTGCCTGGTAAATTTATGGAGACGATAATTCTGTGAGGTATTGAAAAACACCTGAAAGACAATGCAGTCAATGGTCACAGCCAGCATGGCATCATGAGAAAGAAGTCCTGCTTATCAAACCTGGTTTCCTTTTATGGCAAGGTAACCACTAAGTTGATCAAGGGAAGCCAGTTGATACAGTATTTTTGGATTTCAGTAAAGCTTTTGGTACTGTTTCTCACAGTCTCCTTCTGGACAAAATGTCCAGCACACAGCTGGATAAACATGTGATGGTGAGCAACTGGCTCATGGGTCGGGCACAAAGGGTTATAGCGAATGGGAAAACATCAGACTGTCCTGCCACTAGTGGGGTTCTGCAGGGCTGCATCCTCAGACCAGTTCTCTTCAACATCTTCATTAACGACCTGGATGCAGGACTCAAAAGAATACTGAGTTTGTTGATGACATCAAAAAATGGAGGAGCTGTTGATTCACTTAAGGGCAGGGAGGCCCTTCAGAGAGACCTTGACAAATCAGAGTCCTGGGCAATCACCAGCCATATGAAGTTTAGCAAGAGAAAGTGCCGGATTCTGCATCTGGGATGAAGCAACCCTGGATGTACGGACAGACTTGGGAATGAGAGGTTGGAGAGCACTGCCATGGAAAGGGACCAAAGCATCCTGGTCTATGGCAAGTTGAACGTGAGTCAGCAGTGCCCTGGTAGCCAGGAGGACCAACCATGTCCTGGGGGCATCAGGCACAGCGTTGCCTGCACAGCGTTGGCAGCTAGGAAAGGGAGGGGATTGTCCCACTCTGCTCTGCACTGGGGTGGCCTCACCTTGAGTGCTGGGGGGAGTTTTGGGTGCCATAATGTAAGAAAGGTATTAAGCTATTAGACAGCATCCAAAGGAGGGCAACAAAGATGGTGAAGGGCCTTGAGGAAAAGCCATATGAGGAGCAGCTGAGGTCACTTGGTCTGTTCAGCCTGGAGAAGAGAAGACTGAGGAGAAACTTCATTGCAGTTACAACTTCGTCATGAGGGGAAGAGGAAGGGCAGGCATTGATCTCTTCTCTGGTGGCCCGTGACAGGACCTGAGGGAATGGCCTGATGTTGTGTCAGGAGGTCTAGGCTGGATATTAGAAAAAAGTTCTTCACCTATGCAAAACAGTATGAAAATGTGATTGTATTTTGTGTAGAATGGAACATTTTTTGATCTGGAGTTGGTTGTAAAAGAGAAATAAAAAAATCAATACCTTCTGAAAATACATTATTTCTCAAATAATTAGTTTTTGTCAAAGACAGGAAAATTCCAAATTAAACACTGATGTTCCTGGATAAAACATGCAGCTTTTTTTCCCAAGTTAAATACTGGGCAAGGCAAGCAATGTTGAGAGTTTAACACCTTAAAGAAATTTACTGATCTGGTTTTGGCTCTTCTCTGAGAAAAGCCTTTCAGATTTTAAAAAGTTTGATTATGACTTCACAATGGGACATGATGCAAAATTTCTCAACTTGTGACTTCTCTCAGGGATGCTAATGGGTCAAGTGTTGGCTTTGCCTTTTATTTTGGAGAGAAAATTTTCTGGAAAAGATAGATATATAACTTTATATCTTAAGTAAAACATACCATCTAACTTATACCATCAACAATAAAATTATAAAATGAGAAGCAGGTCTAATGATGGGACATAGGTTCTTGTTTTAATCACTTGATTCACAGAAAAATATACAAATTTTGATTATGCTATGACTCAGTTGTAGACATTATATTTCAAATAAGATAGTTCCTTAAAAAGACAGTGTTTCAAAACAAAAAACATGAACTCTACAAATGAAAAAATCTTTAGTTTTGTGAAAAACCTGACAAATGTAATTTTAAATGACATAAAATGTCACAGAACGAAACCAGAACAAAATTGGGGTACAAATTGTTCCGAGCTCTCAGAAATGATAACTTCTATGTATGATGTTTTTTCTCTTTGATCTGAAAGGAAAAACAGGAAATCATGAAAGGCAGGTCAGCTCTGTAAAGACAGAAAGGGAAATCAGTTTGATCAAATGGACACTTCTGTTGAACAGGAAGTTTCTTTCTGAGAAATTTACTCAAAAATGTCCAGGAGAAATGGATATGTAGCTGGAGGTATTTAAAATTAATGAGCACTGCAAAAATGTAGTTGACATGGGGAAAGAAAATCTGAAAGTCTGTAGGGGGATGGCAGTAAAGGCCCTTGCAAAAAGAGTAAATAATCCAAAAATCTTCTTTTGAAGATGATGATCAGCAAATTCAAAAATTCACATAATTTCAAATACTAAAATATCAGGTTAAATTATGATACAGTGTTATAATGAATTATTTTATACCATAGCTAAAAAATATGAATTTTTTTTTTCAACAATGCCTGCAATGATAGTTAAAATTGAGAAAGAGTCAGGAAAAGAAGACTTAAAAGAATTGAAGATTGCTGAAAGAAGCTCAAGTTAAAAAGGAGTTTAATGTAATGATCATAATTTGAAATATTTTGCTTAAATTGGTTGCTTATTCTAAAGAGAAATCTTATACCTATCTTTGATATTGAAATTTAGTAGGATTTGTAATAAAAATAACTAATTAACAAAGTTACTTTGATCAGTTCAAATCCGTAATCAAGTATGAACTGCAAATTAAATCACAAATAATTTTTAAAATAAGAAAAAAACCATATATGTTACATCTGTTTACTATGTAAATATCAGTATGTAATGGAATTCAAAATAAGTCAATCCTATTCTGACTTGTTCCTTAAAAATAAAATACAGTTCAAAATTAGACAGATGATACTGAATAATAGCCTAGCAAAAAAATCCTTTTTTCTCAGCTGACTCCTGTTATGATCAGATTATTGAGATATGCCTCTGCCCAAATCAAGGTGCAAATGAGGCCATATCTTAAAGTCAATAACACAGATTTTATTTAACAGTAAATGTGAGGTAGGGGAGGGAGACAGAGAGAGAAAGAAGAGATTAAGCAGAAGATAGTTCCCACACGTGGATCCAGAGGCATCCCATTGGTCCCCCTTCAGCCCGGGCTTCCCAGTGGTGGGGGTCCCGAGCTGATCTTCTGGGGTACCACCTTTCTACAGTACACGTTCCAGATATCCGTGGGGTGGTCGCAGATGCAGTTCCCACAATTTTGGGTGATCTTTGATTGGTGATATGTGTATTNCAATAACACAGATTTTATTTAACAGTAAATGTGAGGTAGGGGAGGGAGACAGAGAGAGAAAGAAGAGATTAAGCAGAAGATAGTTCCCACACGTGGATCCAGAGGCATCCCATTGGTCCCCCTTCAGCCCGGGCTTCCCAGTGGTGGGGGTCCCGAGCTGATCTTCTGGGGTACCACCTTTCTACAGTACACGTTCCAGATATCCGTGGGGTGGTCGCAGATGCAGTTCCCACAATTTTGGGTGATCTTTGATTGGTGATATGTGTATTAGCAGTTGCTTCCTTTCCCACAGTTTGCCACAGTGGGAATTTTTGTCCCGATACGCTAACCAGGATGTACTAACCAGATCTTACCTCCACCAGGTCTGAAATAAGCTCCTTCCTGGCATAAATTTCTCCTGCCTCTCTTCATTTTGAGTTGCTGTTGTGGTGTCTTATCTTATGACAAGTTCCTTCTGTGGCCTTGCTTTGAGACAGGCAGCTGTATTCTTTCAGTCCGTATAGCTCCACACAGAACCTTTATGCCAATTTACTCCAAAATCTACACTATAAGCA
>VXAZ01000966.1:13066-61521 GCA_013399875.1 Gymnorhina tibicen | reverse complement strand
TAAGCAGTCAAAAAAAAAAAAAAAAAAGGAGATGAAAGGAAATAGGACTCTTAGAGGAGATAATACGCCTGTGACTGAAGAGCTTTTGAAAAATATGGTTTTTAAACTTGCATATTAATTAATAAAGCAAGAACTTACATGCAGTATACAGAGATTTTGGTCATATAATGAAGTTTAATTTAGAAGAAAGATCTCAGAAATTAGTATCATATTTTAATGTCCTGATAAGGAATTTTAAATAAAAGGAACTGTTACGAAAAATAGTAAGTTATTGCTTTTGTTTTGCAAGTATGTGGTGATGAGGAACAAGGAAAACTTAGGCACAGCCTTATTTAATATGCTCATTTATGTTCTGGAAGATTTACAGGACACTGCATGAATATGATTCATAGGTGATGGTCTAATAAAAGGCAGAACACTTACAAGAAAGATAAATTAACAGTTCCAGAGATTAGACATATGACCACAGATTTCTTATGTAAGTAGAATCAAGTGCAAAGTATCAAACTAATGAAATTCAGACATCACAAAATTAAAGAAATTATAAATTATTTTTAAAATTATTTAAGAATGTAGAAGGGATATTCTAGCAGTAATTTTAAGGATTTAAGAAAAAAAGACATTAATAAAAATATATTGATAATGAGATCTATATTCCCTGGTGACATGATAGAAGTTCTATCACTTCAAACATTTCAGAATAGCCTAGGAAGAATAGTAATGAATGTACAATAAAGTAAAATTAATAATTGTGGGGTAAAATTACTTAAAATTACTTTTTTCAAGCTCAGATTAAAATGACTGTGTATTACAGATATGAAAACCAATTAATTGAATAATTTGTAGGTACTTCCTTTTCACGCTCATCTACATCTGTTATACCACAGTCAGTATAATGCTTACTTTGGTAGACATATATTTTATTCGTATATATAATGTAGAAATAAAAGGCACTTATCCAGTCAGTAATTCAATGAAATCTTATTTTCTTTCTTCTGTCAATTAACTATATGACATTTACTACTTTTAAACAAGATGGCTCAAAATTTTCAACCTGTCATTTATCTACAGATATGCAAGATGTCAAAATCTCAATATAGCAGCATTAAAATGTGAACTTTTTCTCTTATCAGAAAGCCACTATTGCATAACGTCTTGAAAGCTCAGAGTTTTGTTAAGCATACGGAATCACAGCTTGTCAGAATCACCAACTACTACCTGGGACATGAAGAAAAAAAAAGGAAAGAAAATATAAAATACATATATTCTACTTCTACTCAGAAGTTCTTTTCTGATGATACCTTGATAGTTTTAACTTTGGATTATAATACTTGCTTAGCACTGTCAATTGCAAATAAATGTTCTTATTAAATACAGTGAGTTTTCGTGGCTATGAAAAGTTTCTGTTGGGCTGAATAATTAATATGTTGTTTATTATAGGATAATAAATACATCAGGAAAGTTTTTCTCCATATCAGAAAATCAACCAACTTGCCAAACTTAAACCACAATAGACTCAAAGTTAAAAAAGTTTTAGAAACAATTTCTGGAAAGGACTGAAACATATCACAATATTAGCACAAGAAGGTGAAGGGAAAACCAAAGATGAAAACACTAGGACTACCCCCAGTCACTGTAATGCAACATGAAAACAGCATCAAAAATCTCATGAAAAGGCTGCCAAATATAAGTCTTTGTTGTCACTGAACAATAGGCAAAAAGAGCACATTTCCTGATGTGCAGTCTCTGAGTGTGAAGTAATATTTATTTATTCTTGTAAAGTGGCAACATAACAGTATTTTAAAAAGTAAATTATTATTTAAAATGTTTTACATGTAGCAAGTATTATATGATTTATAACTTTAGTGAGCTAAGTGATTAATCAGATTGTCAGGTGACCACTTTGTGTTGCATAAACTCAGTACATTGTTTGGCTGTAATACTGCTAGCCCTTTGTTCCCGATGTAGAAAATATGGAATAACACTGAAGAACCGATTTTTTAGCAGGTATAGCACGTGGTTTTGTTCTGAAAAATATTCAGAAAAGTACATACATGCATTTGATATCAAAATAATTAAATATTGAGAACTAATGAGAGTTCAGTAAAACAAAAAGTTATTCTTTTATTTTTTCATTTCATAATGAAACAAAAACTCTCACAAAAACCCTTTACTTGAGTGAGATGTTTTATTATTGAAAGTCAGCCAATATAAACAGGTTGCTCAGCATGTTATATCTGTCTTTTTTTTAACAGTGACATCCAAAGGAATGTGAAGAAGAAAATAAAGAAAATACATGGTTTAAAATTCTGATGTTGATTTATAGACACTACCCCTGCTGCCTGCATGTAGGAGAGCCGAGGACTGGCTCAAGACAGTCAGGTGGGAAATGGGTGGGGGAAGAGGTGGGATGAAGCACCTTCTCACACTCTGTTGGGTAGTGAAATGTGACGCAGGTCCACACTACTTGGGGCGATCAACTGTGTAGGACCACCATTAACCCCAAAGTGGTGCCAGGAACATTCTGGCACTGTGTAAAGTACAGGCATGAGACTTTGGCACCACAATTAGCATAGGCCAGCCTGGGGGACCTGGAATTGATAAAAGGTCAGCAAGATGTGTGCAGCGTAGTGCGTTCCACTACCCTGGATTTGAAAGCTGCTGAAACTACACTATTTCCTAGGCTAGTGGTTATCTACTCTCTCTTTTTCTTTATCTTTCACTTCTTCTGCATTCTACTTCTTGAAATATATTGTAATCCTGACTAAAAAGTCTAGTCAAAGCCATGCCAAGTGTATTATTAAATCTGGATATTCTAAAATTTGTGAGCAAAATTTGTTGGTTATTGAACCTGCTGAGAACTTTGTTGTTTCTCCCATGCACATCTCAGAGTATATCCAGCTACCTTTCCCTAAATCTGTCAAGTGGGATGGTCCATTACAGTGAATAATCATTAAGTGCAATAAATTTTAGCAAATAGAGTGTTCAGACAGCAAAGGATATTCAAAAGAGCTATATAGTTAGTAATAAAGAGGAATTATGGTGTTCCAGGGTTCCTGAACCAATGAAACTTATTCGTGCTACCTCTCTCAGATATCCTTCCCACTCTACCCAGGACCCAATTTCAGCCCCACCCCCAGGACCCATTAGTCCTGTCTCAGAGATGCCACGGCAGGGCCAGCCTCCATCTCCCTGCACCCCTGCCGTGCCTGGCCATGAGACCTGGTGATCACCTTCTCAGGATCTTAGCTGTGATATCCACTCAGCAGAAAGTTATGTTCTCTGCACTCACCAGAACAGATGGCAACCCAGACGAAGCTCACACCAAAATATGCAGCCGTCCTGGTCTCTGTGGGCCATAGCCTTTAGCTAGTAATGCATGGCAGGAGTAAGAACAGTTATGTGAATTGTGACTAAGTGGGCGATCTGATCAGCCTGGTGACAGAGCTACAGGAGAAGTAGCAATTTTAAGGAGCAGCAGGGAGTCTAAGAAAAAGACAGACTAGTAAAACCATGTTCTGCCTCCCCTGAGGCAGAAACAGGAACAGCCACCAGGAAAAAAGGCCAAGATAAAGAGGATCCTATATCATCTCCCCAAGAAGCAGAAGGCTATAGCTTAAAGAATAGGAATGAATTGAAGCAAGTCCTCTCTCAGGGCAACAGGCAAACCCTAAGTCAAACTCTAAGTCAAAACATTAATAAAAAAGGTGTTTAAATGTATCCATGAAAAAAAGTAACCCCACTCATATAAAGCATCCATAGAAGGACCTTCTGTCAGAAGAGAGTCTTTCAAAGAGTTCTTTTGTCTTGACAACTGGCTGAATTCAGGTGAATGAGACAAGATGTATATTGCAAATAATCTTGCAAGTGAAATCTGAAAGTTCATTTATCTGTCACTTCTGATCATTTTATAAGTTTATTGTGAATATTCAGTGTTTCAGTTGCAATTTATAACAATGGATAGAATCAAAGGAAAAAGCACTTTACTTCCCAGATATTTGAATGAGACTAAAACACAGAATAAAAAAAAACCCATAAGGTTTTTCTTAGAGCATGCGTTCCAAGCTAGTAATATTGTCACTTAGAAAAACACATCTTTTAACTAGACTGATGAACAGTTTAAGAGAGATCGATATTTATAGACAGGGATTGATGTCAATATGGAAGAGCATAGAAATCATTTAGCAGTTATTCATAGCATCCAGCCATATAGAAATTTTATTTTTAGACTATAGGGACAAATGCAAATAATGCATATATTTTCTATAACGATCTAATCAAAGATTATTAGATAGTTGTTAAAGGGCTCTCAGTTAATCATTTGGTTTATATGACTTACATCTAGTATCAGTGATTTCTAATATAGTGATTTTTTCTAATACTCCACAGCAAAAGAGAAAAACAGGAGTGGTATACTTGTACATCACCAATTATCAGAGAGCTTATTTGGATTAACACTGTGCTTTGTTAAAAGTCATATTTGAAGACTCACTTCAGCTCTGACACTGGAGTAGTGCTGCTCTTTCTTATATTGTGCTGCCCAAAACTGCACACAAGACTCAAGATGAGGCCGCCCCAGTGCAGAGCAGAGTGGGACAATCCCCTCCCTTGCCAGCTGCCGATGCTGTGCCTGATGCCCCTCAGGGCATGATTTGCCCTCCTGGCTGCCAGAGCACTGCTGTTCAACTTGCCATTGACCAGGACTCCCAGGTCACTTTCCACAGCGCCTTCCAGCATCTCATTCCCCAGTTTATAAACACAACCAGGATTACCCTATTCCAGGTGCAGAATTCAGCACTTTCCCTTGTTAAACTTCATGTGGTTGGTGACTGCCCAGGCCACTAATTTTCTGAGGTCTCTCTGCAGGGCCTCTCTGCCCTTGAAGGAGTCAACAGCTCCTCCCAATTCAGTGCTGTCAACAAACTTACTTAGTACTCTTTCAAGTCCTGCATCTGGGTCGTTAATGAAGATGTTGAAGAGAACTGGTCTGAAGATGGACCCCTGTGGAACCCCTCTAGTGACCACCAGCCAGTGAGATGTTATCCCATTCACTATAACTCTTTGCCAAACCTGTGATCCAGTTGCTCACCTATCACACAACATGTGACATTTTGTCCAGAAGGAAACTGTGAGAGACAGTAACAATAGCTTTGCTGAATTCCAAGATTACATCAACTGGCTTTCCTAGATCAGCTAGGTGGGTTAACCTATCATAGATGGGAATCAGTTTTCACAAGCACAGTGGAAAGAAAAATAATTAAGAAATTCTTAATCTTCATCTGAGATAAAAGTTTCTTCTCTAAATTGATAATCCTTAAGATTCCCTGGCTTTCAAAAAATATTTGTTCAAACTATTCCTTGAGTCTACAGTACAACTCAAGAGGGAGGAAGCCTCTGATGAACCTTCTCACATCTCCCAGAAGAGAAGCACTAGGGCTGGTTTTGAGCACAGGCAGCAAAACAGCTCAGACTATGAGTCAAAGATGATGCAGAGCCTCCTGCATGCAGAGTCACACTATTGTCAAAAATCCTACATGTTCATAAGAAAAATCTTATTAGTCTTATTAGTCTGACCAACCTCTGGGTGAAGAACTTTTTTCTAATATCTAAACTAAATCTGCCCTGGCACATCTTCATGCCATTCCCATAGGTTCTGTCGCCTATCACCAGAGAGAAGGGATCAATACCTGGTCCCTCATTTCCCCTTGGAAGGAAGTTGTAGACTGCATTGAGGTCGCCTGTCAGTCTCCTGGAGATACCAAGTGATCTCAGCCACTCCTCATATGGCTTCCCCTGACGGACCTTCACCGTCTTTGTTGCCTCCCTTTGTACACTTTTTAATAGTTTAATATCTTTCTTATATTGTGGTGCCCAAAACTGCACAAAATATTCAAGGTGAGGCTGCACCAGTGCTATCACTTTTAACCTCTCTTGTTTCTGGGGACTGAGCACTTGCTAACAGCAAATTGGTGAACCAGAAAGAGTTTTGCAAACTCCCAACATATAATCAGGTTCTTATAGAAGGGTGTCTGCATGAGTATTCAACTACCATGAAATAATCATGAGAATAATGCAATTTTGGTAGTATGTAAAAGAAATATCTTATGAGTAACTACCCTGGAATTACAGTTAATTCCTGAATGAATAAAAATGTTTTAATATAGAACCATCGCTAACAATTCTGAGATGTTCATTAATAAAATAAAGGCCTTTCAGGAAAAAAGTCTTTTGGTGCTAATAATACTAAAAATAGAAAGAAAGTAGACTATTGTAAGTAATCAATATACAAAGTAATTTTGGAAAACTATGATACAGAGATATTGCTATTATTTCCCCAAGTTGCTGGGGGAGAGCATTATAACAAAAAAAAAAAAAATTAGCCATTTTGTAATTACCTAAATATATGGTAAACCCGTCTTCTTTTGTCATAATTTAACCTCAGATGGCATCTAAGTACAACACAGCCACTTGCTCACCCCCAGTCAGGTAGGCTCAGGGAGAGAATCTGAAGGGTAAAAGTGAGAAAACTCATGGACTGAGATAAAGACAGTTTCACAGGTAAAGCAAAAGCCACACACAAGCAAGTTCAAAACAAAGAATTCATTCACCACTTCCCATGGGCAGGCAGGTGTTCAGCCATCCCCAGAAAAGCAGGGCTCCATCACATGTAGTGGTGACTTGGGGAGACAAACACCGTCAACTGAACGTCCCCAACCTCTTCCTCTTTCTTCCCCCAGATTTATGTATTGAGCATGACCCCATATGGCATGGTAGATGCCTTGGATCACTTGGGATCAGCTGTCCCAGCTGTGTCCCCTCCCAACTCCTTGTGCACACCCAGCCTTCTCACTGGTAGCTCAAAAGAAGAAAGCGCCTGGATTCTGTGAAAACACTGCTCAGCAATAGCACAAACATTCCTCTGTTAGCAACACTGTTTTCAGCACAAATTCAAAACACAGCCTCATACTCGCTATGATGAAGAAAATTAACTCTTCCCCAGTCAAAGCTATTACAACTTTGTTTCTATAAAGTAATGAAAAATTCTTTTTTTTCCTAAGATATTTAACAGTAAATTTTTTTTCGTGTGTTATTATTTGCAAGTTTCTATTCATGTATTATAGCAATGTGACTGCTACATTTAAATAGCTAATATGAGCTAATGACTCCTCTGTGATTTTCTTTGTCCTGATTCTCATTATCTCAGTGTTTTCAAAGATGTATTATAAACAAGCAAATTGCAAGTGCTTATTTTTGGTAGCATTGACTTCTATTTAATAAATGCCTGTTGCTGTCATTGCATAAAAATATGTTCAATTGTCATAGTGTAAAAATATGTGGAATCATAATAAGTGAAGATAAAACATTTCCTTTTGTACAGCTTTGATAATCTTTCCCCTACTATGGAAAATTTTTCTCTCTAGCCTGAAAATAAAGGGCACACTCCAGTCCATAAGCATATATATGTAGGGAAGTATTTTTCACTCGCTCTTCTGCTTTTGCCTTTGACAAAAATGGAAAGATGGAACATGGTCTAGAGTAAGACACACAGAAATTCTTTTTATAAGATATTTGTTCTTAAGAGGAGATAAATAGACTACAATAAGACATGAATTTTTGTGTTCCAAAAAAATCGTTTGTGTCTTAAAAGGTCAGATTCTTTTTAATATGTGGCATTTTAAAGAAATATATAAAGAAATACATCCAGTAAAAAATCCTCTTTCTTTTTTACTGTATTTAAATGAACTAGATCTTTCATTAGAATGTCATTTTTTAAAAAATCTAGTGCACAAAAAAGGAATCAAAATTACTCTGCTGAAACAGTAGGTCAATTAGATCACATCCAAGACTAGCCAGCACTGTATACCACAAGTTCATGCCAGGATCCATGGAGCCTCATACGTATACACCTTTATGCATTTCTGTCTTTTCTCTGTCAACGTCCGAGGAATTTTCTTCATAAACCACTGGAAGTTTCCTTCAATTGCTCCAGATTATATTGCAGACTAGGTGCCTCTTTATGGATGTGTGGTATTTTAATTGCTGGTGTTTCAATTCAGCTACTAATCTTATTTGTCAAAGTGTCTGTTTACACCAGAAATTAAGAATTAATTATGATCTATATATGTTAATATATCTACATCCTCAAAACTAAGAAACACAATACTCATTAATGTGTTTTTAGCTTGAAACACTTCTCAAATGAACTGAACATCAGTTCTCTTTTATGAGTGATTTAACATATTGCCTTGAAACTTTTTTATTGAGATGATTAGTATCTCAAGCATTTCTCAAATGAACAATGTTATTTAAGCTTTTCAGCAGCAAGCTGAAAGCCTTCAGCTCATATTTCATCACAAAAATAACACAAATTAAGCAAAAATGCAGTTACTGAACATGGCACAAAAGTTTTATCTCTGAAACTTTGGTGTCACACAATAACCTCATTTGATTTTAAAAATAAAATTATTGCCTTCGCAAAGTGCTGGAGCAGGACATTCACAGAGACAGGCATTGCCTAACAACATAGAATCTGCATGATGTTGAAACCTACAATAATTTTTACTTATTCATGCAGTTTTTATACAAATGTAAAAGATTTGGAACACAGTCCGTACACTTTCGCTCTGACAGTGACTTTGTTATCTGTGCACCTTAAAAAATTACAGTTTCAGTCCAATCACAGTCAAATGTCATGAGCACAGCTTTCAATGGATTTATATTTTATTCCTTGTTAAATTGACTTGAAAATGTTTTATTCCCAAGGCCTGTCTATTCAATGATAAGTTACATATCATCTAAGATCCCAAATGAAGGTTTACGTTGTCATAAATAACAATGATCTATCAAATTGAATATCTTCATCATTACTGATACATTACACAGCAAGTTCTAAACAATGAAGCATTCTGACTGAGGAAATCTGCTATCTAATTAATAATTGCATGGAAAGCAAACATTTCAATGGCACAATAAAATTGTAATAGCAAACTGAACCTCCAGTTTCTTTAGGATCAGTCCGGTTCAGGATCAGGTTGTTCAAAGTCAGAAATTAAGTAAGGTACAACTATCAGCCATAATAATTTGGGTGGTTTTTCATGAAAGTGAGAGCCCACAGATTCATTAACTGCCGCGGCGCTGTCTGTCCAGCCTGCGAGGTGACCAAGCACCGAGCACCCGCCCGCACGGGAGGGGTGACGGAGCCGCTCGTGGGGGCACGAGGGAGGGTCGGCGGAGCTCCAGATCAGGTCCACCTAACCCACCGATAGTGAGGTCGCGGCGAGGAGGTAGGCATTAGGTAGAGGGACTTCTTTGTGGAAAAGCAGGAGCAGGTTTATTCAACTTGCAGGTTACAAGAAGAAGCCCCGAGGGACCGTTACCAGAGCGTTTTACCTCTTACAGAGTGAGAGGGGAAAATATGAAAGAACCAATAATACAGGGACATGGGGTTTGAATCCTGGCGGGCAAAGGGTACAGACCAATAGAGGATAACGTGGGAGGGGACAAAAAGCGTGGGCCAGCGGGGGATCGGGGAACCCAGAACCCTCTGTGGGAAGAACCAAACACAGGGGGGAGAATGGGGGAGAATGGGGGAGATGGCAGTGGACAATATGATATTGCTGGCTGTGGAACCTGCCATAACGCACCGCAACAACATGTGTACAAACATTCACATATTAATAAATACATATACACAAGTAGAGTGTAGCAGATAATTAAAGATGAGTTTAAAAGCACACAGTCAAATATATATAATATTATTTCCATAACAATTTTTCTGTATTGCCCTAGAATGATCAAGAAGCCAATTTACTTTTATTCTACTTAGCTTTAAGCTGTTATTTTTTTCTTCCAAACTATTTGAAAGACAAATAGTATTATATTTTCCAGCATAGCCAACACAGTTTCTTTAAATGCAGTTTCAAATGACTTTTTGATTTTTAAAGTTTTCCAGATACCTGTAGAAAAACATTTTATCTAAACAAAATAGAATATTAAATAAAATCTGAAGCCAGTAGATGAATATTTCTTCATTAAATTTGAATTTTTGCTGTAAATACCATGCTTTTCATTCACTTTCTATTGCCATATTACTTCCCAGGATAAGGGTTTTTTAACATTAACATTCTCTACATGAGGAAACGTTTTCATGAAGAAAAATATAATGCCGCAACATTATTTTAATACACATAATTTTGGGAAGATGAATATACCATGAAGACTCTAAGTGTTTCCTGTAATTTTCCTGTAATGTTTGTGAAACAGCTCATTGAGATGCAATTCATGCCACTTTTGTGTGACAGATTATTTGTAATGAGAACTGGGAGTCTTGAATCACTAAATGGCTAGTCAATTTTTAAACTTCAAAGCAAAGCTGAATTAAATGAATTTATTTTTTATAATCTACCAAGTGCTTCCATAGCTTCATCTTCTACCACTGAGATTATGAATCCCATATGCCTCCCCACCATGAATCTCTATCTAGACTAGGATCTCACAGGTGTCCTGCTGTTTCCCCAAATGAAAGGTGTTAGACTTAATTTCATGAACTTGCTCCACTCTATTGACACTCCTGTAATATTTGGTACTGTAATTCACAGCTCTTGACTTCTCAGCTTGACTTTTCTCTACACAAAGCTTTGTTATATCTTGTGTCTGACAAATTCTTCCCTCTTGGATCTATGCTGTGGTCCTCACCCCAAGGATTTTATGCTTGTGAATATATTTGCCTTCCCAACGCAGGTTGGACCTCCAGGTGCTTTTATCTCTCTGAAAATAAAAGGGGATATTTGTGCACTTCTATAGCTAGAGAAGGGCAAACTACTTGTCTTACTTGAGCAAGATAACAGAAAGAGATGAGAAAAACCCTTCTACAGTTTTTGCCTGTCTTGCAGTGTTGGCTACCAAGAAGTCAGTGGCAGATATCTCTGAGGTTGGGATTTGAAAGCTACTAGAAAGTCCTGCAGTAGAAATTAATGTCCCATCATCATGGCGGTGCAGCTGCTACAAATCTGTGTTATATAGCAGCCTGAAAAAAACTGCAACCAACACAACTGTTCAGATATTGTATGTTTATTTTATGTGTGATCACTAAACAGTATGGATTATTATATTCATTAAAAAAAACTTTAAAAAAAGTAATTTTTAGGCTGATGATGTAATCAAGGTTTTAAAGGCTGAAATTTAGAGTGATTAAAAGCATCTCCATGAGCTTGATTCTGCAAAGGTAATGGAAGCGAGGAATATGTTGCCACATAAGAATTTCACATGATGTTACACAGTGTGGGAAACAATGCTTGTTCACCATTATAAATGTAACGTGTTGACACTTAGGACTTTTAGTTTTACTGCATGCTCAGCAACTGGAGTAAATCCACTACATTCGGAACAGGAACAGGTGATAAAAGGTAAACTGGTTTGTTCCATAAGTACCATGAATTAGTTGCTTCTGAAAGCATTAGAAGTGAATGACTAGAGAACTGAGGAAAAGAACACTGTAGACAGGGACAAAAAAGGAATTGCCAGTGTAGACACAACATTTTTTATTTCTCTGTAACTTAGGGATCAAATCAACCAAGGTCAAAATATGAAATAGATTAATTCTATATGAAAGTCATGTACTAATATAGAACTGTCCAAAATGTTGTTCTAAATTATCATTACAAATGAAAACCTAAACAAAACAGAAATTAAACTCAAAAGGACTGAAAATATTTAAATAATGTGGAAGTTTAGTCAGAAAAAGAGCTATCCAAAGAATATTACAAACAGTTAGCTATATGGGGAATAAAAAAACTTTCAAAATTAATAGTTAATGAAACAAAAATATTAATATCTTAAAAAACAGAGACTAAGAGAAAAAAAAACAGCAAAGAAATTATAGTCCATTTAGAATATAATTTGAGACTTGAAACAGCAACAAAAGATGAGAACACCATAATGTGAAAGTCCTGTAGATCTGTATAATGTGAGAAAACTCTGTGTCATAAGAAATAGCATTAGTAACAAAACATTAAATAACAGGCTGATGATGTAATGAAGGTTTTTAAGGCTGAAATTTAGAGTGATTAAAAGCATCTCCCATGAACTTGATTCTGCAAAGATAATGGAAGCAAGGAATATGTTGCCACAGAAGAATTTCTTGTGATGTTACACTGTGTGGGAAACAATGCTGAAAAAACACAGTTAAAAATAAAAGAATTATCAGACTCTGGCAACTCCTATTTAATGGCAAATCTTGGGATGGAAGAAGAGGTATATTCTCAGAATGACTGACCTTGGTCTTCCAAAAGTCCCTATACCCCCTTAAGAGATTTTTGTCTTTCATAGAAAGTAAAAATATACTTCATAAGAAGAAATTTGTCAAAATTTACAATATAAGATAAACTGCTTGAAGGGCATATTGCTATGCTCTGTTTTTGTAATCTGAAGAAAAACTTGAAACTGATTAGTTAAAGGGGCTAAAAACTGAAAGCTCAGACACCACAGAGATGACAAACATAATAGGAATGTTTCTTTGTTAACAATTCCATTCTTGTCCATAACAGGAAGTTGCAAGCTACAAGCAAAATTTGCAGAGAAAAACACTGTGGTCTTCAATGAACATGTAAAATACAACTTGTCCATCCCAACTGGCCATATGATAATGTTTGGATACAAATTAATTATTGAATAGTTTCCCACAATTCTCCTTTGTTTTCAACAAATGTGAAAAATGGTGAATATGTGTTTGTAGCTATCAAATTGGAAATGAGAGCAACTGTTATTGAAATGAGAATTTTGCTAGGGAAAAACACTGGCACTGTGCAGTCTGTTAGAAGAAGGGTATTGTTACACAGGATACAGCTATTCCAGAGTCCTAGTTCAGATTAGAAGAACTGAATTTTTTTCACTTGTAACTAAACTAAAAGGGCAAGACAAGTGTTCCAAATGGCAGTGACCTTTAGTTTTAACTGGAGCTAAGGCTACTGCAGAGGAATTGCTCTGCCTATGTATGTGTCTATATATACATATTTATATACACATATATGTCTGTATACTATATATACACAGACATATAGAGAGAGAGTTTGGATGTTGGCCCTCAGTCCCTGTTTCACTCCACATGTTCATTTGTAGTGGGCTAATGCATGGTACTCATTGTTAAGGTTGCTACAGACAGAAGTATTCAAATAGTTCTCTGGAACCATGTTACTGAACACACTCCATCAGTCTGAATTTCCTTTTTAGCAAATTTTAATGACAGAAAGTGAAAAGCTGTTGAATATTTTTTACTTATATTTTTGCATCAAGCATTTATTACCACAGCATATGCAGCCAAAACAATGCTGAGCGTCTGGATGCTTGAAAAATATAGTATGCTACTCCTGATATTTCATACATAATATAAATAGCCAGTACAGCTTTAAAGGAATATTGCAGTAGATGAATCAAATAAATACAGTCATGAAATTATGGGGAGTTTCTTTGATGCCTCATATAAAGTCTAAATTCAACCATTAGTTTCTTGAAACAATTGTTTTTCTTTGTTTGAATTCAAATTGGGCTATTTCAGGATGATTAAAATGTTGCAGTCTTCTGCATTTAAGAAGTCTGCTACTATATCTTCATGTTCCTGTTACATTTCTGTTCTATCCCATCTGGACTATTTCTAATACAAGGTGATTATTACGAAATATAAATCTCCAAAATATGGATATACTTTCCAGTTATTTCTCAACATTTTAAAAACTCTTTCACCTGTGTTCTAAACAGGCCCTGTCAGTCTTCCAACTTCCCCGTGGATGATTGTTTTCTCACTAACGCAAGAATAAAAAAGTATAAATAGTTTATAACTTCTTTCCCTAGAAAATAAATTAGCCTCAATGAAAAGCGTGCAGTAGTTCTAAGAAAACAAAGCAACACAAAACTCTATCACAATCCAAAAGGCACCTCAAAGCTTTTTTAAGAGACCAAGAAGGAAGAAAAGAAACTTGCCACGTTTTCACTTGTAATGAAAGGTGAGACAGAGGAAATATTTTCATGCATCAAACTAAAGAGTTGATTTTTAAAACAAAATAAATATATAACTGAATTCATCAAGGGTGAAATTGGCAGTGATCTAGAGATCCCTGGACACAAGATCAGAGAAATGCTTCAGATCAGTCTCTGTAATAAATGTGGACAAACTACTTAGTGGGGGAAAAAAATTGGATAAGTTATTTTCCTAGGTGTTACTTTGAGGCTAAAAGTTTTGGAGGACTTTTAGCCTCAAAGGTAGGACGACAAGATTAAAGTCTGTAGTTCTGTGTGTGGAAAAACAATTTATTAATCTGAATAATAGATTGCAATTACATTTTACTAAAGCAGAACAATCACAATTATGCAATTTAGTAAAAGATAAAAATTCAGAAGGAAGAAAGTGTACCATGTTTTTGTTTAAGAATAAATCAAAGAATTACGTTTAGTTCTAAAGGAAATATACCAATTTCTAATACACTAATATATTTTCATTTTCAGGGCTTAAAACCTCTAGAATTTACAAATATATTACAATGTAGAGGGATTTGGAAATAATTAAGCAGGTAATACTTACCAATAATTTCACCATACTGTTCTGTATCTGGTTCCCTAAGTATCCGGGAACAGAATGCTCTGGGTCAGAGCAGAATGGCCACCACGTCCAATCCTATAAGGTCCTCCTGCCTCTTAAAATATTTTATCAAGAGAACCCTAACTGAAATATATCAGTCCTTTAGAAGTTTTGCAGTGTTATCCAGTTTGTTGCCAGTCTTTAGACAGGAATCCTGTGTTTCCTCTTTTGCAGTTATTTTCTTTTATGCAGTACCATAGATTTAGGATGACTATGAGCACAACAGTAAAATCCGGGACTGAATTAAGTTAAAATCTTACTTGAAGATCGAAACAATTACACTCTGCATTAGAGAAAAGAAATTCCAGGAATTTACATAGTGAAAACCTCACTGGAATGACAGTGAATTTATTCTGGTTTATCCTCTTAGAAATATGAGTTCTGGTTTAATGTTGATTTGTGCCATATTATGGGAGATCAATATTGAAATGTAAGGAGCATCAGTATCAATTAGAGTAAATGTATTTGCTTTTGTTATAGGAAATAAATTACACATTCCACTTTAAATTGTACACTTTGGGTATGACAGTTTTAAGTTCTTAAAGCAGTCATAAAATAACAAAAGCTGTGAAGCAGAGAAACAGTCCAGTCAACAGTTATAGTTAAATAATATTGACAAAAACACCAGTGCAACAGAGCTGTCAGAAATCACTGTTGTAAGCAGATGGATTAGGGATTGAGAAGATATGGAATATGTTCCAAATAGAAACACCAATTTATCAGATTCTGACAACACTGAGTCTGCAGAAAACATTTAAAGGGAGGGTAGCAAGGCTCAAAATAAGAAGTGATAATAAAAATAAAATAAGCAGCCAAAGAAAGCACTGAGTGGGAGGACAAAACCAAAAGAATTCTTTGCACTAATGTAAAGTCCAGTTAAATACTTGTCAGTATAGGAAAGCATAAGGAAATAACCATTAACACAGAAAAATATGAGTAAAGGAAAATTCTTTTCCGTCACCAAGAAAACATTTCCCTTCCAGGATATTACATGTTAAAGCAAAGCAAATTATATACCTTGTTGGTTTGTTGTTGGTTGGTTGGTTGGTTAGCTTTTTGGGGGGAGAGGGGATTGTTGGGTTTTGGGTTTGGGTTTTTTGTTAGTTTGTTTGGGATTTTTGTCAGTTTGTTTGTTTGTGTTTTCTTGCTGTGTTTTGTTTTTTTAATCAGCTCTCTGTGTATGCTACCATAAACTGTGAATTTAATCTCTTAAAAACAACTTGGTGTATTTTTAAACATAATTTCAGATCACTTTTAATGTGCTTGAAACACATTCAATTAACTGGACTTGTCTTATCTTTAAACTAAATGTTTTTACAAGAGTTAATTTTGTAAGCAGGTTTTTAAGGCAAAATATTGTACGCACACATTTAAACCAGGATACAGTGAAGGAATCTACAGAAGAAGTCTGTCTAGTCTTGTAATTGAGGGATGAAAAGAAGGGAAAGGAAAAATACTGTTCTGGAAAAAAGGGTTAGTGATGAGCATCTGTGCATATATCATCAATTGTACTGCAGGTGTTTCTGAAAGGCCGACACCCACTCACAGCCTCTGTTTGTGAGACACATAGCACTAAATTATGCAGGTCTCATTCCAAATCCATTAAGGGTGCTATAAGGCTTCAAGTTATATCAGTAATCCGAGTCAATGTTTACGTAATTTTACATCAATTGTTAGGAGTTTGCACTTAAAAAGGGCAAAATCAGAACCTAAAATTACAGTTTAATGGATAAGGAAATAACTAGGGGCCAGCCAATCAAATCTACAAAGCAAGTTAAAAAATGCAGATCTAAAATAACTGCCTTCCTGGCCAGTGACAAGTATTCAAGGAAGTTGAAAGCAAAATGCTCATCATAAAGAAAAAGGCTCAAAATAGGTAAAAATTTTAAATGGTTTACACTTCTCAGAAAAAAAAGTGGGTACCAACATTCCCTGAAACTCAGACTTGAAACAGTAATTATGGTTGATGGTTTGGTGCTAAAAAGGAAAAAATTAAAAAGGGGATAAATTAATAGAATGATCACTATTGAAAGTGATACATTTTTAAAAGATACTTAGATTAAACCTTTTGAGAGAACATGAAAAGTGAAGTAAGTGCTGCTAATTTCTGTTGAATTTTTTTGCAGTACTGTGCATTACAAGTATTCTAGTTTTCTAATAAGGGGTATGTATGATGCTACCATGTGCCTTTCTTTCTTTACTCCTTTCAGGAGTCTTTTCTACCCTGAAGTGCTTAGAGGCAGCTGACCAGGGTTATGAAATCAACTTCAGTATTGGGAGCTCTGTGTTAAGCAGTGTCTCCTCTCTGACGAAAGCAAGAAGGATTCTGACTGTCTGACAATCAACTCACCAGCTCTTTTTAATATTCTGAAACCTTCCTTGGAAGTTCTGAGGCAAAAGAGCTTTTAAAAATCTTTTCTGCTGTAGACTCTGAAATATTAGGTTAATACTTTATGAAAGTATATACCTGTAGGGGATTTTTTCTACATTGCATCCTTTCATTTAAAGAGAGATTGATTGTTTTCCAAAATAACTGTCTCTTATTTCTCATAAGGAAGGGCTATATAAAGGAAGATGATCTAGAATTGGGACACTTTCTTCATCTAGCAGCCCCTAGAAACTGGAAAGTCTCAAGGAACTTATCCTGCATGAAAATAACAAATTTTTCTAAAAAGTTTGGGTTGGGTTGGGTTGGGTTGTTTGAGGTGGAGGGGTTTTTTTTTTTTGGGGGGGGGGGGGTGGAGTGGAGGAGTTTTGGTTGGTTGGTTTGCTTGGTTTTTTTCCCAATAATGCTCCTTAGGCTTTTGGCTGTTGGCAGGGCTTTTTTTTCCCACAGAAATAAATAATCATCTTTCTGCTTTGCTGGTTAAATTACCCTTGTGACACCCATAACTTTGAGTACTTCAGAAATGAAGATAACAAAACAAAGGAAATAACTGAAATTAAATTCCAGTGGACAAAATTATGGAAAAAACTTCAGCCAATTTGTGCATTTGGTCTGTAAGATGTACTTGTGAGATTCCCTTTATTTTATTTCTTGGAATTAAAGAGAAATAAGCTTTTGGTAGTGAAGCACACTTTCATTTCAAAAAAAAATTCCATGTGAATCTCTTCCCTTCTTCCTCACCACTTGTAGAATGGGCAATATATTTGAACAACTAAGAAAACATACCAACTGAATCAAAACCAGATATATTTCATATCTATAAACACATAAAAAGAATCAAAACTTATGGAAAAGGACTTTTTTAGAAATTTAGCACAAGCACAGAAAATATCCATTTGTGAAGTGTCAGATGATAAATTGACTAAGTTTTTTACAGTTCAATAGATATCTTATTGTGCATCTGTTCTTTTCCTCCAATCTTTGTTCTTTCTGATGCTGCAACAATGGAAGAGGAGCCCTTGTAATTAGTTATTGAATTGAATGCCAGCAGCTCTTAGAATTTAACCTCAAGGTTAGTGAGGAACTAATGTATCACTTATTTTGGCTAGCTACTTTGTAGCATCCTCTGTTAATAGGACCGAAGAGACAAAGAGTAGGCATAATCATATCAACAAAACATGCTGCATGCTGCATAAACACACTACAAACTGATCACCCTTATGGACATAACGAAAGGGGTTTCGTAGCCCTGGCAGTTTTTCAGAGATACTCATAAGAATGAGTTAAGGGGGAGTATTAATTCTCCATAAGATAGCATGTCTCCCGATGTCCTCATCCACAGATGCTTGAGAAGGTAGAGTTTTAATCGTTTTGGAGTTTTGTGGTAAGGTCCAGCGCTTTAATGGAGTGTATTAGAAAGCAAAGCTCAGGGAAGCCCAATACAAGCAGAAACACATGGCAACTAACTCCTTAATTTTTTTTAAAAACCCTGTTCAGTTGCTCCACAAAAGGTCTCTTGTGACATTACAGTAAGGCTTTCTTTTGGAATTCAGAAGGATAAATTATAGAGAAAGTATAAGGTGGTCAAACAGACTAGAAAAATCCCAGAAGCATATTGTAACATTGATGTGCTCCTCTCCAGGTTCTGGTAGGTCATCTTCATGCTGGCATCAGTGAAATCTGAAAAGCAAGTTACAGTTTATGGTCAAGAGAGATACAGTGATGAGTTGGGTTTTATGGGAAAAAAATTCATTATTATTAAACCAAAGGAACTTCAGCATATAGCAATGTTACTAAATCTTCCTCATGAGAAAATATGTCAATGAGCCTGAATTCTTAAATAAATTAGAGTTACCTTTTGCTATGTTTCTTTTCTTCCCTTAATAAACAATAGTGAGTCATCTCTGGACAGCTGGTGAAGTTACAAGATTCAAATAAATGCTTCCCTGGTTGCTACTTGGCTACAACAGAAGAACATGACATGAAAAATAAATGAGCATACAAAAATGCGTAACACTACTTCTGTGAAATCTAGCATACTTTTTTCTTCAGACCTTCTTTTTCTTCAAAATAAAATCTGAACTTGAAACATAAATTTACAGAATATGAATTTAAAATTTATTTTATAGACTTTTAAAAATTGAGAAATATTAATGTCTATACTTTGGGTAGACCTTCTTGCAAATTGAAAAACAATAGGAATATACTGTGGTACTGTGCTGTACCATTATTCAAGCCCACAGTCTTCAGTTTCCATGAATTAGGTTGATTGAAAGTGGACCAATCCCATTAGAACTAAATGAAAGACAATGAAAGTAGAGCCACTGCTAAATTAGCTTGAGAGTTCTTTGTTCCTACTTGATACTATGAAGTATCTCTTCTCTCAATTGGTTTTGTGAGGATCTCACAGTAGAAAGGCTCAAGATATCACTTAGAACTAGGAGTTAAAGAACGGACGAGTTTAAACATATAAAAATAAAGCAAGTTATTCCTGAATCAATGCATCAAAGAATCTGGATGCAAAAATGAATGGTTGGTGCTTAATACCAAAACCAAAAATTAATACCAAAACCACAAAAAAGTTGGAAGTTCTGTCACTGGAAAATTATTTTACTGTCTGGACTGTGTCTCAGAACTCAGAATGCAATGGGTACAAATGGATATAACATTTCTTTAATATATGGCTATGTATTTTATTGCATATTTTAACGTAAGAAGTACATTCAGACAAGGAAGTAATGAATTTATCATGACAACTTATGCAGAACAGAATAATTTCTCAATTATCATTGTTGTATTTATTTGGTATCATTCTGAAAAATCTTTAGACGATATTTCTTGTATGTGTATATATATTTTTAGACAGTGTCCCATTTATTTATCAAAAATATAATCCTTTCTACCAAAACATTGAAGAGACTAGGTTTATATTATGCAAAAAATAATTTGATTTGAGGTCAACTTTCACTCTATTTTAAAGTTTAAAATAATTCAGAATCTAAAGAAACTAGTTTCATATAAAACAAATGGGTTTTGGTTAATTGATTTTTCTTTTACTTTCTCTTTCACCCTAATTTTGGCAAAAAAAATTCCTTTAAAATGTTGCTGCAAACATTTTGTTGCTCTTTTGAGACCCTCCAGTGAACTGAAAAATCCATTATTTACTCAGCACTTTCCTTCAGCTTTGCTTTTTTTGCACAGGTATTTGGCTGCCTGGGCTGCAGTGACCATGAAATGGTGGAGTTCAAAATCCTTAGGGCAGCAAGGAGGATGCACAGCAAGCTCACTACCCCGTATTTTAGGAGAGCAGACTTTGACCTCTTCAGGGATCTGCTTGATAGAGTACTGTGAGATAAACACCTGGAGGGAAGAGGTAAACCAGAAAGCTGGTGATATTCAAGGATCGCCTGTTCCAAGTTCAGGAGCAATGCATCCCAACAAAGAAGAAATCAGGCAAAAATGCCAGGAGGCCTGTGTGAATGAACAAGAAGTTCCTGGACAAACTCAAACACACACCAAAAAAGCCTACAGAAGGTGGAAGCAAGGATAGGCAGCCTGGGTGGAACACAGAAAAGTTGCCTGAACAGTTGGGGGTCCAGTTAGGAAAGCTAAAGCCCTCATAGAATTAAACTTTTCCAGGGCCATCACAAGCAACAAGAAACACTTCTGTAGGTACATCAGTGATAAACAGAAGACTAAGGAAAACATGGGCCCTGTACAGAAGGAAAGAGGAGACCTGGTTACATGGACATGGAGAAGGCTGCAGTACTCGGTGATTTTTATACCTCAGTCTTCACTGGCAAGTGTAGTCACACTGCCTTAATCACAGAAGGCAAATGCAGGTACTGGGAAAATGAATAGAAACCCACTGCAGGAGAAAATCAAGTTTGAGAACATCTAAGGAACGTGAAGGTACACAAGTCCACGGGACTTGATGAGATGCATCTGTGGATCCTGAGGGCTAAACCACTATCCACTGTATTTGAGAAGTCATGGCAGTGAAGTTCTCACTCACTGGAAAGAGGGAAATCTAAGTCCCATTTTTGAAAAGGGAAAAAATGAAGACCTCCACCTTTTCCTATTTCTATCTCTCCATCTCTACCTCATATTTACTCTTAAATGATCCATACTACTGGCTTTGGCATATGATCTCATTTGCACCTCAATTCGGCCAGAGGCATCTCTCTAATAATTTTAATAACATTGCATCAGCTGTTAAACAGAGACCACAGGAAGGCAGAAAGTTAGGATTCCTTTCAGGTTTTTCTTATGGTAGCTTTAAATCAGCTAAGTGCTTTAGTGTCAAATACTTGAGATGGAGTCATGACTGATGTATTGAAGAATTTTAAAAGCTGACAATCTGCCCAATTATTTGCACTAGTTAAGGCTCTCTGACATATTTTTATGCTGTTAATCTTCAACCAGAACTTGTTTATTCTCTCAGAAGTTACATGTCACTGGAGATTTTGAGTAGTGACACATAATATTGACAAGAAACTAAAAGCTGTATCCCATAATAGCTTTTAAAACAAATTGTATGCCTCACTGTCTTGTTTCATATATCATTATTTCAGTAGTCTACCAGGAAGGAAAGAAAAGAGAGAATATTAAATACAGTCTTAAGGCACAGAATTTCAGGGGGAAAAAGAAGTGAAAGAGAAGGAAATACATTGAGATGTAATTAGATGACACAGTGTTACATAATGCTAGAAAACACCTCAATTATTGTATCCTGTTTCCCCAACACAGGAAAGACATTAATATCTGTTGGAGTGAATCCGGAGAAGAGCCACCAATTTGATCAGAGGAATGAAGAACCTCTCCTCTGTGGAAAGGGTGAGAGAATTGGGATTGTTCAGTCTGGAAAAGAGAGGGGTTCAGGGTGACCTAATTGTGACCTTCCAATTCCTGAAGGGAACTTACAGGAAAGATGGAGCAATACTATTTACAAGAGCATTTACAATGGATTTCAATTGAAAGAGAATAGGTTTAGATTAGATATTAGGAAAAAATTCTTTACTGTTAGGGTGGTGAGGCACTGGAACAGGTTGTCCAAGGAAGTTGCACATGCCTCGTCCCTGGAAGTGTTCAAGGCCTGGTCTAGATTAAGGTTTCCCCACCCATGGCAGGGAGTCTGGAACTAGATGATCTTCAAGGTCCCTGTCCTGGGTAACCCAAAATGTTACCGTATTCCATACCTACCTGTGCCCAAAATTGTTACTGTCTCTTTAAGAGCTGGTGCTATGGCTGGATATGGAACCTCTAGGGCCTGGGTTTGCTGGTCCCTTTCAAAAGTCAGAGTACCCAAGCCAGGTTCTCTTTTGCTTGATGTCTTTTTCTCAAGGCAGTGACTTCATGTATTTTGGGTGTTTTTCTTCTTTTGTTTCTCCTTTGCATCTTGGACTGACTCAAGGCGAATTCCAGGAGTGTCTGCTTGAAGTCATGGCCTTGTGCCTGGAAGAACGGAGTGCCTGCCCCTTATTCAAGTGCCCACAGTTCTCCAGCAAGGAGAGGTGGCACCAAGTCTTTCCAGCCCAGCTGCTTTGCCTTGCCTTTCCTTGTCTTGCCATCTCCTGCCAAGAGGAAGGCAGAGACTCTTCATGAGTTCTAGCCCTTGACTGAGTACCAGCCACCGAGGTGTGCCAGCCACCTTTCCCAGCAGAGCTGCTGCTGCCAGAAAGATAAGTGAGGGGGGAAGGCTGATGCCATTTTCCCTTTGTCTCCCTACATAGAGTTACCCATGGCAGCCACCATCTTAGGAGGAGTCACTCTGCCATTTAAGTTTCTCTTTGTTACCAGGGGGGAGAGGTTCGTGAGATCTAGAAATTTTTTATCTGGTAATTTTTTACTGTTATTTTGTTTGCTTGTTGGTCTTTTATGTCTTAATAACAAGTATAACTCACTTGCTAAATATTCATTACTCTGACACTGTCTTGTTTTAGTTTAAAATTCTGGATACAAAATAAATGCTTCTTTCTAAAATAGGTCTAACATCTTTTGCTGCTAAACTTCTATCATTTTTTTTCTACCAGATATCTTGATAGAACACTGGAAAAGAACAAGAGAAAGCAGAATATTATTTAGTAGATAATGCCATATACCTATGGATGTGCTTATTTACAATGCAAACAAAGTAGTAGTGATATGACAATAATATTTTAGTATCTTTTGCTGTTAGTACTTTCCCAACACAGCAGACCTTTTTTATATATGAACTGACACTTGTATTTTCATCCTGAAGTCAAGTTATAATTTGAATGTCTGACAATGTGAGTATCCAGATTGTCAATAGATTTAGCAAGAAATAGACAGATACAAAGAAACCTTCCATTTCTCAAAAACATGCTCATGTTTCTCAGCTGGGAAAGAGAAAATGCTTATGTCATTTGAATGGATATACTTTTAAAAGTACACTTTTAAGAAAGAAATCTGGCACTATGTAGGAATTATCACATATGAATATGTATGCCAGTCTGCACTGAGATACACATGTGCCACCAAACATGATATATAACATAAGAAGCTGTAATCTGTAATTAAGATATTGAAGTGTATGGTTCTTCTGTGTCTAGGACCTGAAATTCACGTCTTACTTTGATTTTCTACCGAAACACCCAATTAATTTGGCCTAATTTAATAACTCTCAGTGAATTTAGTTGAAATTCTAAGATGAAAAAAAAGGCAGTTGCACATGTGGAGGAATAATCATAGAATCATAGAATGGTTTAGACTGGAAAAGATATTTAAGATCATTACATCCAGCCATTAACCCAGTACTGCCAAGTCCACAGCTAAACCACATCCCTAACTGCCACTTCTACAGATCTTCTAAGTATCCCCAGGGATGGTGGCCCAACCACTCTCCTGATCAGCTTGTTCCACAGACTGACAATCCTTGCAGTGAAAAAATTTTTCCTAATGTTCAATATAAACCTCCCTGGTGCAACTTTCTTCTTGTCTTGTCAATTGCTACTTGGTAGAAGAGCCCAATCCCCACATGGCTACACCCTCCTTTCAGAGTGTTGAGGAGTGCAATAAGGTACTGTCTGAGCCTCCTTTTCTCCAGGCTGAACAACCCCAGCTCCCTTCAGCAGCTCCTTGTAAGACTTGTGCTCCAGACCCCTCACGAGCTTTGCTGTCCTTCTCTGGACATGCTCCACCACCTCAGTGTCTTTCTTGTGCTGAGGGACCTAAATGAACACAGGATTCATGGTGCTGCCTCACCAGAGCCAAGTACAGGCAGGAAATCACTTCCCTGGTCCTGCTGGGTGCTCTTTTCTGATACAGGCCACCATACCATTGGCCTTCTTGACCACCCGGGCACACTGCTGGCTCATGTTCAACTGTCTGTGTGCTGTGGTTTAACTCCAGCCAGCAACCAAGCACCACACAGTCTTGTTCACCCCCTCCTAGCGGGATGGGCAAGACAATTGGACAGGTAAAAGTTAGAAAGCTCATGGGTCAATATAAAGAGAGTTTAACAGGTAAAGCAAAATACACACACACAAGCAAAGCAAAACACCACTTCCACTCATTCACCACTTCCAGTCAGCTGGCATGGTGTTCAGCCAGCGCTAGGACAGCAGGTTTCTGTCATGCATGATTCCAAACATCTCCACCTTCTTCCTTATTCCCCCCTCTCTGTATACTGANCTGGAATATCCCTTTGGCCTGTTGAGGTCTATTTTCTTGGCTATGTCCCCACCCAACTTCCCACCCGCCCCCCGCCTCCTTGCCAGTGTGGCAGTATAAAAAGCAGAAAAGGGCTTGACATTGTGCAAATGCTACTCACCAATAACAAAAGCATCTCTATTATTTGCATTGTTTTCAGCCCTTTTAAGACTCAGTTATTAAAATTATTAGCGATACCTCTGCCCAAAATTAAGGTGTAAAGGAGACCATGTGCTGAAGTTAATAGTATGGATTTTATTTAACAGTAAATGTGAGTTAGAAAGAGATAGAAAGAAATAGGGAAAAGGAAAAAGGAATAAGAGTAGAAAGGTATTTATCTCCAGGACAAGACTTGATTGTTGCAGCTTTGATGTCTGTTGGTCAGAGTTGGTCGGTGTCAACCCATTGGGGTGGAAAAAACCCACAAAACATTAACGTTCCCTGGGTTCAGGTTCAGGTACCTCCCCTGGGGCAGGGAGTTTGTTACACTAAACGATTTAGTGTATTAATGTGTAACCAACGATGTTAGTTTATTACACTAAACGATGTAATACTGTGGATCACAGGACACTTTGCGAGTCTTTGACAATTTCTAAGTTATTTCTAAGTCATTACAGCTGCCTATTAGGTCAGTGAAGTTGAGTCAGTTATAGCCCGTCATGGCCCGTCAGCAGACATGAATACCTTCAAGCTACAGTGTGAATGTCCCAGCATTTCCCTGAAAGGGAGTTATCACAGCTGAGTTCACTTGTGAAAGGGCAGACAGTACCCGCATCACAGGGTTTGCCTCTTTCCTTATCTATTTTCTTATCTCATTCAACACCCAGCTGTAACCTGAGGTGATGAGTGTGTTCACCCTCTGTACCTGGGTGGTTAAATGGTCGATTGTTTGAGTCATTAACTGGTCCAGTTTTCCACAAGTCCAAATCCAAAACACAGCCCCATACTAGAAGAATTCCTAGTTCCACTGTGAAAAAATTAACTCTATCTCAGCCAAAACCAACACACTGTCTACCAGCATTCCCGGGTCCTTTGATGGGCAGCTTTCCAGCCACTCTTCCCCCAGCCTCTAGCTGGGGTTGTTATGATCAAGTGCAGGACACAGCACTTCACCTTGTTGAGCCTCACACCATAGGCTTTGGCCCAGCAATCCAGCTGGTCCAAATCCCTTTGAAGAGCCTTCCTGTCCTCTGGCAGATCAGTGCTCCCACCCAATTCAGTGTTGTCTACAAATTGACTGAGGTTGCACTCAATCCCCTTGTCCAGATCATTGATTAAGATATTAAACAGGACGGGCCCCAGTACTGAGCCCTGGGAGACACCACTTTTGATCGGCCACCAGCTGGATATAGCTGGATATAACTTCCTTCACCACTCATTTCCCCGTTATCCAGCCAGGTTTTTACCCAATGAAGAGTGCATGTGTCCAAGCCATGAGAAGCCACTTTGTCCCAGAAAATGCTGTGCAAAATGGTGTCAAAGGCTTTACTAAAGTCCAGGCAGACACATCCACAGCCTTTCCCTCATCTACTAAGTGGGTCACCTTGATATAGAAGAAGATCAGATTAGTTAAGCAAGACAGTAAGGGTAGACAGATGATTTTTCTCTGTCAGCAAAGTTCATTGGAGGTTTGAATGGAGGACATACTAGCAGATCCACAATCCTTGGGTGAAATACTCCACTTGTTAGTGAATTTTATGGGCTCTCTTTCAATGATAATTTTCTCCACGCTCTACTAGTCTAAGCTACCATCATTATGGTAGGAGATCCAATAACCACTCCTTCATTTTTTTTGATCTATCATAATCAGAAGCAGGCTGAAATGTTTGTTGGACTTACCAATAAATCGAAAAGACATGATTTATAACGGAAGTATTTTTTATTTAAAAAAATAAAAAATGTAATGTAAAAAATGTAATAATATAAAAAATAAAAAATGTTTTTTTAAAAATGTAACCAAAGTGATTCCACTGTCACTCATTTATAAATTCTTCTTATGACACTCAGGAAACTATAAACACGACCCATTATTTTTAAACCAGTGATAATTTTGAATTAGTGATAACTCCATTAGTAATAGAGATTACTTTATACCCATAGTGCTTACTTCAAAATGAACACCTGGATTCTTGCTGATTCTATGCAAAACACTGTAGTGTCTGAGTATAACAGCTGTTAATAAAAAGAGAGCCAAAAGGATATAAAATGGAAAACTGTATTTTAAAACACCTGAATTATTCAAAGCCTTAAAAACCCCAGCAACTTAGCAGCCAAAAATGAGTTTATAGAGTGCTGCAGTGGCTTAAAAGAAAGTCAATCCATGGAAGTAGGAACTCAAGTAGGACAGCACAACTGAGACAGCATACCCATTTGTGGCACCAGTTTCTAAACCAGTGGTGGAACAATTGAGAAGTATGCTAAAAATAATGCACTGCATCTACAATTTGTCTCATGATGTAAGTCTAAGGAGCCTGAATTGGAGCCTAATGTTTTACTACTCTGCAGTGACAGCACTAAACAGATTACATTCTTGTTAATTCAGAATTCCAACACAATTTTGTCATTAGACTGAACTGCTTTTGGCAAGAAGTTTCAGCTTCCACCTAGGATATTTCACATGCACATCACAAATTACACGTCTTTTCTCTTATCATACAGCTCACTGTGGCTTTTTTATCATTAATCAGTATGATCAACAAAAATGGGAAACCTAAATTGGTAATAAAAATGTTTATACCAGTACAATCAATTTTACATGCAAATACTCAGGCTTGCACTCAGTAGGAAGCTAGGGAAATACCTGGAAATGTGGTCAAGAAGTTTGATAAATCTATAGTTTATGCATTCCTAATAGGTGAGAAATTATTTTTTTTTAAAAAATAAAAGTGAATTTTAACCCTAAAAGGGGGTCAGGCATGACTAAATTAAAACTTTCTTCTACTTTGAGGTTTATTAAACACTGGAACATCTCACCCAGGTGAGATGCTGCAGAATTTACTCTGGTAAACATTTAAACCACAGATTAGATATAGTACAAAAAGTAAAGGCATAATGCTGTAATTATTAACATCTATGACAGACTGTTCTGCAATAGACATGCATAATTTTCCTTTTTGGCCTTAAAATTCGTGAATCTATCAAAATGTAGTTAGGAAGGCTTCTGTAAAGTAATTGTTGTAACCTATTTGACCAGAGAACTCTATACATCCAGTGAAATCAAGTAGACTTGTGATTTAGACTTGTACGACTTGTGACGTAAGAAACAGTATAAGAATGTTATCCTAGAATAAAAGATCTGGTTCAAAAGAGGGAGCCTGAGAGCACAGCACAAAGAGCAAAAATTATAACAAAATCTGTAGGAAGTGAATTTAAATGGTGATTAATCAAGGCCACACACCAGGGTATTTCACACTTTATAATTTTGTTCTGTTCCATTTCAGGTCATGCTAATTACAGGGGTATTAGCTTTGAAATTTATGGAAAAAAGGAACATGAAAAAAAGAATTGCATTTAACTCCCGTTCATTTTGCTTCACTTGGTGTGCACCTACATAGTAGACTGCCATGAAATTACTACAGTGTAGTTTTAAGTATGGAGAAATGGGTTCCACAGAAATCTATTTCTTATTTGATCTTGGGTTAATTTACCCTTGTCATCAGGACATAGTGGGCACTTGCATTAAACACATTTCTACCTGTCAGATACCTTTGAAGGCACAGGGAGGCTATTCAAAGACTGAATTGATACACTGAACACTTGAACTTTTAATACTGAGAATACAGATAGCAGAATAATGAATCTACCTTACTAAAGTTATTTTTCTAAACCTTCCTTGGCCACTAAGGCTCCAGGATCAATGTTCGTGTATTTTTACTTGAAAAACTTAATTTTCAGAAATTCTGACTCTGTAAACCCCATTAAAGCCAATGAAAAACAGTTTTAAAAGCAACAACTGATTAGAAATGTTTCAAGAAGCTTTGAAACATTTGCTCTATGTCGACCTACATCATTACATAAAATATCTACTTTGAAGGAACAGTATCAAGAGACTACCTTGTGAATTTCCCTAGAAAGCACAGGGTTTGTAGCCTTTATGGCAAATATTAACTATTTAAGTGAGCATTATACATGTACAAATAAATATATATTATTTATTTACATTCTAGTCTCAAAATTAATTTGATAGTTTTTAATGAAGTTATAGAACCTCTTCTAAATAATTTGAGTAAAATTCTAGTCACTTTACCACAAATTCTACAGTCTCATCTGCTGGTTAATTTGGTCTCTTTAGTTCCTTTCAGTCTATTGTGAAGCATAGAAATTAACATGCTAAATTAAGCTAAAAAGAAAGTTGTTAGTCCTAAACTCAGAAAGATGATTCAGAGATTTCCTAACATGAAATCAGCTTATGTAATTCAAAGATAAAATTAAAAGAGTTTAGTCATCTTTAAATTTAATAGAACAAATATGTTGCTATTGCAATATACCAAATAGATATAAATCAAATATTGCTATAGCTCTAAAATGATTAGAATATTGTTTCATATGCATCAATGTTTTATTAAAGTCATTCTAAAAGCATAAATTTTAATTTGCTTAAAAAAACGTGATTGAGGGTAGTAGAAAAAACCTAGTGCATTTCTGCTACAATTTTTATTTTATTCTGTAAACCTGCACTTTTCAAAAAAGCAATTTACTCTTTAGTTGAGTGCTTTTCCTTATTACAGTTTTATATCTGCAGTTCCTCTGGGAGGAAAAACAAACCTTGCTTACAAGGTAAAAGCTGCAGGTCAAGAGACAGCATCACCATCATGTTTAGCATGTTAATCTCAGCATTTCAGGAAAAGCTTTGTTAATTCTGGCAGCCAGTCATTAAAAGCAGAGCTGCATAATGCTCAAGATAACCATATGCCTTATTTTCTGTGAAGGGAACATAATGTCATAGGTTTCTTCTTTCCAATTGTGTGAGGATTTTTGTTTCTCTTTTGTAGAAATGGTTGTATTTACAACATCACACTGGGCATCTTCTAATGCCAGATTTCATTCATAAAAATGTCCCAGAAAATCTGTCTTTTCCATTGTTCTTTCTCTCCATAACCATTTTGTTAAATGCCACTCTTGTGAACTTTCCCTTTCTAGCAACATCTATGCTTTCTCTAGATCCTTTGGACACTCTCCCGTTTGTTCCTCTTCCAGCTGGAATTGAAATTGTAAGTACTATAGCACATGTAATTCTGACTTCGAAAAAAGAACTCATTGCGGTTTTTATTATTCTTTTCTCCCTCGTTTCCCTGTCCTAAAGTATAAAAATCGGGGAAGTTATCAATTATACTGAAAAATTTGAGGTTTTGTTATTCCACTCCACTTTTTTAATATATATATATTCAAAGAGGTAGAGATATTTGACTATTAACTCATTGAATATATATGTGTATATATATATACGTGAATACATTGAATAATTTTTACATCTTCGAGGAATCAACTGCATTAAGCTGTATGATTTAGACAGCTTGGGCTGGATATGTTACTGATTTTCATCTGTGGTCAATTCCATCTGTGTGTACTGGCTGCAAACTGGTGAAAATGACCACTTTTCTGAATTAATGAATCTTTACATCCTCATTGTTCTGATGTAAAGACATAAAACAGATGACAATGAAAAATAGGAATCTGATGTGGAACCTAACTTACAGGTGAGTTTGTAATGGAAAAACATGACACAGGCAAAACTGAGGCATGGTAAGTGGAGGAAGACATATCCCATATAGTACGAGAAGTTGTACCACAACAACTGTCATGAAAACCTCTTAGAACTATTTCTGAATGGGTGAATTTTTTGAACTATCTCTTTATAGTATTCTGCTCTTAAAATGTCACATATTATTACTCTCTAACTGGCTTATTCATTTAGACTGGTGTGGAGTGCCCTCGGGGCTCACCTGTGGCTTGAGTAACAACAGATGTTAAGACAGAAATGGGAATATACACAATGTGTGTCAATGGGACTCACAAAGTTCTTTATGAGGGTGTTTGCCCTCATCATGTGAAAGAAGACAAAGAAGACAATCAGATTAAAAAGCAGTTAGGGATTCACAGAATAGTTTGAAACAAAGACTTCAGCCTGAAAAGAGTCATAATTAACAGTGGGGGGAGACCTTGGAGTGAAAGCACCAGCATCTGCTGCTCCGTACCAACACTGCCACTATCAGCTGATGTGAAGTACCTGTCCCCAGATACTGCAGGACCAAAGCAGGGTGTGGCACACAGAGACCCGCACTCAGAGGATGTGAACCTGAGCTTGTGGAGTGCTTTCTCACTGGTGTGGAGATCTCAATAATGTGTCTGGATATGCATGGTTTTGCCTAAAGCTGGAGCACCCTCAGAAGGGGTGTGCAAGGAGAGTAGCTCTGCGTATGTGTCTCTGACAAAAGGTTTTCAGGGTTAACAACACAAGAATGGTGAGAAAATTGTGGGTAAATATTTCAGAAGAGCCTAATAAGTGATTCTTTTTGAATTGCAGATAATGATCTTGAATCTATAGTTCACTGATTGCTGATTAATTATATGTCATTAGTAAATCAACAAATTACTCAGTCTTGGTTTAGTTTAAACTATAGAGAGAGTATATTAAGAGGGGGAAGAGGGAGAAGGGGGGAATATTTGGGGTAATGGCATTGTCTTCTCAATTCACTGTTATGCATGATGGAGCCCTACTTTCCTGAGAGTGACTGAATATTTGCTGGCCTGTGGGAAGTGCTGAATGAATTTGCAGTGGACATCATCTGCCTTGACTTCAGCAAGGCTTTTGCCACTGTGTCTCATGAAATCCTTATAGGCAAACTCAGGAAGTGTGGGTTGGATGAGTGGACAGTGGGCTGAATGGGACAGGGAACTGGCTGAGTGGCAGATCCCAGAGGGTTAGGATCAGTGGTACAGAGTCTAGTCTGAGGCCTTTCACTAGTGGTGTCCCTCAGAGTTCTATACTGGGCTCAGTGTTGTTTAATTTGATCATCAGTGGCTTTGATGAGGGAATAGAGAGCCTCCTCAGCAGGGATGACACAAACTTGTGAGGAGTGGCTGATATCTGAGAGGTCTGTGCAGCCCTTCAGAGGTACCTTGATATATTGGAGATATGGGCAGAGAAGAAGTTTCTGAAATTCAACAAAGGCAAGTGCAGGGTCCTGCACCTGGGGAAGAATAACCTCATGCACCAGTACAGGCTGGGGGCTGACCTGATGGAAAGTGGCTCTGTGGAGAAGAACCTGTGGGTCTTGGTGGATAACACATGGTCCATGAGCCAGCAATGTGACCAAGAAGGTCAAAATAATCCTGGGATCCATTAGGAAGAATTTTGCCAGCAAGCTGAGGTAGGTGATCCTGCCCCTCTACTTCAGCCATGGTGTGGCACATCTGGAGTGCTGTGTCCAGTTCTGGGCTCCTCAGTGAAAAAGAGAGACCAGGATCTCCTGAACCTGGTCCAGCAGAGAGCTCCTAAGTTGGCCAAGGGTCTGGAGGATCTCTCTTCTGAGGAGAGGCTGAGGGAGCTGGGCCTGTTTTGTCTTGAGGCAGTGGAGAGGGGACCTCATCAATGTCTGTAAGTACCTGAAGGGAGAGTGTCAAGAGAATGGATCCAGGCTCTTCTCAGTGGTGCCAACCAATAAAACAAGAGACAATGGGCAGAAACTGATGCACAGGAGGTTCCATCTGAACATGAGGAAGAACTTTACTGTGAAGATGACATGAACTACAACAGATTGCCCAAAGAGGTTCTGGAGTTTCCCTCCCTGGAGATATTCAAGAGCCTTCTGGATGCAATCCTGTGCCATGAGCTCTAAGATGACCCTGCTTGAGCAGGGAGCTTGGACTAGATGAGCCACTGTGATCCCTGACTGATTCTGTGAATTCCTTGTTTTTCTTTGCTTTCACAGGGCTTTTGCTTTCCCTATTAAATTGTCTTTATCTCAACCCATGAGTTTTCTCACTTTTACTCTTCTGATACTCTCCCCAATCCTGCTAGTGGGGGGAGTGAGTGAGTGAACTGAAACATTTATGAAGGCACATGCTAACAGAATGAGTGACAAACTTAGGTTTTAGTCTGAACTATTAAAAAGAAGATTGTCATTTTTCTACTCTTTGCTGTTCAAATCTGTCAGCTTACTTATCACAGCTTCCAATCAGTATCTGATCACTTACCCTCAAAATGGGCAAAAATAACCAAAAAGCAAGTGATTATAAAAGAATTCCAGATGCAAAGCTTAAGAGGAATAGCTATCGCTTTATTCTAACTTCAAAGAAACATTTAATATTTGTGACCATTACTGAACCCCAAAATAGCACTAAGATTTGAAATTTCAACACTAAGTTTATTTCCCGTATTGGATAGACTGTTGTTCTACGTTAGCTTTCTTAAACCGTGGTCTGTTAACTGTTGCTTTAACAAGAAGGTTGCTTTAAAAATACCATAAAAATCAAATGTGAGCAGGCAGAACATGTGGAAAGTATAAAGCTGATGCTAACATTTAACACCTTATCACTCTCTACAACTATCTTAAAGGAGGTTGTAGCAAGGTAGGTGGCAGTCTCTTCTCTTAGGTAACAAGCGACAGGACCAGAAAATTGGTCTCAAATGCCAGCGGAGACTTAGATTGGATATCAGGAAATATTTCTTCACTGAAGTCCTGGTCAGACAAAGGAATAGGCTGCTCATCCCTGAAGTGTTGAAAAGATGTGTGTAGCACTTGGGGACATGGTTAGTGGTGAATGGAGTGGTGCTGGGTTAATGGTTGGAGTCAATGATCTTAGAGTTCTTTTCCAGTCTTAAGGATACTATGAATCAATGTTTTATCCTCCAAAGGGAAAGTCCAAACATGTAGATGGGTTATGTTCCTTTTGCACTGACAAATAGCACAGCCAACACAGACGGCGTTCCTTCATTGCCTCTCCAGAGTGCCTGACAATCTCAATGCAGACATTTGTAGAGCCCTCCCCTACCCGTGTACAGGACTGAAAACAGTTTTCCTGTATTGACTCCACATAAAATAATGTATCTTACAAGCTGGATCATCATATTTTTGTCTTTCGCTACTTTCTTTTCACAGCCCAAAGCTCTGCTGAGGGACATAGAGTCCATTCAGGACTAACTCTGCATACTTATTTCTGAAAGCTTAACTATTTGTTAAATAAACATGAGGTCTATCTGCATTTTAGCCTCTACTCAAGTTTTCAAAAAAGGGAAAAAAATTTGTCTAGGACCTTCAGGAAAAGACTAGCAAGAAAGAACACCAATCAGTGGGCTGTGATCCCTAAACTTCCCTAGCAAAATTCAGGCTGAAAAACCTCTTTGTCAAAATCAAGATATTTCCCATTACTCACAAAAGTTCTTAATCATCCTGATTAACCATCTATTCTTAAGCATCCAAATTCTGCATAAAAATATTGAGTTATTGCTGACAGCTATGGAATCCATTTATCTTCATGCATGGTAACTGCAGCTGGGACATTCTTAATGTGAACAAAACAAAATGCTTGAACTAAGATCTTCCAGGAAATACTTCTGAAGATTGATTCAAGTTAAAAGGAGATGCTGAGGCAAATATATATCTTGTGGCTTAAAAATAACAGCAAACCCCATTCTTCAGAAGAAAGTATGCATGGAATATTTACCTATACTGTTTCCACAGCGTGAAAAAAACTTCACTTGCTTAAAATCTACACATGTAAAGCCTTCACTAATGACATAGTTTGGCCAATTTAAGTGTTTGCTGATATATATTTTAGAAATTATAGATTTTTCCGTGTATCAACTGCATGAATCCTTCTGAGTAGAGAAGATTACAAAATATTATAACTTAGTCTCTCTTCAAGCTCAATCTGCCATCTAAAGAAATGGTCCAGGCAAAAAGAAGCATCCTCATTGATATCACCTATCTTGCTGAGAAAGAAATCTTAGTGGCTCTGATATTCAATGGACATAATTTTTCAAATTATGAAATTCATTTTCCATTCATCTGGAAAGATCCTCATATTTAAGTTAATAGAATTCCGTTATTTTATTCTATTATTCATCATACTGCAAAGAAGAAGTATAACAATTCTCCATTGATAATGTAAGAGGAATAAATGTGAGCTAGTAAACATTAAAATTAATTATGTGTTTGTTTCTTAGAAAAGTTAAATTAGCATCTTAACAATATTGGTAATTTCATGTTTTCTACTGCACATGAGTTTATCACATTTTCCACAAAGCATAATGCAGTCAAACACAAAATTTGCTGATTTCAACGGTTCTTAGAAAATCATTGTTATCAGAAATTTCATTTTCAGGAAAATGCTGGAGGGTCAATGATAATTACTTATAAAGCTGTCAGACCAGTTCTTCAAGGACATTACATAACTACAGTAATACAATAGAGTAAAATTCCAGACACTGCAAGTCTAATTGGGTAGAGAGGTTAATTCTACCTTGCAGTCAGAACAAAATTATTGGCCCATACCTAGTTTTTATCTTTCCTTTCTGTGATGAAGTCAGAGGAAGAAAAGAACCCAACAGAGTTTTAGTTACAAGGCAGTTACTTTTAGAAAGGATAGCTATGTGCAGAGTGTAGCTCAGTGTGTGCCAAGTGGAACCCACATTTACCTAATGTTGGTGGACATATCTCTGTCTGAACTAGATTACTCACTGAAAAGGAGGTGTGTGGATTTTTTCGGAGGGTGGTGGTGGGTGGTTTTTTCTTTTTTTTCTTTTAGTTCCAATGAAATGCAAAAATTTCCTCTGGCATTTGACCTTCTGTCTGAAGTTAAGTCTGATATAGCAAAGATCTGAAAGACTCAGTAAGACAATATCTTTTAGTTTTTTCTTGTCTTTTTTCATAATAATAGTCTTATTGCTTTTACCATCATAACAATGTCCAAAAAATGGCTGAAGTTAAATAAATTTAAATATATTTTCTCAATGTATGATTTTTCTATCATTCCACTAATTGGGAAGAAATATCACTGTAATCAGAGCTTTCTAAGTGTAGATACCCAAGGGTAAGTGCTGACTCATACTGCTCTTTAAGGTGAGGTTAATTAATTGTGATAAAGATTAATTAATCTCTCTCCTTTTCTCTCTTTGAAAATAATTTTTGTGATGAGACCATGACAACTATTAATCCATATCAGACTTATAAATGTAGAAATAGTGAAGGGGGAAAGGCAGAGGAGGATTTCAAAAACATTGTTTTAGAAAAAATGAACTTCTCTAAAATAAAGACAAATTCTACTTTACTTTACAATAATCTGTTGATTTATCTGGCACTTTTAGAAGGAAGCGTGCTTGGAAACACGACTAATGGCCGTAATAGCATATATATCTACAAGCTGGGATCCAGTCTTACAAGGCTTTGTTTAGAAAAGTCTTATTGCTATCAGTAGTGACTCACTTTAAAAGAAATAGAAGGTACTAGCCATTTAAGTATTTAAGTGGAGCCTGCTTGCCTGGACTCAGATGACTGAGGCAGAGTTTCCCCTCCACTCTTTAAGCTCTTTGCAATCTATGTATCCTAGAAGACATACAAGGAGCATGGCTAATAGAATGAATAATTTCACCAGTTGTACTGTTAATTACAGAATCAAAGTGTCTTGCAATAATGTATTGGGTGGCAGGAAGACAGATGGACAGAATTGGCTAAAAGAGATTACAGAAAGAAGAAAATGCAAAATCAAAACAATAATTAAAAGAGAAAAAACATCAGAAAACCAATACAACAACAAACCCACAAAATCCCACCAAAAAACAAACAAAAAACCAAACCAAAAAAACCCCCAATCATAAAAATGCTCCCCATCATGCCTTAAATGGAGTTGTTCCCATATATACACTTGAAACCTGACCACCTATGGTATGGCCTGTCATTAGAACACAATGATGTCTGGAAAAAATAGCACAACTCCATGCACTTGAATATTTAGACTAATAAAAACGAGGCGTATTTTCCTATGCATAGCAGTTATGACTACATATTTTTCATAAATACTTATACAACATTTTGAAAATCTTCCCTGCTCAAAAGCTGCAGTAAAAAAAAAAACAAATACACACTCTCATCCCTCTTCCCCCAAAAGACCACAAAACAAACCCCAAAACCCAACCCCAAACTTTTGGAAATAAAATGTGAAAATTATTGTCAAGTAATTATTATTTTACATCTTGAATTTTAATCCATTATTTAATGTAATAGATGGTGATCAAGAATTACTTTAATATTTTTAGAAGTGTGTTGTAATTACATAGTTTAAATAAGCTGTGTTTTCTCAAACTCTGATACTTTCTGCTACTTAGAGCTATCTGAATCAGCCTATGACACTTCAGGCTTGAGAAGAAAGTGAAAACCTTAACCAACAGAAATTCAAATACGTTCTTACTGAAAAATGAATCATTCTGTTTAGAATATGGTACACATTTTTGAGCCCATATTTGATAGTGCTGGTATCTCTTAAATACCAAATAAATAACAATGGAAATTCTATACTAAAAATACTCAACACTCAAATACTCAAAAACTCATACTGTAAAAAAATACATTCAAAGACTAATATACTTTAAACTGTTTTATTAAGTTGATTTAAAAACATAATTAGAACCTATGATTACAATTTAAATTTCCCAAATTCAATCACCTCACACCTCAGTAATATTTTCGGAATTTTATTTTCATGTCCTCTGTACAGCTGAGCAGCAGGTTGCCAGGGCTCAGTGAGGATGGGTGCTTCCAGGGAAACACACAGTGGGACCTCAGGGTCTGTCCCACCACCCCAGCCAGGAGCAGGCAGCTGGGGGCACAGGGCTAATCCCAGCCCCAGGATTCAGGCACCTCCCTGGAGATGCAGATGTGCTGAGGATGTGGGTTCAGCAGGGCCCATGGGCGATGCAGGGGCTGAGGGCCCTGGGGGACTGACAGGGGTCTTTAACCTCAGGCCATGTGAGGGGAGTCCTGGCCTGGCAGGGACAGGTACACCAGGCAGTACCTTTGGAACCTGGACAGGGAATTCACAAAGCCATCATGCAGCAAATGAATTCATAAACTTCGTACTTTTTAGAATTTTGATTATGAAACTTCTTACCCTTCTTTAAAACAAAGAATATGCACATTAAAAAATAATGGATATTCTAGACAGATATTTGTCCAAAGCCACCAAGAAACTCTGTACAAAAGCGGGACACAGATGTGCTGCCAGATGCTCTGAAGCCTTTTTCTTTGCCAAAAGAATATTTCCATGTTCAGTATGCTCACATTTTTTGCATAGCCAGCAGGTGAACTAGAGAAAAATGTTAGGAACCCTAAGAAGTCTTTCTAATTTACATATACAGTGTTTGATTAAGAAGAAATGTAATTGCACTATATATATATATGTATATATTCCAAGTCTTATTTCTAGTTGTTCTAAAGAGAAGAATAGAAAGTTCTTCTCTAGAGCCACCATCCAGCAGGGCAGAGTGGGTTTAAAGTATCTGCTGAGTAGCTGACACCTATATACTCTCCAGGCAAATGTAAAAACAGTATTTAAAAATGTTAGTTTTGTATTCCTCCTTGAGATAAGTAGATTGCACTCCCCTGGTCTCTGCTCTCTTAATGACATCAACAGATCAAAAAGTTCATGCCATTAATCCAATCCAGAGCCTATGATCTTTGCCCAACATCACATTTCTATTTTTATTAACTTTTATTAAAAGAATCAAACAGATGTTTTGGGTACTTTGCAAACAGATAAATTCCATTACTGGAATGCATTAAACAAACTTTCTTAACTGTTCATATAATGTTAATGTACCATCTTGGTGGAAAGCCTGTTTTCATTTTAATCTTTTCGTGATGAATTCCACTTTTTAGTTGCTCAAGAAATGTTTTTGATTTCATGTTCAGTTACTGAACTTCCTGGTGAAAATATCTCAGGATGAAATCTTTTGTCACATACATTGCAACATCAGAATACTTCCTTTATTAGAGATTGTAGGAATGAAGGCTTTGTTACTTTGTTACTTGTTTGTGCACAGAGGCAGGCATGTGTCATGCATTCACAAAAAAAATAATAATCTGCTATTGAATAACAATCCATCTATTTTTTTAAGAGATATAAAACAGAAATAGCTCTTTAAGCCCATTTAAAATAATTTTAACTGATATAATTATATTCCATGCATCTCTTTCAAGTTGTAGTGGTTCTGCATTACAAAACATTAGCATTTGACTGTGTGGAGGATGACATTTAAAATTAACTTTTTATTCTCTTAATTGGCTTCATTTTTCTTTCGGTAAGATGAATTCCCATCACTTAATTACTTCAAGTGCACCAGCTGCAAAAACACTTGACTTTAGCAGAGGGCCCAAAAAAGTAATCCAGACAGATATGCTATTTAGGAAAGAAAGAAAGAAAAACCTCTTCACATATAATTTTGGTATTTTTTTTCAATAGAAAATGACTCAAAAGGGAAAAACATTTTACCTAAAGTGCTACAATACAATTAAGTTCCCAAATTCAGTATACACAGAATATTGCTTCAATCTAATGAAATTTGGCTTTTAGAATTTAAATAATAACTTATTGCTCATAAACTGGAGAAAAGCTACATAAATCCACTCCTCATTTACTCCCAAATGCTTGGTTACAGACTGGAAAACAAATCAACCAACCTACATTCAACTTTATTTTCTGGAGCTACACAGTTCCAATCGTGTAAATTGTTTCCTAAAAATGTCTTATTTGGCTAGTGTTTACTAATTTTAAACAAAATGTCTTTACAAATTTTCTCTTTACTGTTGCTCTGAAAGTTCTTTCATGAAAACTGTTCCTGTTTGAATTTGGCAAAGTACCCAAAAAGGGGACAAAAACTGTAGCCAAGATCGTGGGAAACAAGTGCTCTATGCAAAAAAAGACAAAGCATTTTCAATCAGTAGACACTGGTAAATTAATTTAATTAATTTAATTTAACAGTAATTAATTAATTGTTAAAAATGTAAGGTTATTAAAATTCATATAACTTAAAATGCAAGAACATTTTTCTTTTTACAGTCTTCATGCCAGATAGGAAATTTTAACCATCTGACAGGAACAACATTTACCAGACTGTGTAATTAACCATAATTAAATTACCAGATGAATCAATATCCGACAGCTCTGCTTGCAGACTGAGTGCTTGGACTACAGACGAGCTGCAGTGACAGTATACTCTCCACATATCCTGATATCCTGGTATCTTGATCATTCCTACTGAGATGTGCAATTATACTTTTTCTTTCTACCAGTGATAAATGAAAATTTCAAGTATATAATTTCATAGCTTTCAGACAAATAATACTAAGTCTAGGGGTGGCGAGTGGGGAAAGCATCTTTGAGAATAACACGATTTGTGTAGTCTATTGGACAGTCAAGAGTTATATTTTGATTCCAAACTGGTATGGTAGATGTGCAAAAAAAATACCACACTTCCAAAAACATTGCATGCATGGCACAAGGTGACAGAGGACTACTAGCAATATCTTATTTCAAATGAACCATGCAAACATCCACATGACATGATTATCTGATCTGTGTTTAGGACAAAGAGTCAGGTTAGGTAATGATGTTATGCCTACTTATATGGGCAAAAATGCTAAAATAAATTATATCCTGTCAGTGAAAGTGAAAGTGTGCATACTTATGGTAAATCATCCTGAAGTAATTACTAAGTGGTATTTTACAACTCTTGCTTTAGATGGTCTGTTTTTCCTCTGGATGCAGTATGTCGATGCTGAATAAGTGATTACTGTAGGGTATTAAGCTGGTAGTATTCTATTTGTTTATAAAGCACTTTGTGATCCACTAGCATAAAACACAAAATGCTATCAGATGTCTAGATGTTTCTTATGAAATGAAAATAAGGGCATGAATTACATATTGTGTAATTCCTGTCAGTTTATGAGAAACCTTTAGGACAAAAATCCTTCTGAGACAGCAGTAGATGGCTATATAGGGCACAACAAAATAAACACAATGCTACTGTGTGTAATGGAAGATTTCCCTTGAGTGAAATATATTCAGGAAAAAAGACAAAAACAACCAACCAACTAACCAAAAAACTCAACAGGTTTTCTTTTGGAAAAAAAAAATTACCTGAAAAGAGAACTTGAGAGTAAATGAAAATTCGAATTTATCCAAAGCAGTCTAACAGAAGTCTGGCAGCTAAAAATCTAAATTGTATGGCAGAGGAGATTTACTTTTAGCTATACCTAATCAGGGAAAACAAAGACACCCCCCAAACTCTCTAAAGTCGCAGAGAATTAACACTGTTTAGAACTGACAGCACTCTGGTCTGAATTAAGGAAGAAGCCTATACTGCAGGCAGTACTTCGTGATCTTTTGCTCATTTAGAGACAGTATTGAGACAGCTGTGGGAGTCATAGACACTCATTATTTAGTTTCTCTTGTAGTTAGCTGTTGCCAGAAAATTCAGTTCTATCCTTGTAAAGTCAGTGAGAGTTACCCTTGACTACCATTGTAACACCATCAGGAGTACAGATCACAGAATCACTGAGTCATTTAGGCTGGAAAAGACCTCTGGGATCATTAAATCCAACCTTTGACTGATCACCACTCTGCCAATTAGACCATGGCACTAAGTGCCACATTCAGTCATTTCTTGTTCACCTTCAGGGATGGTGACTCCACCACCTCTCTGGGCTGTTCATTTCAATGTTTAGCAACCCCTTCCATGAAGAAATTACTCCTGATGTCCAGCCTGAACCTTCCCTGGCACAGCTTGAGGCCATTTCCTCTTGTCCTCTTAGTGGTTGCCTGGGAGAAGAGACTGACCCCACCTGGCCACACCCTCTTTTCAGGCAGTTGTAGAGAGTGATAACCTCCCTGAGCCTCCTTTTCTCCAGGTTAAACAACCTGTTTCCTCAACTGCTCCCCACAGGAAAAGCTTCCTGTTGGGAGATATACATCTGATCCTGCTGTAATGGGCGAGTAATGAAGTGGTTTCAGCAAAATTTGAATATGATTAAGGCTGCATTACCTCTTTGATGTCTTATTTTGCTGTTCCCAGTGGCAAAAAAAATTAGATTGTAGAGTGACTCTTAATCTTTGTAGAAATTTCTGATATCATTTCTTGCTCTCCAGTATATGGCTAATTCTAAAAAAACCCAAGGATAGCCAAAGCCATGTGAGGTCCTCTCATAGAAATAAGGGTATCTCAACATTTTCTAAGCAAGAAAGTAATTTACATTACAATAAACAATCCATGATCAAGCACATTAATAATAACTAAAAAATCAGAAATCTCCTTATTTTGCTTATTACTTACATATACAATCTTATAAATACACAGATAAATTTTTAATACACATATATGTAGTTCTGAGCCACAGTCACTGCTTTTCACAACACTAAGAATGTTCAAGGGTCATTATGTCTCTAAAAGACTCTTGTTTGCCTATTTTAACTATTTTGTTTTTCTCCCACATCCTGAAGTAATCTCTGAATCAACAATGTCTCCTCCTGACCCAAGCTCATGTTTTTCTCATCTTCATGCTTTAAGGAAAATTCTCTGAGAACAGCTGCTCCCACAGTACTTCAGTAACAGAACTCTGAACCAAACTATTACTTTTGTGCACTCAGTGTGTCATGCAGAAAACCTAAAAAGGGGGGTGTGGGTGGGAGGATGGGAGGGTGGGAAGCAATAATCCTGTCAGTTCTGAAATCGCCTTTACAATATTTTATAGCTATTTTGATATAAATGCTGGAGCATGCAAAATGGAGCAGACTTAGGAAGGAAATCTTGTACTTTAAAAAGTAATATTTAAAGACTAGTATCACCAAGCTACTGATCATTTAGAAGACATATGAAGTATAACTCTCTGCCTTTCAGACAGTCTACCTGTGAAGGGGACATTCAACATGCAGGTCTTGCATTCCTTACGGCATTGTTGAGAATGAGTGAGAAGTGAGTGTCTAAGGAAGATGACATCCCGTATGCATTCTACATACAGCCGCAGCTGACATGAAATGACATGGAATGTGAAGCCTGTTTGTATAGCTTTCTTGCTTTAATGAGTAATGTTTCAGGCAAAAAGAATGTTGTAACAGTGTTCTGAGATCTCAAATCATAATGATTTTTATTAGAACTGAAAATCAGAAAAAATTAGACAAATAACTATATCTTTTTTTCCCTTCACTGGTATTCTGAAACACTACACCTTATCATGTTGATAGGACTAGCTATCCTAGTCCTAACATTATTTTGAAGAAAGTTAGCTATAGCAGTGTTTTGAACACAGATGGTTCTTGGGTTTCTGTTTCACTCTCTTTTTGATGATGTTTTTAACAATTCACCTTTTCTACTTCTTTGCTGCAGAGGGAAACATAACCAGTGTTGTCTCTGGAACATGTAGTTACAGCACTTAACAGCACTGAATTCCAATCCAGCTCTTTAAGCATTATGTGCCTCTCTCTTTGATGTCTCATAAAGAGAAAAATATTTGGCTTGATAACAAATAGATTCATTCTGGTTTTGAACTATCAAGCCACCTGTGAGTTTCAGCCACACAATACAGTTCAATAAATCTTTTCCAGGATATTTGGAAATGCTTTGAATAAAATCAGGTAATACACAGATGTATGCGTGTTATGGTTTCATTCATACCCATCATCAAGATAGAACAGTTAGTTACCATCATATTTGACCTCAATTTAGAATCACTGGTTCTATCTGAGTAATCTCAATCATAAGCTTTCCAAAGGTTAACAAATATATGCAATGCTGTTTTAAAATACAAGATTCAATTCATCGTCATGCTGTAACGCATGTGGGGTTCAACATGAAGGGGAGGATTTTAGGGTAAAGAAAGAGGAGGAAAAGATAAAATTAATCCATTGCTGAGTTGGTGGCTATAAGGACTGTGAAAGATGGCATCAAATCTACCAAAGAGGTGAAAGAGAAATGGCAAAAAATTCTCCAAATAAAGTAAAATGGAAGTAACTTTTAGAAGAGAAAGACAGAACCTGCAGGGTACTCTTGTAGTTGTTCAAAAAAAAAAAATGGTTAAAAAAGTTAACATCCTTCAACATATGGATTTCCCTCAGAGAAATGTAGCCTGAGAGACACGGTGCTCAGAGAGAATCAATGACAGAAAAGGGTTCCACAAAAGGTCTGCTAAATGAAGTATTTAGGTTTGACTCTTGTAGTTTTTGTTTTTTTCTTTAACCGTCCATGCCACCCATAAACATTTGAAGTTTCACTGAAACATTTGAAGTTTCACTTTCTCCATCAGTTGCTGAAAGTTAAAAGTTTTACTAGAATTTTGCCTTGTTCTGAAAAATAGACAACTATTCATCTTCCTGATGACCATGCACACCTAGCTGGGTAAATCCTCTCCAGCTCCTCACTCCAAAATACTTTTCCTTGATTACACAAAGAAAAAAAAGGAAATGAGGAATATGAATTCTTAATATTTTGCCAAATGTTTATCAGTGACGTAATCTTCAGAAAAAAGAAAGTATAAAGACTTAAATATAAGGAAGTGTTGCGGTTTAGGAATGGTATTCCCCTATCTAGTTCTCCCACCAAGACCTTGCAAACTGCTGCTCGCTTATTCCATCTCTCCTCTCTTCTCCCTTCTCCACCCCCTCTTCCACCCTCCTGCAACCTGAAGGTGGCTGGAGAAGAGAATTGCAGGCACAAAAGGCAAAGATCACGGGTTGAGATAAGAACAATTTACTGAAAACTTAATGAGATAAGAAAACAAACAGTAACAGTAACATTAACAGAAGTATACAAAAAGAGAGAACAAGCTCCGCTCCGCCCCCCGCCCCCTAAATGCCAGGCTTTGTTACCCCAGAAAGGGATGTCTCTCCTTCCCAGAAGTGATAAAGTCCATCTTCCCCATCCCCGGCAATGATGTAATGTGGTATTGAATAACACAATGTTTTGGCCATGCTCCCTCCCACTGATCTGGACCAGAACCAGGACTGGAACTAAATTTTAAATTCCTAGTTTAGGGAAAAACTCTACATATTAAAGCAACCAGCTCTTAGAGTGATCTTGTATTTATACAGAAGTAGTACACAGCTGGATAATGTTCTGAACAGTTTTCTATTATTCTGTCAAGTTTGCACAATCACAGATATGATCTTGCAATTTTAGATAATGAAAGGCAACAACATTGCATGTCTAGAGAAAAGGACAAGGTTGGCACTTGATGGATATTAGATACTGACAAAATGAAAAATGTATCAAAATTTTATAAAGTACTCTGCTTAGCTAATTTTCCCAGTCCAAAGAATTGCTTTTTAATATGCAAAATAAAATAGTTTTCAATTAATTTTATCTACCAGAAGGATGGCATATCCTGGAACTGATTTGTTAGTAATGAAACTACACTGACTACCTTTATCCCAGGTAAAGAGGAGTATATAGGACTGTCAGAGAGCTGATGTATTGTTTTCATTACTGAAGATACCCCTCAGTACCATTCTTCACTTCCACTTAACATTTTGAAATACTGAGGTCTTAAAATCTACATAGTAAGGTATTTGAATTATTGTTGCTAGCCAGTTCATAAAGAGGCATCCAGAATTTTCTGGCATTATCTAATCTAATCTAATCTAATCTAATCTAATCTACTCTACTCTAATCTAATATAATCTAATCTATTAATTATACCTTCGTTGAAAAGGAGGACTAGACTAAAAAAAAACAGAACCAAAACAAAACAAGAAAATAGCAATAATAACCAAAAATCACCACTCAAATCCCCAAATACAAAACCAAAAACCATTCAGAAATTTTCTTTAATTAAGACAAATTGCGTTCTATAATAATTGGACTACCTATAGTGCTAATACAGTGAAATATCACCATCTTCTTGAGACTGAAAAAGAGTAAGCAATGACATAAGTAACAGCAAAAACACTACTACCACCACTACATTCTCTTCAGCATCTTCGTGTAATTCTTCTCACTCCTTCAGATATGACGTATAAACATTTTTTTCTGCCCAATTAGTAAATTTAGCTACTGCTTACCAATTCAGAAGCCAAAGATCTTTACAGAGAAGCCCACTGGAAACATGGAAAACTATAAACAGTAATAGTACTTGCTAGCAAAAAGGACTGCATGTCATTTCCAAAAAGAGGAAAAGCACTGTGCCTTCTCTCTGATGTTCCAACATCAGAAATACCAAGGTGTGTATTAAGAAAACAGAACACACTCCTTTCTTTTCTTCTTATTTTTTTATTATTATAATTGTTAATTTTCTGGTTCCATTCCAAAGAATCTTATGTTAGCAGTAGGAACAGTACTCTACAAACATAATAACTTATTTTATATCCTTCCTTAATTCTTACAGAAATTACATAATTGCACTAGGCAATCTCATTTTGTTTTATACTTTACAAACTTGGAATATAACATAGTGTAGTGGGACGTACATTTAATCAACTGGAACATCTGCATCCAAATCATTGCACTGACAATTTCTACTATCTAGCACGCAAGTTAATTTAGTTTTAGTGGTTTACAAAAAATTTGTTCAGTATTTTTTTTGCATCAAAATACATCTAGGTGTAAAAAATACTGACATTTAATATTCTAGTCTAAAACTTGTAAATTCAAATTATTTTTATGTAAGAGAAGAGCTTGTGATGAAATGTATTCAAAAATAACACATTTTTGTCTCTGAGTAATAACCTAAAATCAAGAAAATAATTAATACCATAGTAAGCTAACATGAAGAATGGGCATTTGGCAGAGCATAAATTAGTCTTTAAGTGGGAGACCCTTTCTGAGGCACGTCATGGAACATATATGCAAAAAGACAGCTCATCAAAAGTGAAGGGAGTGAAACAGAAAGACAAAAGTCTATACTATTGTTTGACCATAAGTTAATTAGAAAACTGATTATATAATAGAGCTGAAAGACTAATCAGGGCTGCTGATGTACCACTCTTGTCTGCATAAAGTTAAGGTTATCTTTAATTTTTCCTCTGTTGTTTCTCATACCACTAGCACCTTACACAATTAGTAATTTCATTCAAATGAATTTACACTCTTCAAGGTAACAAAATTATTTTTCCCAAAAAAATTTCAATGGTCTTCCTTTAAAGACATCTGTATGTTATTGATTTGAAATTGTGAAGTAACTATGAAGCAACTCTTTCCATTAGCTCCTACTTTTTCCATAAACTCTCAGCAGTGGCCTTTTCAGATCACATTTTGCTCTCTATTTACACATCTGACATGGTTAAGATTCAGTCATGACAATAAGAAGGATAGTACTCCAGTCAACAAAGAAGAATATATTTAGGCTGCTTGAAGACATTATACAATTTTTTAAGCCTAATAATGTATTTTGCCTGTAACCCATCTGTTGTTTTTCTGTCCCTCAGCCCCCCTCCCCCACTCCTTGAAGGAAACAGAAATATCAAAAAACCAAAGAGTCAGTTCATAGCTATTTTGGGAGATAAGATGAAAAAAATAAATAGCTTTATGTTAAAGAATTGAACTGAAATTCAGAATGTATGAGTGTAAGCCATCCATAGACTTCTAGCATGACAAGGCACTTCCCTATGCTCCAATTCCAGCCATCTTTACCTATTTTAGGTCACTCAGGAAAGACTGCCTTGTAAAGTAGACAAAATGGAACTTTCCAAAGCACCATTGTAATAACCAGTACAAATTCTTCTACTTGTGAAATACGAAACCAACAAGTGAGTGACAGGGGATGTTTGAGTACCAAGAACAAGATGGAGGGAAGAGAAACAGAAGTTGAACATTACAATACTAGCATTACAATACTCTTGTCCCAATTAGTGTAAATCAATACATGACTCATTCCTAATTTAATTCTTTTAAACTAAAACAGCTTCAACCTGCACAACTTTATAATGATTTATAGGAAAAGACATAAATCTTACAGGTGGAGGAGAAAACTCATGTATGTATCCTACTTTGACACTGTAAACCTCAAAAACATTTTATGTGCAAATAGGGGAATATGACTTTCATGAGACACCAAAAATTTACTACTAGTCTCTTTAAAGTTTCAAAGGCATAACTAATTTACACCATTTTGTATGGTTATTCCAGTTAAAATGATACTAACATTTATAGTCTAATTTATGTAAATAACTCAGAACAAAACTTATTATCAATACACTTAAAATTTGTTATATATAAAATTTCTAGTGCTCCCTTTTGTCTGCTGTTAATCTCTGCACTGTCCCCCTGTTCATCTCCTGGAGGACAGTAATGTTAATCATGGCATTTATTTTGCTTTGTAAGGAAGAAATATGCTATTGACATTTATGGTTTCTTCTCTATTGTGGTTCCACTTCAGACTATTTTACTACCTTTTATATATTTATATAGGTAATGCATTTAAAAATAACTGAAATGTTTCTATATTTTAGATAGTTACTCTTTTTTCTTTTAGCTACCCTAAACTCAGTTCTGTCCAACTCCCAAATCTGCACCACAATAGCTCACCACTGTTGAATTTTTCATACCTTCAATCTTAAGTGTACAATTTTTTTGTTGTCTCATTCTTATACTTCTCTGCACCATGGAGGTCTCTGTTTCACTTTTATTATCAAGGTCTCATATTTCATTCTCTACAGAACAATTACTCCCTATTACTTCATGAAAAAAATATGGTTATACCATAAAAAGATAAGCAAAAGCAATTTAAAAAAAAAAGAGTCAAAAGATGCTGCTGCCAGCAAAGAAACTAAAAATAAAGAAAAAATTCA